>JAVGWX010000008.1:2776475-3376475 GCA_036924085.1 Ariolimax columbianus
AGCAAAATAAAAAATAAAAATCAGGATCAGGTGATTAATTCTTACTAAGACTCCCATCTCATATCATGACTAGGTCAACAATTTGGACCAAAGATTCCAGCTCATGTCATGACTAGGTCAACAATTTGGACCAAAGATTCCAGCTCATGTCATGACTAGGTCAACAATTTGGACCAAAGATTCCAGCTCATGTCATGACTAGGTCAACAATTTGGACCAAAGATTCCATCTCATGTCATGACCAGGTCAATAATTTGTACCAAAGCTCCAATCTCATGTCAGGTTCTAGGAAAACATTCTGAATAAGACCTTCCCGCCTCACGTCATCTCTGTGACCATGAAAGCACTACAGCTTCCTGACCAACAAGGAAGGGGGGAATCAACTCTGAGATCAAAGACACCTCGGAAAGCATTACAGCCAAGAATGGGCCAGAGACAGGGTTTGCCTTGCCTGTTCCGTCACTATTCTCTTAGCCAGAGACTGCTTTTGAACCTGTTTCCATGGCCAGTCCTCGATTCGGAAGACACAGAAGGGATGGGTAAGGCATGAATGGATAGCAGCTACAGTGGTCTCAAACCTTCAACAGTTGGCGTGATCTTCTGTCTTGGCCATACATCAGTTTCGGGCAACAACAGAGATGTTATCCGGGTTTCACATGCCTCCATTATGGGCACATTGCTTAACATCCGGGTTTCTCATGCCTCCATTATGGGCACATTGCTTAACATCCGGGCTTCACATGCCTCCATTATTGGCACATTGCTTAACATCCGGGCTTCACATGTCTCCATTATGGGCACATTGCTTAACATCCGGGCTTCACATGTCTCCATTATGGGCATATTGCTTAACATCCGGGCTTCACATGTCTCCATTATGGGCACATTGCTTAACATCCGGGCTTCACATGCCTCCATTATTGGCACATTGCTTAACATCCGGGCTTCACATGCCTCCATTATGAGCACATTGCTTAACATCCGGGCTTCACATGCCTCCATTATTGGCACATTACTTAACATCCGGGCTTTACATGCCTCCATTATTGGCACATTGCTTAAGGGCAAACGTGCCATCTTGGAGTCTATCAATGATCGCCTATTGGATGACGACAGCAATAGATTAATCACAATACACAGACCGCACAGCTTTGAAATTAGACTTGTCGGGTGGTACCTGGTGCATGAGAGGACTGAACATTCGTGTGTACAACTATCGAGCTACAGGAACCATCAATATCCACACACTTCATAATTTGCTGAGATAGATTGGTCACCTAAGAGAATGTCATGAGTGCAGTGAAGTCTATTCTTAAGGATAAAGTGCAGTGAAGTCTATTCTTAGGGACAGTCCTGAAGAAAGTTTGTGGGGTTCTCATCGTAGGCTGACTGAACTTGCTCTCCAACTAGGGGCGTACACACCGACTGGACCTGCCCTCCAACCAGGGGCGTACACATGATGGACTCTTCGATCAACAACCAACTACCGCCTATAAATAATTTTACAATTTAAACACAAAGGAATATTTATTACGACACCAACAAACTTTGAAACTTTGAAGAAAAGACCAACACAGTGTCCCCACGAGCTGAAAATTTTAGCACAAACAATGATTGAGGAGAAATATAATACCAAGGAATGGACACAGGCGTAGACAGATGGTTCAGCAGAGGGGGCAGGCCGAAACGGGGGAGGAGGCATATTCATAAGACACAAAAGAGGAAATATAACAAGAGGCCCTCCCAACAAGAAAGTTGTCCACAAACCTTAGAGCAGAATCGATGGCCCTCCTGCGAGCACTGAGAATAGTTCAAACAGAAAGGCAACCTCCAACAAAAATAGTTGTATTCACGGACTGCAGAGAACTATTAGAGACAATACAAAAAACAAACAACGAACCACTGTTATCAGAGATCAGAGCAGAACTGGGAAAACTCTAGAGATCCTCAACAATAGCTCTCCAGTGGCTACCTTCCCATTGCGGAATCACGGGAAACGAGAGAGCTGATACTCTGGCAAAAGAGGGCAGCAAAAAGGTACAATTTAATCATCGAGTACCATACAGAGAAATCAAGAACATCATCAGAAATCAGTTTATACACCAATGGAGAGAAGACAGAAACATAAGCAGTACACCAGACCCAATTCACGAACTCAAAAGAAATCAACAAACTACCTTATTTCGCATGAGAACTGAACACTGCAGGCTACTAGAACATCTATACCGACTGAAGATCTCACACACTGATGAGTGCCGATGTAGAACAGGATGCCAGAACCCTGATCATATTCTACAGGAATGCCCAATCTATAGGGAAATGAGATGCCAGACCTGGCCAGAGGGTGCGGAACTGAGACAAAAGCTGTGGGGCAGCCGCTCCAACCTGGTGAAGACTACAGACTTTATCATGGCGACTGTCCTGCAGATATAGCATGACCAGAAGATCCTGAACGCAAAGAAGAAGAAAGAAAACACACACACACACACCTACACCTACACAAACACCCCCCCCCCCTCCCACACACACACACGTTTTAATGGATCAAACCCGGATTGAAATGGCGTGAACCTCCGTCAAGAATACTTCCGAATCTAATCACCAAACTAGCCTCTCCTATCTGTATCAGAGCCGTTCGGTTTGATCTAGACGGTAAGGGTCTGCTCTATTCTATTCCACTCTACACTCACTCTAAACAAATTCAAGTAACACTAAATATAAACACAATACAACAGATTCTTTATTCAAGTAACACTGCCAACTATAAACTCTCTAACAACTTAAATTCTTTCTCTCACACGATAATCTAAAGCACTCCTACCGCTAAACCTAACCTTATCGAACCTGTTATTGCCCAGTTCTCTCTCCTCTCCTAATCTGGCCTGCTTCGATCGAACGTTGTTGCGGATTGCCGCTAATGGCGAAGTTCGTAGGTTCTAAACCCAGGTATGATGTCCGTGGTCTTGTTGCTTTTTGTCGGCAGTAGATCAAAGTGGTCTCAACGTGGTCAGGATAGACTGCATCAAATATGATCCACGGGATCACTGGAAAACTGCCTCTAGTTGTGACTGACAACTTACATTCACACGATGAAGGCGATGTCGACTGCGTCAATATGAATAATGGGACTGGAAGATTGCCTCTATAAGCTAGTGACGACTTGTAATCACGACCAGTACATAATATGAGGGTAGTTACCTTGCTTGCTGCGTGTCTATCTCAACTGCATATCTCCGTCCCCTGCTGTCTACTGAACGTCTCTTTCCAAAGTAATCTAATGTTCTATCTCTATCTCCGAAGTGAAATTTTCTCTCTCTGTCTCTGAAGTGAAATGTTCTATCTCTATCTCCGAAGTGAAATTTTCTCTCTCTGTCTCTGAAGTGAAATGTTCTCTCTCTGTTGTTCTCAACTCACATTTGCCTGAAACTGTATATCTTCGTCGCCTGCCCTCCACTGAGCGTCTCTCTCCAAAGTGTCACTTGTAATTGTCCCTCACGTCTCTTCACCGGGATTTATATCCGATCTGCATGTTCAGATTGCGTGATTTATAAAACGGCGCGCGTTTAGTCCGTTTGCCTTTCATTATCCCCCATCCTGATCGCGCGGTTTCCAGACGCCGCGGGTGTCGGCGGCAACAAGTTTACTCGTGTGAACACATGGTATGTAACTTACGTCAGGTTACGTATGTTTACCTAAACTCCCACTTGCTCACTTTAAAACAAAAACGTATTTGGTTCATTTTAGTTACTTAATTCTGGCGGGACGGAGTTCAGCTGCACTGACTCGGTCGTTTAAATCTCAAGAAAGAGAAAGAAAAATGGTTGTCTAACCTCTTCCTATCTTTCTCCCAACTCTGTTAAATGTTAAAACATGTCTAAGCTCCTTCTATGTTTTGTCTACACAACTCTGTTAAATGTTAAAACATGTCTAAGCTCCTTCCATGTTTTGTCTCCACAACTCTGTTAAATATTAAAACATGTATAAGCTCCTTCTATGTTTTGTCTCCACAACTCTGTTTAATGTTAAAACATGTCTAAGCTCCTTCTATGTTTTGTCTCCACAACTCTGTTAAATGTTAAAACATGTCTAAGCTCCTTCTATGTATTGTCTCAACAGCTAGGATCTGGTACACACCACCCGGTGGTGCTTTAGAGCAAGTGAAGACAAACAGAATAATGGATTGACAGTGTAAATGCACCACATAGAGGCATGAAATAAAATACCCGGTACCTGCCCCTTCCACCAAAGCAGTTGCTTCGCCACTGACAGAAATAATGAATGACGTACATGAAGTTCTAAGATCAACCAGATAGAAAAACGTATTACCTGAGACCAGAACTAAAACGGATGCTTGAGCTTGACCGACTTCGTAAAGGAGAGGATGATCCGGCTTGAATACCAGACCTGATCCACGGGCTGGAGTCAGACCTGCCCAGGAAGGCAGCAGACACTGGCCGTAGCATATTCCGTCCATTTGGCGGGGACAAATATTGGCTTCCAAAGCAGCTTGAATTAGAACCCAGCACAGCGTCGTCTGTAAAACGAACATCCTTACCAGCACTTCCGTCTCTTCCTGAGGCCAGCTCCATCTGGATGATGTGTGCGCAGGCGATATTCCCAGCCTCTAAAGCCTTTTCGAGCGCAGTTCTTCCCTGATGGTTGACCTTATTGCAGTTGACCTGGTACTTCTTGAAGCTCTCAGCAAGAAGCCGAGTAATTACCAGATTTCCAGACATGGCTGCGTAATGAAACGATGTATTCCCCAACGTGTCGGCCTGATTGAGGTCAAAATCGATAGCCCTTAGCAAAACTCGAACCAAGTTCTGCCGTTCATAGATACACGCATAATGCAAGACACTTCTGCCAAAAATGTCGCGTTGACCCACATACACATCACTTTCTATTAACGACATGGCCGTACTGACTGACCATTCTTCTGGTTCCATGAAGGCGCAAAGAATAAGGGGAGTTCTCTTGGCGCTGTCTCGAGATCCAATGCTGATTCCTCTAGAGATCAGCAACCTAATCTGATGAAAATAACCTAACTTAATAATATCGCATAATGATCGAGCTGGACCATGCAGACTTTGCGACGTTTTCGGTCGCATGGTTCGTACTTTCAAATCAATGATTAAAAACCTTAAAGGCGTATACAGACGTTGCCACGACACAAATCTAGTAGACTTTGGTCTAAATGGGCATTTAGTACGTTATCTTTGTCATGGTCAAGCGAAGTGAGCCATCTTGAATTGCTGGACTTTGGTGTGGTCAGTACAACAACTATCTTGTCCAACTCCCAAAGATTTCCTAGGTTCCTCCTGTCGTACTGTGTGACTCCTGTATGCTCATAATCATGTAGGCTTGGGAAAATTGTGGAGATCAGCTCCAACTCCATGCAACGGGACAAAGGATTGTGGCTACTTCAAGTCAACCATAGAACCGATGATGTGGTCACTTTACCAGATGATTGCGGCTACTTCACGTCAACTAGCAGAGGAAATGATTGTATGATTGTCGTTAGCACGTCACGCCATGCAGAAAGGCAGATGATTGTTGCTAGACATCAAGTTGCGTAGAAGAGCTCAGGTTTTCTGTGTGAGCAGTGGCGTTGTCTAGGTTTTCTGTGTGAGCAGGGGCGTTGTCTAGGTTTTCTGTGTGAGCAGTGGCGTTGTCTAGGTTTTCTGTGTGAGCAGTGGCGTTATCGAGATTTTCTGTGAATTAACAAAAATAGTCACTTTTATAGGGACTACAAGAACAATGACACCCCAAACATAAATGCTTTGGTCGAATTAAAAAAGATAACTGCAGCAACACGATCGACAACATCCGCTAGTGTTACTTGACACATAAATATTTCTGCCTTTACTTAAGTAAATATTGAGTTGTCGATCAGACCATGTGATTACATCCCTTTCCAACGTCCGTCAAGGATCTCTGTCTGGAAACTAAACAAAGATTCACTTCCAGACAAACTAATTGCTGTTCGTCTCTTCCTAAGAAATAATCTTCAATGTGTAAGTATCCAACATTCATCAATATAACATCTCAGAACTACATAAACACCTCCTGACGTCAGATAATCAACATGATATAGCCGGAACATCGAGAGAAACCCAGAAAAAATAGAACTAAAACTTTTAAAAGAGTAGATCGATTATTTGAAAAGATTTGTCGTGTGATGGTTGTGGTTAACCAGATTGACCTAAGACCTATGGGAGGATGGTTGTGATTAACCAGATTGACCTAAGACCTATGGGAGGATGGTTGTGGTTAACCAGATTGACCTAAGACCTATGGAATGATGGTTGTGGTTAACCATATTGACCTAAGACCTATCGTGTGATGGTTGTGGTTAACCAGATTGACCTAAGACCTATGGAATGATGGTTGTGGCTAACCATATTGACCTAAGACCTATAGGATGATGGCTGCGGTTAAACAGAAGGTAGCTTTTATGATGATTAGGGACATCAATCAAAGTTTAGGGGGGCATTCTTCTTCCTCTTCTTCTGCGTACGTTCTCAATCTCCCTCTACCAAGCTCTGAACGTTCTCAATCTCCCTCTACCAAGCTCTGAACATTCTCAATCTCCCGCTACCAAGTTCTGAACGTTCTCAATCTCCCTCTACCAAGCTCTGAACGTTCTGAATCTCCCTCTACCAAGCTCTGAACGTTCTCAATCTCCCACTACCAAGCTCTGAACGTTCTCAATCTCCCTCTACCAAGCTCTGAACGTTCTCAATCTCCCTCTACCAAGCTCTGAACGTTCTCAATCTCCCTCTACCAAGCTCTGAACGTTCTCAATCTCCCTCTACCAAGCTCTGAACGTTCTCAATCTCCTTCTACCAAGCTCTGAACGTTCTCAATCTCCCACTACCAAGCTCTGAACGTTCTCAATCTCCCTCTACCAAGCTCTGAACGTTCTCAATCTCCCTCTACCAAGCCCTGAACGTTCTCAATCTCCCTCTACCAAGCTCTGAACAGGACTTTGCAAGTAGCAGGATGTAGTCCGGGGAACGGAATGCGTTGTGTCGCTCGTTTACAGCTTGACTGTGATATTTCCACCTTTCGGTCCGACACATCCGTCTTCGACAGTAACGGTGGGACCTAGTCAAACGTGGGTGGGACCTATTATCAGCGTCCGAGAGCGACCAGTTACATGCTAGTCTTACTGGATATCCACCTGTCAATCAATGAATGCGTGTTTATCTCTCCCTGAAGCCGAGGCAGAGAATGCCTTGGGGTTATATTATGTGACTCACCATTGATGGCGTGGTTTGAATTCAGAAAATGAAAAACATGCGATCTATGTCGCGGTTTAAAATAATAGGGCCACTGTAACATTCAAAGCATGTTGTAAAAGACGGCTAAAGAATGTTGTGCGTCGATCTAGCAACATCGTCAAGTAAATACACTACTAGTGAAACTTCCCCTTTAAATGGTCATATACAGGAAACCCATACACAGTGAAAACCCCAAGCCAGTATCACCTACAATATCTGTCATTGAACCCATAGGGAAAAAGCGAAAAGGGAGGATCAGCGAATACACGGAGAAGAGACACCGCAATGGCTCCCGGGTCGATCCAGCCTTAAATGGGTACATTGTAACAAAATAATATGTTCTATGTGCCGCATGGCTTGACGGGATCTTTGCTTGCTTGTATGTTTGGAGAGGGTTGGTTGATTGCATATGTGCCCCAAGGTGATAAGGAAGAGGGTTGGTTCATGGCATATGTGCCCCAAGGTGATAAGGGAGAGGGTTGGTTCATGGCCTATGTGCCCCAAGGTGATAAGGGAGAGGGTTGGTTCATGGCATATGTGCCCCAAGGTGATAAGGGAGAGGGTTGGTTCATGGCATATGTGCCCCAAGGTGATAAGGGAGAGGGTTGGTTCATGGCATATGTGCCCCAAGGTGATAAGGGAGAGGGTTGGTTCATGGCATATGTGCCCCAATGTGATAAGGGAGAGGGTTGGTTCATGGCATATGTGCCCCAAGGTGATAAGGGAGAGGGTTGGTTTATAGCATATGTGCCCCAAGGTGATGAGGAAGGGGGTTGGTTCATGGCATCTGTGCCCCAAGGTGATAAGGGAGAGGGTTGGTTCATGGCATATGTGCCCCAAGGTGATAAGGGAGAGGGTTGGTTCATGGCATATGTGCCCCAAGGTGATACGGGAGAGGGTTGGTTCACGGCATATGTGCCCCAAGGTGATACGGGAGAGGGTTGGTTCATGGCATATGTGCCCCAAGGTGATAAGGGAGAGGGTTGGTTCATGGCATATGTGCCCCAAGGTGATAAGGGAGATGATTGGTTCATGGCATATGTGCCCCAAGGTGATAAGGGAGATGATTGGTTCATGGCATATGTGCCCCAAGGTGATAAGGGAGAGGGTCGGTTCATGGCATATGTGCCTCAAGATGATAATGGAGAGAAAGTTGAATATTTTTTATTTTATTAGCTAGAAGTCTTGTGTTGTTTGTTGTAGACCAGAGTGATCTTAACCGCCAACAATGATATAACAAGTTTGAACCGGAATAGACAAGGCAAGCAGAGAAAGAGAAGGACCGCTCACAACATGGCCACGAGTAATGGACATGCAATCACATTTATTGAACTGATTTTGCGAGAATCATCGGAACAGCCGATTGAAAGACTTAACTGTCTCCAATTGGCCGAGAACCAAATGTAATCCGTGAGACCTGGTTCTGTGGCTGACGGGGGTGATTGGTATTTAATTATCTGATAACGGATACGACATAACGATTGGACAAAACTATAGGGCATTATTTACTACCAAAAAGGAAACATGCATGGTTTAAAAGAAAAACGGAAACACAGTCTAGTTATTGAGAATCATCATCATCTTCTTCTATCCACTTGTGTCGTTAGACGTCTGGGGGAGGTGTTGAATTCTGTCGTGTGCCATCTTTGTCTTCGATGTTGTTGTCATTCCGTGTTTCATCATTGTCTCACAGACACCATCATTAGTTAAATGGGGGTTGACGGAAGACATTGTGCAGTCTCTATATGAGGTATAGGTGTATCTGTTACCGCGCAGTGTGCAGTAATAATATGAGGTACAAATGTCAGTTTCAATATAACTGAAGAGTTACTGGACTGAATATCGCTGAGTGGTACCACAGCGGGACATGACACATTTCCTGCACCTGAAGATTGCCTGCACAAGGCTGTATTACTTTTGGACAATCTCGTATCCGTTGCTATCGACGGACTCCAGGGATGGGCTCTACAGACATTGGTGTTGTTGGGTTAGAACTGAATAGGTTCACAGCGGGGACGGTGTGGGCTAGTGGTTAAGTGTCACGACTCACAACCAACATGTTCTGTGTTCGATCCCCTTCTCAGCATCGGCCGTTACCCCAGGGAAGCAAACCCTTAGAAAAAGCAGGAGGAAGCAGACCCTTACATAAAATGCATGCTGAAGTCGGATTCAGTGGGCTGACAGGCGCAAAATAAAAAAAACAGCAGTGCTACGCACACCACCTTGGGGAATAGAGAAATAAGACGAACGCAAAAAAAATAAATACATAAATAAATTGGTTCACAGTAGCAAAGAATATCTTCACAACATCCATTTTGAGTTGCACCAAGAAGTTTGTGCAGTAAAAGTCTGCGAATGAAGAGGAAGTAAATGGGCGTAGTTATTACGTCAGACAGGTGTAATTCGTTCAAGTGGATCAAACCACGAGCTCAGCTGTTTTGTATAACACGCTGAAAGTGAATATTGAGAACGTTTGTATCCCACTGAGGTTAGGTGGCTGAGTGGTTGACATATCTTGAAACGGTTACATAGCTTCAGAAGGAGACCGATGCCTTCAGGACAGAGACAGTCATTCCGATTTCCCTATTTTAACTGATCCAAATTGTACTTGTAACATGGTTGGTTTATCGAACCTAGTTGATCATGTGACTACATTGAACTAGAAATTTCAGAGGGAAAAAGATGACGATAAAGCGGAGGTATGATTGTGTGACGTTATTCCGAGTCATTGTCACTTTTCCCATCCTGAATTCATCGAGGAAAGTTGGACTAAAACTTTTGAAGGAGAATGTAGATTCATCTCTGGCTTACACGCACAATTTGCTTCCGGAATGAAAGAATTTGAAGTATTCGAACCTCACTGTCTGAGTTTCCTTAACGCCGTTCCCTGTGGATACTAAGATCGTTTGTGAGGACATGCAGTTGAGACTTGTGAGCCTGCAGAATGACGCTGTCTTGAAACAGAAATATGGGGACATTGGCTATCCAAGATTCTTCAAGTTTCTGTCTTAAGATAGATTTCCAAAGGTGCTTTCTCCAGTTACAAACATCATGCCCATGTTTGATATCATATATATTTGTGAAAATTGTTTCTCGGCAACGAGGATACAAAAACAGTATTTAGGTCAAGACTCACAGGTAAGCACTTGGCATTAACATATAGACATGCGTCATATCATTAAACGTAACATTGATGGGCTAGTTGAAGCAGAGACTAGAGAGACTAGCATCATCTCTGGATATGAAATCTAACATTGGTGGACTGGTTGAGGCATAGACTAGAATCATCTCTGGATATAAAATCTAACATTGGTGGACTGGTTGAGGCATAGACTAGAATCATCTCTGGATATGAAATCTAACATTGGTGGACTGGTTGAGGCATAGACTAGAGAAACTAGAATCATCTCTGGATATGACATCTAACATTGGTGGACTGGTTGAGGCCCAACCCAGCCAGTTAAGTGGTCACCATTCGCCAGCCAGTGAGCACGTCGGTTTGCAAGTACTGAGCAAAGCTCAATTGTAAATGGCTTTGTTTTCTGTAAATATACTTGTGCATCTAATTGTTTAATAGTCTCCATTATAATTTAGACAATGAGTTATACAGGTTTGACTGGGGTCGGGACACGTTACATCAATATTTTCTTCTCTTATGTGGCCCAGCCCGCCTGATGGTTTAAGTTTGAGACCTCTCATGTAAGCCATTGGATAATTCCAATAAAGACATTATGTTTCAACTGGAGTCCAGAACAATGACTCAGGCGAGAGACGTAATCCGGAATTGGTTAGGGAAACCCTTATTAGCATTACATGTCATGTGTCGTATTGTTCTCCGTTCGGTTCAGCCAACGACAAGTAGAATTTGCTCTGGTGGCTAAATCAAGAATTTGTGTAGTGTGTGTCATGCAACGTGGACCTTTGATTTATTTCACTGATAATTGTGACGTGTTGAGAATAACTCGTAGCGGATTTGGGAACAAAAGTGTTGGTTTGGGGAAGGATATTATATTTTTAGATTGATTCTGGGCTTGATTTATAGCTTGACATATCTTGGTTTATTTCTTGCTCTACAGCTTGATTTATGGTTTGGTCTATATCATGATTTATATAATGATTTATAGCTTAATTATATCTTAGTTTATGGTTTGTCTATAGTATAGCAGATCCCGCTGTTTACCCTAGGGTTATTCTAACTTAGAACATTATCAAACGCATCCACATCATCCATGACCACACACAGCAGATAATATAGCACACAATAGATGGCATTTTTATTATATAATACTCATACCAGAAAAATGAGTAGTGAAATTACAAACACAATACAATACATATCATCTTAACTAATTATTCCTATATTATATATATGTTAATATAAATATTAACTAAAGCGGAAATTTTAAGCATTAGCTATTGATGGAATTCCGAACTATCATTACCCAGTTCTATTGCCGTACTCACATCACACACCCATCTAGATCTCACCTAGTCGATCTGCACACATCACACACACACATCTAGATCTCACCTAGTCGATCTACACACATCACACACACATCTAGATCTCACCTAGTCGATCTACACACATCACACACCCATCTAGATCTCACCTAGTCGATCTACACACATCACACACACATCTAGATCTCACCTAGTCGATCTACACACATCACACACACATCTAGATCTCACCTAGTCGATCTACATACATCACACACCCATCTAGATCTCACCTAGTCGATCTACACACATCACACACACATCTAGATCTCACCTAGTCGATCTACACACATCACACACACATCTAGATCTCACCTAGTCGATCTACACACATCACACACCCATCTAGATCTCACCTAGTCGATCTACACACATCACACACACATCTAGATCTCACCTAGTCGATCTACACACACCACACACGCATCTAGATCTCACCTAGTCGATCTACACACACCACACGCGCATCTAGATCTCACCTAGTCGATCTACACACACCACACACGCATCTAGATCTCACCTAGTCGATCTACACACTCGCTTAACTCGTCAGAACATACCTCGTTCACAATGTGTCCTGCTACAACACACGTTCAGATTGTCTATTAATACACAACTCCCACACACACCTATTTGAGCAGCTGGCCCCGACTCAATGGCATATGTTCTATCTCCAACATTCGTACAACAGTCTATCAACAGCTCCTCTATCTAGGTCGGTAAACTAAAACCAGACTCCTATCTACATTCACTCATCCCCTCTCCATGCCAGCCAGCTTGAGCTAAACTTTGTCTAATCTTATATACTTTTAAGCAGTATCAGAGCTGACCAATGGATCTCAGGGGGATGGCTCTATTCAGCCGTTATTGAAACGAATTACTCTGAACACCTGTCACTCTATCTATCGCAGCAATCTCCGCTGCCCTCCCGTCTGTCACTCACCCCCCACTCCCCAAATCGGAACGCCAGTGGTCAGTTCCTACCTGTACATTCTTTCCCCAACTCCGATTTCATTTGTTGAGACGGTGAGTGACCTTGACGTAGTGACCAGACAGAGAGTGACCTTGGCACGCATTCAGGTACCTTTGTTCTCATCACATCACCCCTGTCCTAAACTCTCATGCTCGGGGTGGAACTGTTACAATAGCTTGAGTTTATTGCTTGGTTAATAGCTGGGTTTATGGTTAGTCTTATATCTTCGTTTATTGCCTGGTCTTCAGCTTGGTTTATGGTTTATCTAGAGCTTGATTTATAGCATGATGTATGGTTTGTCTATATTTTGATTTATAGCATGATTTAGGGCTTGACATGGTTTATCGCTTGGTTTACAGCTTGATTTATAGCGTGGTTAAAAACTTAATTCATAGCTTGGTTTAATAACTAAATTTATAGCGTGGTTAAAAACTTGATTTATAGCTTTGTTAATAACGTAATTTATAGCTTTGTTAATAACTTAATTTATAGCTTGGTTAATAACTTAATTTATAGCTTGGTTAATAACTTTATCTATAGCTTGGCTAATAACTTAATTTATAGCTTTGTTAATAACTTAATCTATAGCTTGGATTTTTAGCTTGGTTTGACATGAGCCGAGAACATCTCTATGTGTGTGTGTTTGTGTGTGTGTGTTTGTGTATGTGTTTGTTTGTGTGGGCGTGCGCGTTTGTGTTTGTGTGCACGAGCGTGCGTGCATGTGTGTGTGTGTGTTTGTGCACGTGCGTGCATGTAAGTGTGCTTGTATTGCCTATATATTCGAACATGAACACTAAGTCATACAAGATTTAAGAAGTAAAAACTGTTCGTAGAAGGGACACCGCTTTCAACCCCGTGGCCATTTTGATTATATTGTAACGTGTCGGTGGCAAAAGGTAAAGGTCGCCGTCCATCGTAGACGATGACGGCATCACTAATTGGGCCAGCGATATTTTTAGCAAGGATTAACTACGCCACTTTTTATCCTCACTCTCTCGTCTCGAGCCGCCCGACCCCAGTGGCAAGTCAAGGACGAGACGACTAAGGGGCGACTACGAGATGCAGGGGACTCCGCATCAAGCACCCGTGAAAAAGAGGGCGGAGTCCGGCTCCAACCCACACCACCTGATCACGAGGCCGACGGCTTAACGATTTCGCTACGGAATGCCGTGTAGGTGGTACCCAGCCTTATACTGTGACGGGTAAGTGGCACCAAGCCCTATACTGTGACAGGTAAGTGACGTCCAGCGCTATACTGTGACAGGTAAGTGACGTCCAGCCCTATACTGTGACAGGTAAGTGACGTCCAGCCCTATACTGTGACAGATAAGTAACGTCCAGCAGTATACTGTGACAGGTAAGTGGCACCCAGCCCTATACTGTGACAGGTAAGTGGCACGCAGCCCTAAACCGTGACAGGTAAATGACACCTAGCCCTATACTGTGACAGGTAAGTGACACCCAACCCTATACTGTGACAGGTAAGTGACATATAGCCCTATACTATGACAGATAAGTGACATCTAGTGACTGTAGAACAGCGCTAACAGGTGTTTAGTCCGACAAGGAGCGGAACTCCGTGCCAACTGTCCAGACAAGATGATCCTTCAAATAGAACCGGCCATTTCTTATTCTGGGACTACACGATTAGGTCATCTGTGTGTCCATGAAAGGCTCCCGGCACATTTGTCGTACATGACTATAGAAGATTGTGCGTATGGCTAGCAACCCTATAACACAAAGTTCACACGTAGCACAACACGTCCTATGTCCCATGCCACACACACACACGCATCACAGGTCACATACACCCATCACAAAATGTCCCGTGTCTCTTTTCTCGCACACACATCACACCATGTCCCACACCCACATCACACCATGTCCCATGTCCCAGACACACATCACACCATGTCCCCTGTCCCAGACACACATCACACCATGTCCCAGACACACATCACACCATGTCCCATGTCCCACACCCACATCACACCATGTCCCATGTCCCAGACACACATCACACCATGTCCCATGTCCCAGACACACATCACACCATGTCCCATGTCCCAGACACACATCACACCATGTCCCATGTCCCAGACACACATCACACCATGTCCCATGTCCCAGACACACATCACACCATGTCCCATGTCCCAGACACACATCACACCATGTCCCATGTCCCAGACATACATCACACCATGTCCCATGTCCCACACCCACATCACACCATGTCCCATGTCCCAGACACACATCACACCATGTCCCATGCCCCACACACACATCACACCATGTCCCATGTCCCATGCCCCCACACACACATCACACAATAACTACCATCTACTCACACTATAAGAAATGTCGCGTCCACACGATTCTAAATTTTCTCCGCAGAGTCTGCCGGGAGAAACTGCTGTTATATACTGCGCGCTCTCTCCAGACATGCAATCGTCTGCTATCTCCAGGCAGCCAGTTTTACATCATCGGCATTCAAGATTAAAAGGTTACAGAAAGCGGTACCCGCGAAAATGTAACAAGTCGCTGACAGACCAGGTGAAGGAGCTATTAATGCGACACCTTATCAGTGCGCCCAGATTTTACAGCCCACAGTAACGCCCCTTGGACAGAAGAATCAATACGGGGATAGAGTTACCGGTAGAGAATTTCCAGGGGGAATAATATACAGTTGTTACTTTGAACGTCTTTCCCTAATAGATTTGCTAGTGTTTGCTATACAACTAAACGACATTTGTAGAATTGATGTTACCACAGTAGAAACACGCACACATAAACTCACACACATACACGCATATATTTATATGATAACAAACGATGGGGATTGTACAAGAGAAATAAGGAGACGACTGTCCATAGTGATGCAGAAACTGAATAGTATGCAACATGTGTGGCACAATACTAACAAAGAATTAACATTGAAGATCCTCAGAACATGCGTATTCCCGGGGGCCAATGTAGGGATGTGAGACATAGACCATTACACAAATATCAAGAAAGACGTTCGGGGCTTTTGAGACAAAATGCTACAGAAGAATCCTAAAGATACATTGGGTAAAGGAAATGGCTTGGCTTCGTTCATTCTCAATCTCCCAGACCAACCACTGAAAGGGCTTAAGTAGCAGAATGTAGTCCAGAGAATGGAATGAGCTGTGTCGTAGTTTACAGCTTGACTGCAATATTTGCACCTTTCGGTCCAACACATCCGACATCAGCAAGCATTTTTTGAGTACCGGGTTAGCATTCCCTCTTCGATCCCTTCTCCTTAGCCAGCCTGCCCTGCTGCAGCCTGTTATCCAGGATCACCGCGTTGAGGTGTAGAAGGGTCTTGGCAGCTTTTGTTTTAGCTGATCCTGACGCTAGCAGTCAGCTATGGGTCGCTAACCCCTGCAGCTCACGCGCTGCTCAGCATCTTGATCCCGGGTAAAGGAAATAACAAATAAAGTCATCCTCCAAGATCTGAATGTCGAAGAGAACTGGCTTATAAACCCCGCTATGTCGGAAACATGTTTTTTGGCCACAAGCGCCCTGACGGCCTGGAGAAAGCAGTTTAGGAGTGAATTGAGTGAAGACGAGACAGACGTGGACCAAGAGGAAGTTTGAACACAAGACATCAAGGACACCCTACACATGATCATAGAACAGGCGAGTAGACTGACAGCTGATCGAGATTCATATCAAATGGCTGTGATACGAGCGACATTGTATCAAGGACATGCTACATGATGATGATGATGATAATGACTATAATGATGATGATGATGATGATGATATATATGATTGATTGGCGTCCTGTCAGTATCGAGAGACAATGGACTTCACGCTAGAGAGGGGGCAGTCAGAAGTTGCCCTTGCATCTTGACGCATCTTGTCTTCCCCTGCCTGCAGAACAACACACAAAGCCTGCCTCCAGCCGGGTCTGCATCTTGGCGCATCTTGTCTTCCCCTGCCTGCAGAACAACACACAAAGCCTGCCTCCAGCCGGGTCTGTCTTTGGCAAGCTCCTTCCAGTTCCAGGTGTTCATATCCAACGCTTTCAGGCGACGCTTGCAAACGTCTTTGTCGCGGAGGAAGGGTCTGCTTTTGTTTCGCTTGTCCGTTGTCAGCTCTCCGTATAGGAGAGTATTTGTCCATCCTCCATTCTGCATACGTGACCAAGCCACCACAAGCGGTGCTGGCGCAGGATCGTAACTAGTCTGGAAATCTTTGCACGGTCCAACACGTCGTTGTTAGTCACTCTGTCACTCCATGATATGTATGCGTCTCAGGCAGCGCATATGGAAAGCATTTAGCCGTTTTTCATGTGAGGCATACAGTGTCCATGTTTCGCTGCCATAGAGCCGGGTACTAAACGCACATGACCTGTACACAGAAACCTTTGTGGAGATGGTCAGCATGTTGTTATTCCACACTCGTTGTAGGAGCCTGACAAGTACTGATGAGACCATTCCTAATCGCTTCTGGGGCTCTGGATCCAGTGAAAGGTTGGCTGTGATGATAGATCCGAGGTAGCTGAAGTTTAAGACAATGTCTGGAGGATCTGCACCCTGAGTCTTCAATTTCGTCTTTTGTACGCTGATGGTGAGTCCAAACAGATCACAGGATTTACGCAACCTAATTATGAGGATCTGTAATTCGGCTTCCGTGTGGGCGACCAGCACAGCATCTTCTGCGAAGAGTATATCCCGAATGGTAGTCTCCCTTCTCTTACTTTTTGCTCGCGGGCCGGTTAGATTGAATAGTCTCCCATCTGACCTAGTATGATGAAGGACCCCTTCTGTTTGGCAGTTCAAAAGACGCGTTTAAGCACGATGACAAAGAAAATACCGATTAGAGTAGGAGCCGGGACACACCCTTGTTTGACTCCCCTGTTAATGTCTAAGGCCTCAGATTCCTGACCGTCATGCATCACTGTGCCTTTCATGCCCACATGAAACGACCTAATCATGATTAGTAGTTTAGGTGGGCAGCAAATTTTAGACACTACTTTAAAAAGACCCTCTGTTTACCAGAGCCTCTTGTCTCGTCTCAACGTCAGGAAGTCGGCGACTGCAGCTGTGCTGGTGCCTATCACAGACGACAGTGGTTCTGTTACTTTGGTCGTCAGGCCGAGGACACACATGAGTCACGACGTGTTGTCCAGAACGACATCTTTGTCTCCCACTGACGAGAATGAAGTTGGGTCACGAGAGACATTTGTTAGAGGCGACTCAAACAGAACATCACATACAGACTGATTCTTACATGTGCGTGGTCTCTCGTTGCCTTTTAGTATTGGTCTGCTCGGTGGCTTTTAATTCTGGACACTCGCTGGCAAAGTTCTGTAGTTTTTTCTAGCTACTTGTTCTCGGCCTATCTGTTACCTACTAAACTGCACGGTAGAATTCTCTTCTCTGCTCCTTCTGATCTGTCTTTACTGATCTGTCCCCCCCCCCCCCCCCCCCCCCCAGCTTAAATGATAAGCTCCCCGCTTTGGTCAATGACTTCTACTTTCTTGAGTTCCTTTTTCTCAAACTTTATTTGAACTGGCGTATTCAATGCCCCGTTCAATAAACTAAACCTCTCGGGCAGGGTTCTCAAGTTATGTGTGGGTACCACAAACGGTATTTTCAGTTTTTTTTTTACATTGGCTCGTTGGACCCTTGTAACTCTGTTACACCACCATAAAGGGCTCATCCATTTTATATGATCCACCACTGTCCACTATTTGGAGTCCAGCATATAGGATCAACAATATTGGATCCCTCAAATGTGGCCCACCATATAGGGTCCACCACATGACGTCTATCATATGAGGCCCACAATATAGGGTCCATCACATGGCGTCTATCATATAAGGCCCACCATATAGGGTCCATCACATGGCGTCTATCATATGAGGCCCACCATATAGGGTCCACCACATGGGGTCTATCATATGAATCCCACTATATAGGCCCCACTTACCTTCTAGGGTCTACCATATATGCCCCACTAAGCTTCTAGGGTCTACCATATACGGCCCACCCATCATATGATGACTACCAAGTTGAATTCACCAAAAATTCATCATTCTCAATGTGCACACAAGTGCTACAAAAGCCATTTGTGTCCAGCCAACCCAAAGCGCCCTACTGCTGCATGACTGCACAAGGCCACCAGCTACAGACCTAACCTAATATTCTCATTAAAAACCGGAAACAGGAACATGTGGATTCGGGCTTTTGTCTGGCTCACGGAACTAGTAATCGAATCCTTGTTCAGTCGCGTGTCTGAGAGCGTGCTAATACATGTATTCGATACGGATAATCCTAAACTGACAGACGACCAGGGACGTGTCAATAGTGTAAGCTGGCAGCAACAGCCGGAGGAGAGACAACAACAGCCGGAGGAGCGACAACAACAACCGGAGGAGCGACAACAACAACCGGAGGAGCGACAACAACAACCGGAGGAGCGACAACAACAACATGAGGAGCGACAACAACAACCGGTGGAGCGACAACAACAACCGGAGGAGAGACAACAACAACCGGTGGAGCGACAACAACAACATGAGGAGAGACAACAACAACCGGTGGAGCGACAGCAACAACCGTCAGAGAGACAGCAACAACCGTCAGAGGGACAGCAACAACCGTCAGAGAGACAGCAACTTCAGAACTCGGAGAGACATGTACGAGGGACGTTCAAATCAGACTGGGACTTTTTGTTCGAATTCTACCTTAATGGGATATAGCGTGCTGGAACTACTATCATTAGGGGCACTTGTGTCCTGTTACTGTTAGTTGGCCCACTTGTCATGGACCAGTCACGTGACAGATACATACAAATGGCGGACAGTAATGTTAGTGATTGTATGGAACAGCGTGTTGTAATGATGTTTCTTGTAAAAGAAAGCTTGAAACCTGCGGAAAGTTACAGGAGACTACAATCACAATACGACGAGGAGATACCCCTCTGCAGTAAGACATTTAAATGATATAAACGTTCTAAAGAAGACCAGATATCAGTGACTGATGATCCCTGTCGTGATTGCTCTCAACCCATCACAGCCATTTCTGTGATTCTAGATTGTAGAACGCTTATCCTGGAAAACCGACGCATAACCTGACTCAAAATTGCACAAAAGGCAATTCTTTCTCTGGGTGCGGTGAACACTATTATTCATGAAGATTTACATGTTCGGAAGTTAGGTGCACGTTGAGTGCCAAGACAGCTTTCTGCTTTTGACCGGGAGAGAGAAGTTCAAGCTTACACTGAATTGAAGCAACGTTTTGACATCTGCAGCAACTCGGCTGGAAGGTATTGCCACATCCACCTTACAGCCCATACCTCGCTCCAAGCGATTTTTATCTGTTTAAAACACTAAAAGAATTCCTGGGAGGTCAGTATTTCAGCACTGATGACGAAGTGAAACAGGCTGTCCTGGATTCGTTCAGACATACAGACAAACCTTTCTACTCTGAAGCGTTTCAAGCATTATTTAAACGCTGGGGAAAGTGCAAAAACGTTGCAGGAGATTATCTAGAAAAATATATGGCCTTTTGACTCCTTGAACAAATTTGTTGTTCCTTCCAAACAAAATGTCGGTTTGACTTGAACGTCCTACGTATATAAGCAGAACAATCTCATTGAAGAGAGAAACATGGACTACCAGCACATTAAAAAAAAACTCAAGGAATACAAGACAAGGTTGAATAATACAAAGTGCAATATAGGACAGCATTGATCATTTGGCTGATCAGATCAGGTCTGTCATCTCCAGATCGATCATTTGGCTGATCAGACCAGGTCTGTCATCTCCAGATCAATCATTTGGCTGATCAGACCAGGTCTGTTATCTGCAGATCGATCATTTGGCTGATCAGACCAGGTCTGTCATCTCCAGATCAATCATTTGGCTGATCAGACCAGGTCTGTTATCTGCAGATCGATCATTTGGCTGATCAGACCAGGTCTGTCATCTCCAGATCGATCATTTGGCTGATAAGACCAGGTCTGTCATCTCCAGATCGATCATTTGGCTGATCAGGTCTGTTATCTCCAGATCGATCATTTGGCTGATCAGGTCTGTCATCTCCAGATCGATCATTTGGCTGATCAGATCAGGTCTGTCATCTCCAGATCGATCATTTGGCTGATCAGATCAGGTCAGTCATCTCCAGATCGATCATTTGGCTGATCTGAACAGGTCTGTTGTCATCTCCAGATCTTAGGTCCATTTCAGTGGATCAGGAACGCGTTCCATTTTTTAGACTAGATTGTACATTCACCTCCTCATTTGTTGATGCTATTCTCTCTCTGGTAACGCTGTCTACCTCTTGAATGCTTGATCTCTACTTTTACTTCCGGTATGGCTTTCTATAATATATTCCACTACTTCCTCTATCCTGGCCAGTGACTGGCAAGGTGGCCAGTGACCATCAAGCCTGGTAGAGTTTTTAATGGCAGCAACAAATTCCCTCCCCTTTCTCCCGACCTGCAGCCATCGTTCGTACGGTGCTCCAGCTCTGATTTATGATTTCACATTGGCAATAACGGTTCTTCCCTGAGTTGTATTAGCTCAGTCTCTCTTCCTTCTCCATTCCAGGATCAATACTATAGTGGTTCTGTTGATAGCGTCAAAGTCTATTGTTGGAACATGACCAATCCAATGCCGGCGTGGAATTTATGTTGGTGGTCATGTCTTCTCGATTGTGTAAGGCAAGCGTTCTGAGCTGGTGATCGTGTTCGGACAGAATCCTCCTTAGACAGGCTGGATGGACAGATGGGAGTTTGGACATTTCTTCATCTGTTACTCTCCTACACAGAAGCCGAGAATATATTGAATATTCTTAGTTGGGTGTCTGTTCTGTACCGGTGAGACTTGCTTGGTTGAGTGTCTGGCTTGTACCGGTAAGACTTGCTAGGTTGAGTGTCTGTCCTTGTATATAAATAACATCACAGAGAATATACCAAGACGAGTCCACAGCTCCATGTTTGCAGACGATCTGGCTATGTGGACCTCTGAAAAGAATCTCACCATAGCAAGAAATCGGATGCAGCAGACCCTAACATCGCTGGAAGAGTGGGCGAACTCATGGCTGGTCAAAATAAATGAGGAAAAAACAACATGTACGATATTCTCGCTTTCAAACAAACCCCAAAACACCAAAATAAGTCTTAACGGCAAATACCTGCGGCCAAACGACAACCGAAACTACCTGGGAGTCACATTTGATCGGCGCATGACATGGAAAAGTCAGATCGAGAGAAACCGAATGAGAGCCAGAGAAAGAATGGCAATCATGAGGAAACTTGCTGGCACAAGCTGGGGAGCAGACGAAAGTATATTAAAGAAACTGTACACTGGAAGAGTGAGACTAGTTCTCGAGTAGGACATTGCGGCATGGACAACAGCAGCAAAGGCGAACTTCGATAAAATTAGCAAACTTCAAAACCAAGCCATGGGAGTTATAACAGTAGGCATGAAGTCAACGCCAATTGTAGAACTTGAAAAGATTACAAATCTGCATTCCATGACCGACAGAAGAGACTGCAGGGCCCAGCAGCAAGCGGAAAAACTCCGAAGACTGACTGACCATCCAATGCATCAGAGACTAAATAACTTTGGAAATGGGAAACTAAAGCGGAGAAACTTTGCAGAAATAGCCAAAGCAAAGATGAGCGAAGACCCAATGAACGCATTAACAACACCAAAGCCCATCACTACTGTACGCAAACCTACCTGGAGGCAGCATATATTTCCAGAGGTGATAGAAAACCAACCAGGTATTGGAAACAAAAACAGGCAGACTAAAAAAGAAAGAAGAGATACAACCCTGAGGTACATAAAGAAAAACTACCCAAGCATGGACTGGACCCATGCATACACCGACGGCTCTGTAACAAACACAACACAGAACGGAGGGGCAGGGGTATTTCTGAGCCTACCAAATGGTAGAAATGTAACACGGTCAGTGGCAACTGGAAAATTCTCAAGCAATTTCAGAGCTGAGGCAGAGGCACTGAGGGCTGCAGTAGAAGCAATGGTGACAGGTAAGAGTAATGAAAGCCATACAGTCCTGCTTACAGATGCCCCGGCCGTAGTCACAGCACTAAAAAGCCAGAAAAATACAGAACTTAATGATTTAAGAGCAGTACTCTGTCAACTATGCCAGCAGTCCGCACCAAAAAGAGTATTGGTACAATGGGTTCCATCCCACTGTAACATCCAAGGCAACGAGGAGACAGACAGACTGGCAAAAGAAGGTGCAAGACTACCACAACCAGATACTAGTGTGACCTACGAAAAGTCAAAAAGGCTTATTAGAGCTAGATACATGACCAAATGGGAAACAGAACATACTGGCTACACCAAAAACGATGCCTATTACCAGTTGAACACAAGAGAGCAGGTCGTGGTCTTCAGACTTCGCACTGGCCACAATAGACTGAGGTACCACCTATTCAACAAATTGAAGATAGGTGGCACTGACGAATGCTCGTGTGGTACCGGGAAAATGACCGCTGAACATTTGCTGCAAAACTGCCCGACATACGAGGACCAGAGAAAGCAGATGTGGCCATCACCAGTGGCAAAACTAGACAAGCTCTATGGCAGTGTCGACAGCCTCAGGATGACCGCTGCTTTTTTCGAAAAAAATTAAGGTTGACGTCTAACTGCGTACGAAGAAGAAGAAGAAGAGTGTGTCTGCCCTGTACCAGTAAGACTTGCTTGGTTGAGTGTCTGTCCTGTACCAGTAAGACTTGCTTGGTTGAATGTCTGCCCTGTACCGGTACGACTCACTTGGTTGAGTGTCTGCCCTGTACCGGTACGACTCGCTTGGTTGAATGTCTGGCCTGTACCGGTAAGACTTGCTAGGTTGAGTGTCTGTCCTGTACCGGTACGACTCGCTTGGTTGAATGTCTGGCCTGTACCGGTAAGACTTGCTAGGTTGAATGTCTGGCCTGTACCGGTAAGACTTGCAGATGATGTTTAAACCAGAAAAGGTTATTCTTGTTCTGCTCATCCAGCCTTTAATGTCTTGATCTCCTCCATCGTCTGGTGTAACTGGGCTACGGAAAGGGGCAGATGTGTCCGTCATTAATAGTTCTTCATTTCCTATGTTGGTGCGGGATTAAACATGTTTAGCGTTCTGACTTCTTTTTTCTCAGCAAACTTTTATTGCCGAAATATTGTAACTGTCTAGCTGTCTTTCTTTTCATTAATTAATTCTTTCTTCACCACAAACTGTCTAATAACTCCTTATTTGTTTTTCTTTCTTTTCACAATACATGTCCTGTTCCTGAACTTAATCATGTTTCCAAGACATCAATGACTTCTTCAAAATATGTGTTAATTAATTAATTGCCCATTTTCTGAAAAAATAAACAGCCTTATAAGCAGTTAACAATGTAGGATATGATCTCTCCCCCCCCCCTCACCACCACCCCCACCAACATACACACCTTGTAAGTGAATATATGTGCCTTTCTTATGCTATATGAGTTTCTCAACCAAATATAAATATCAGACAGACAATTATTGTCGTCCCTTAACACTGTTATCGCAGATCAGGTCCGATTGACTCTGATGAGTTTCAGGCCAGGTTGGCTTCAACAAAAGATCAGTTGCCTATCGCAAGCAGCGACATCCTCAGACGGCTGTTTTGTCTGGATGATGGAACTCACGCTGTATTTGGATTTAGTGAGAAAGTAAATACGCTGATCATTAACCTGACTCTCTCGTCCTGGGCTACAATGGACCAGTGGTAAGACTATCAGTGAAGACGACTGGAGGTAACTCAGGAAGAGAACACTCGCGCGATAGCACCGAGAAAAGAAAGGATGTCTGCCAAACTGGACACGTCGTGGTTCGAGTCTAGTACGCTGGGGTTGTGACACGGGCGTCTCACCCCTAGGTCAAGCTGCCAGACTGGACACGGCGTGGTTCGAGTTTAGTACGCTGGGGTTGTGACACGGGCGTCTCACCCCTAGGTCAAGCTGCCAGACTGGACACGGCGTGGTTCGAGTCTAGTACGCTGGGGTTGTGACACGGGCGTCTCACCCCTAGGTCAAGCTGCCAGACTGGACACGGCGTGGTTCGAGTTTAGTACGCTGGGGTTGTGACACGGGCGTCTCACCCCTAGGTCAAGCTGCCAGACTGGACACGGCGTGGTTCGAGTCTAGTACGCTGGGGTTGTGACACGGGCGTCTCACCCTTAGGTCAAGCTGCCAGACTGGACACGGCGTGGTTCGAGTTTAGTACGCTGGGGTTGTGACACGGGCGTCTCACCCTTAGGTCAAGCTGCCAGACTGGACACGGCGTGGTTCGAGTCTAGTACGCTGGGGTTGTGACACGGGCGTCTCACCCCTAGGTCAAGCTGCCAGACTGGACACGGCGTGGTTCGAGTCTAGTGGGCTGGGGTTGTGACACGGGCGTCTCACCCCTAGGTCAAGCTGCCAGACTGGACACGGCGTGGTTCGAGTCTAGTACGCTGGGGTTGTGACACGGGCGTCTCACCCCTAGGTCAAGCTGCCAGACTGGACACGGCGTGGTTCGAGTCTAGTACGCTGGGGTTGTGACACGGGCGCCTCACCCCTAGGTCAAGCTGCCAGACTGGACACGGCGTGGTTCGAGTCTAGTACGCTAGGGTTGTGACACGGGCGTCTCACCCCTAGGTCAAGCTGCCAGACTGGAAACGGCGTGGTTCGAGTCTAGTACGCTGGGGTTGTGACACGGGCGTCTCACCCCTAGGTCACGCTGCCAGACTGGCTTAGACTCAGACGATCATACACGATGGCAGACAAACTACTATTGGGTCTGTTGTTTTAACAGAAGATCGGATTGCGAGACCCACTGCCACCAGGTCTCACGTTTGTCGTCTAAGCGCCATCTTGTGTCAGTTGTCTTGGAAACATGATCAACAAAATGTTTTCAAGGTCTAGGAAGGACAACGATAACAGAGACACGTTTGTCTTAAGGAATTTGAAAACATATCCACCGTTTAACAGAAAACATATAAACTGATCCCCCCAAAACTTATAAACTGATCCCCAAAAAACATATAAACTGATCCCCCCAAAACATATAACTGATCCCCCAAAACATAAACTGATCCACAGAAAAGAAGGTCAAGTAACAATCACTTCAGAGTCGAATCCCTGGTCATACAAGTCATCACTTGGCGACAACAACGGAACCAGTTACTGACTTCGACCAGAGGACAACTCTAAACCGGTCCATGTTTTCTAGATACAGGATTTCATCATCTCAAGGACCATTTAGCTTTCATTTTCTATTCTGTTGTCTGGTGTGTATGTTTTCTGTTGTCTGGTGTGTATGTTTTCTGTTGTCTGGTGTGTATGTTTTCTGTTGTCTGGTGTGTATGTTTTCTGTTGTCTGGTGTGTATGTTTTCTGTTGTCTGGTGTGTATGTTTTCTGTTGTCTGGTGTGTATGTTTTCTGTTGTCTGGTGTGTATGTTTTCTGTTGTCTGGTGTGTATGTTTTCTGTTGTCTGGTGTGTATGTTTTCTGTTGTCTGGTGTGTATGTTTTCTGTTGTCTGGTGTGTATGTTTTCTGTTGTCTGGTGTGTATGTTTTCTGTTGTCTGGTGTGTATGTTTTCTGTTGTCTGGTGTGTATGTTTTCTATTGTCTGGTGTGTATGTTTTCTGTTGTCTGGTGTGTATGTTTTCTATTGTCTGGTGTGTATGTTTTCTGTTGTCTGGTGTGTATGTTTTCTGTTGTCTGGTGTGTATGTTTTCTGTTGTCTGGTGTGTATGTTTTCTGTTGTCTGGTGTGTATGTTTTCTGTTGTCTGGTGTGTATGTTTTCTGTTGTCTGGTGTGTATGTTTTCTGTTGTCTGGTGTGTATGTTTTCTGTTGTCTGGTGTGTATGTTTTCTGTTGTCTGGTGTGTATGTTTTCTGTTGTCTGGTGTGTATGTTTTCTGTTGTCTGGTGTGTATGTTTTCTATTGTCTGGTGTGTATGTTTTCTGTTGTCTGGTGTGTATGTTTTCTATTGTCTGGTGTGTATGTTTTCTGTTGTCTGGTGTGTATGTTTTCTGTTGTCTTGTGTGAATGTTTTCTGTTGTCTGGTGTGTATGTTTTCTGTTGTCTGGTGTGTATGTTTTCTGTTGTCTGGTGTGTATGTTTTCTGTTGTCTGGTGTGTATGTTTTCTGTTGTCTGGTGTGTATGTTTTCTGTTGTCTGGTGTGTATGTTTTCTGTTGTCTGGTGTGTATGTTTCTTGTTGTCTGGTGTGTATGTTTTCTGTTGTCTGGTGTGTATATTTTCTGTTGTCTGGTGTGCATGTTTTCTGTTGTCTGGTGTGTAAGTTTTCTGTTGTTTGTTGTATGATTTCTATTGTCCATTGTATGATTGTATGTTTTCTGTTGTCTGTTGTGTAAGTTTTCTGTTGTCTATTGTGTATGTTTTCTGTTGTGTATATTTTCTGTTGTCTGGTGTGTATGTGTGTTTTCTGTTGTCTATTGTATGTTTTTGTGTTGTCTTCTGTGTATGTTTTCTGTTGTCTATTGTGTATGGTTTCTGTTGTGTATGTTTTCTGTTGTCTGGTGGGTATGTTTTCTGTTGTCTGGCGTGTGTGTGTTTTTTGGTGTCTGGTGTATATGTTTTCTGTTGTTTGGTGTGTATGTTTCTAGTGCCTGTTGTGTATGTTTTCTGTTGTCTGTTGTGTATGTTTTCTGTTGTTTGTTGTGTATGTTTTCTGTTGTCTGTTGTGTATGTTTTCTGTTGTCTTGTGTACATGTATTCTGATGTCTGGTGTATGTTTTCTGTTGTCTTGTGTACATGTTTTCTATTATCTGGGATGTATGTTTTTCTGTGGTCCATGTACATGTTTCTATTGTCTGGCATGAATATTTTTTGATGTCGGGTGTGTATGTTTTCTGTTGTCTTGTGTACATGTTTTCTGATGTCTGGTGTGTATGTTTTTTTGTTGTTTTGTGTACATGATTTATATTGTTTTGGTGAATATGTTTTCTATTGTCTGGTGTACTGTATATGTTTTCTAAGTGCACAAATACATGTCTTTGGTATTCATGTTCCTATTTATCAGCTTTCTTTATCAAAGTCTATTGTACATTTGTGCTAACCAACCCCGGGTATGCATGTGAAACATGGACAGTCTATAACAGACATGTCAAGCACTTCCACGTGAGTTATCTCTGCACGCTGCTTGTCATCAGCTGACAGTATATCAAATCAAACTGTAAAGTTCTCATCAGGGCCAATAAAGTCGAACTTCTATACACTGCCGCTGAGTGCCAAGACCAGATTAATTGGGCATGTTATTCGCGCGCTCGATACACGCCCATCACATCAGCTGACGTACAGTGGTCTTAGAAAACAAACGGGGGAGTGCAGAAGACAGAGACTCCTTGTAAGTTTCTCTGAACAATTTCACCATTGATGTCTCATTCTGGGAAACGCTTGCGCAGAACCGCTCCGCCCATCTCACTATCGTCCCACACGTTGCTCACTCCACTAAGCGGAACATAATCGTTGAAGCTCAGAATAAAGCACTACCCGAAAGCAAAGAATATGTAACATCTCAACTACCGAACCCACCCATGGATGTCATTTGTGCGGCTGGGTCTGTCGCGCCAGGATATGTCTTACACACCCGTTTAGCATCCCATAACACAAGTCTGTTGCTATCTTCACGCGCAATTCGTAGCTAATATTACTATGGTTACAATCGACTAGCTGGGGTTTTTCGCGGGGTCCTTTCTTGTCACGTGGTGCTACAACTTTAGGTTAGCAGAAGCTACAAATGCGACGAGCCGCCATCTTGATTGTTCTGGCCAGAAATTCCATTTTAATTGTTTTCCACGCTTTCCCCAAACCTCTCTGTACTTCTCGATCTTCTTCTTGTTAATCTTGCTGTTCTGGTTGTGGCTGTTCTTCTTCTTCTTCTTCTTCTTCTTCTTGTCCTTCTTCTTCTTGTCCTTCTTCTCCTTCTTCTTCTTGTCATTCTTCATCTTCTTCTTCTTGTTCTTCTTCTTCTTCTTCTTGTTCTTGTTCTTCTTGTTCTTCTTCTTCTTGTTCTTCTTCTTCTTGTTCTTCTTCTTCTTGTTCTTCTTCTTCTTGTTCTTCTTCTTCTTCTTCTTGTTCTTCTTCTTCTTGTTCTTCTTCTTCTTGTTCTTCTTCTTCTTCTTCTTCTTCTTCTTCTTCTTCTTCTTCTTCTTCTTCTTCTTCTTCTTGTCCTTCTTCTTCTTGTCCTTCTTCTCCTTCTTCTTCTTGTCCTTCTTCATCTTCTTCTTCTTCTTCTTCTTGTTCTTCTTGTTCTTCTTCTTCTTGTTCTTCTTCTTGTTCTTCTTCTTCTTCTTCTTCTTCTTCTTCTTCTTCTTGTCCTTCTTTTTCTTCTTCTTCTTTTTCTTCTTCTTCTTCTTCTTCTTCTTCTTCTTCTTCTTCTTCTTCTTCTTGTCCTTCTTCTCCTTCTTCTTCTTGTCCTTCTTCATCTTCTTCTTCTTGTTCTTCTTCTTCTTGTTCATCTTCTTCTTCTTGTTCTTCATCTTCTTCTTCTTGTTCTTCTTCTTGTTCTTCTTCTTGTTCTTCTTCCTTCTTCTTCTTGTCCTTCTTTTTCTTCTTCTTCTTTTTCTTCTTCTTCTTCTTCTTCTTCTTCTTCTTCTTGTCCTTCTTTTTCTTCTTCTTCTTCTTCTTCTTCTTCTTCTTCTTGTCCTTCTTTTTCTTCTTCTTCTTCTTCTTCTTCTTCTTCTTCTTCTTCTTCTTCTTCTTCTTCTTGTTCTTCTTCTTGTTCTTCTTCTTGTTCTTCTTCTTCTTGTTCTTCTTCTTCTTCTTCTTCTTCTTCTTCTTCTTGTTCTTCTTCTTCTTCTTCTTCTTCTTCTTCTTGTTCTTCTTGTTCTTCTTCTTCTTCTTGTTCTTCTTCTTGTTCTTCTTCTTCTTGTTCTTCTTCTTCTTCTTCTTCTTCTTCTTCTTCTTCCTCTTCTTCTTCTTCCTCTTCTTCTTCTTCTTCCTCTTCTTCTTCTTCTTCTTGTCCTTCTTCTTCTTCTTCTTCGTCCGTCCTGTAAAGAACGTTCTGACATGTCGTAGTTTACAGCGAGGCTGCCATATCTGCATCTTTCAGGCCGACACCTACGGTTTCAGTACCTGGGTGACCTTCCAATTGGAACACATAGTCTGTTAACCAGACTACACTAGTGCAGCTTGTGTCCAAGGTCGCCGCTTGGAGGTGGAACAGGAGATTGGTCAGCTGTGGCTTGGTGACTCTGATGCAAGGAACCATTTCTGAGTCACTGACTAATGTCAGCTATGAGCTGCTGACTCCTGACTCCTGCCAACTATGAGCCGCTGACTTCTGACAGCCATAAGCCGATGACTCCTGTCAGCGATGAGCCGCTGATTCCTGTCAGCTATGAGTCACTGACCCCTGGCTCTTGTCAGCTATGAGCCGCTGACCCCTGAATCTTGTCAGCTCATTCACTGCTTCCATCGGCGCCCGGTAGTTAAATCAAGTCCGTGAGCCAACGCTAGTAATTAACCTAGGAAAACCAGCTGGTGCCTTGTAGGTAGTCTGGGAACATCCGGCGAGTTAACCATATAAGACCCCTAGGGGAAAGAAGATGTGCCGTTTTTAGATTGGTGAACATCACAGCCCGTCTCAACTGAGGCATTACATCCACCTCCCCTCACCCACACCCACCCACACCCACCCACCCAATACCAAAATCTACCCCCCCCCCCCCCAATACCACCACCCACACACAATGAGTGAACTTGAAGTACAATGTCGACAAGATATTCAGTCTGCAGTCAGTTCATCGTTGCACACATGATATCGTCAGTCACTCAGCTCACCGTAACCATCAGATCGTTTGGGACCACACATGAAGACACTCCCAAAATCCCACGCCGGCTCTCTCTGTCTGTCGCCGCCTGTCGTATCTCACCGGGACGAAGGCCTGACCACTCAGTGATGTTGTCCACTCATCTCTTCCTTGGACGTTCTCGTCCTCTCTGTCCCGGTACGGAACCAAAGAGTATCGAGTTGGTAATTCCGTTGGACCTCGCGACGTACCCGTACCAGGCCATCTTTCGTCTTTTGATAGCTGTGAACAGATCTTCGAAAGGACCAATAGCGTCTTCAACTCTCTGACGTATTTCTACGTTCGTGACACGATCTTTATATGTAACATTTAGGAGTTTTCTATAGCACCTCATTTCCATTGCATGTATTCTGCCCTGGATATCTGCTGTAATGGTCCAGGTCTCGCAGGCAAAACAGAAATATTGACAGCACCAAAGAGCGCATTAGTCTAACTTTTATGCCGATGGCGAGCCGCTTGTCATGCCATATAGGTTTCAGCCGAGTCAGCGCCGCTGTTGTTTGTGCTATTCTTGCAATTACCTCTGGCTTCGATCTCTCTTCGCTGATGAACAGTATTGTCAAACAAACCCTGTGCTACCAGTGTCGGGCATGGGGCCTGCTCCCGGAAGAAGTAGGACAGATCGCTACATGTGAACTGATATGCTTGCAATAAGCGGACATGTTCGCTAGAAGAGACAGTGAGAAGTGAGAACATCAGACACCACGTTGACGCAGTGCCATGGATGACTAACATGGACAGACAGAAAGCTGCACAGTGCCATGGATGACTAACATGGACAGACATAAAGCTGCACAGTGCCATGGATGACTTACATGGACAGACAGAAAGCTGCACAGTGCCATGGATGACTTACATGGACAGACAGAAAGCTGCACAGTGCCATGGATGACTAACATGGACAGACAGAAAGCTGCACAGTGCCATGGATGACTTACATGGACAGACAGAAAGCTGCACAGTGCCACGAATGACTAACATGGACAGACAGAAAGCTGCACAGTGCCATGGATGACTTACATGGACAGACAGAAAGCTGCACAGTGCCATGGATGACTTACATGGACAGACAGAAAGCTGCACAGTGCCATGGATGACTTACATGGACAGACAGAAAGCTGCACAGTGCCATGGATGACTTACATGGACAGACAGAAAGCTGCACAGTGCCATGGATGACTTACATGGACAGACAGAAAGCTGCACAGTGCCATGGATGACTTACATGGACAGACAGAAAGCTGCACAGTGCCACGAATGACTAACATGGACAGACAGAAAGTTGGCATAGTGCTATGAATGACTAACATGGACGGACATGAAGTTGGCACAGTGCCATTGATGACTAACATGGACAGATAGAAAGTTGGCACAGTGCCATTGATGACTAACAGGGACAGATAGAAAGTTGGCACAGTGCCATTGATGACTAACATGGACAGATAGAAAGTTGGCACAGTGTCATTGATGAATAGCATGGACAGACAGATAATTCAATGGTTTTATCACATGACAAGAAAGACTCCAAACCTCTATGGCGCGTGATTATAACAACTGACAGTGGTCACGAGACCAAGAGGAAGAACAAGAAAAAGATGGATTGTTGTTGTTAAATAAACATAAATTGAATATATCAACGGTCACACAGATGGCATAAGAATGAAATGTGCATCTCCCTGCCCTGTGTAACGACAAATGTGGACAGGTGAGGTAGACGAGAATCGTGGGGTACAACAATACATTCTCATACCTGTAATCAGAATATGAAATGATCTGCTACAATCCTGCTGGCTCCAATCCAGATACAATCCTGCTGGCTACAATCCTGCTGGCTACAATCCTGCTACCTATGACACACATATGTACCTTTGGCAGCTCTTGCACCGACGTCCGGGCGGATACGGACAGTAACACCTGTACGGCATACCCTTACCTGCAGTATCAAACGCTTACACAGCACACGTGGAGCGGCTCAAGTTGTATCCAGCGTAGCGATACAGCGTCGAGTGTGCCACACGATGTGCGGCAGTCAGAGCTGGTCTTACGCTCCAGAAAACCTGGCCCCAAGTATTGGAACTGACAATCATAACATACGACCAATAAACGGAGGCTTTAGACAACGTGATAACAGGTGTGGGTCTGACATTCCTGCGGGGAGGGGGTGGGGTGGGTTGGATGGGGGGGGGGGGGCTGGGTAGACCTGGAGGCACTATAATATTTGAAACCATACACTTGACAGCACTTCAATACATTTGACTAGAGCTTCTATACATTTGACTAGACCTACATTACATCTGACTGGACCTTCAACACATTTAACTGGACCTTCAATACATCTGACTAGACCTTCAATACATCTGACTATACCTTCAATACATTTGACTGGACCTTTAATACATTTGACTGGACCTTCAATACACCTAACTGGACCTTCAATACACCTGACTGGACCTTCAACACACCTGACTGGACCTTCAATAAACCTGACTGGAGCTTCAACACACCTGACTGGACCTTCAATACACCTGATAGGACCTTCAATACACCTGATTGGACGTGTGGAGGAGACATGTGTAGGAGACGTGTTCAGTAGATGCGTGGAGGAGACATGTGTAGGAGACGTGTTCAGGAGACGTGTTCAGGAGACGTGTGGAGGAGACATGTGTAGGAGACGTGTTCAGGAGACGTGTGTAGGAGACGTGTGTAGGAGACGTGTGGAGGAGATGTGTGGAGGAGACATGTGGAGGAGAAGTGTGGAAGAGATGTGTGTATGAGACGTGTGTAGGAGACGTGTTCAGGAGACTTGTGTATGACGTGCGAAGGAGATGTATGTAGTGCGTGTGTAGGAGATGTGTGTAGGAGACATGCGTAGGAGACATGTGGAGAAGATCTGTGTGGGAGACTTGTGGAAGACGTGGGGATGACGTGTGGAGGAGATGTGTCGAGATGGCGTGCGGAGACGTATGTCTGTGCTCTTAAACGGTCGGTTATGTCTCGGTACCCCACATGTGGAGGAGATCTGTGTCTGTGTACTTCACAACCCGAAGGTGCTGGGTTCGCTCCCCAACCACAGCACTGGTCATTACCCCGGGGAAGCAAACTCTTTAAAAATGCAGGAGAAAGCAGACCCTTACATAAAATGTATGTCGAAGTCGGATTCACTGGGCCGACAGGCGCAACATAAAAACATACTGCAACGCACACCACCTTGAGGTATAATGATAATAGAGGAATGACACCTGTGAAACCTCCAGTCTATGAAACTAGAACAGTACTACATAGTTGGAATGTTGGAGGAATTTCTGCTCGGGACAAAAAAGCTATGGCCTGTTATGGCGTCTGCGTCACGAATCAATACACCTGTAAGAAGTCGAATAATAGAATGTTGATATAACGGGACGCTCTAGCGTTAGTCAGCCCTCGCGGAACGCATGACGGTCATATTCCACTTTTTTATATAATGATATTTGAACGGAAGTTATTCATTATTTGTGTCAATTTCTGTTGACAGGGTGGGAATAATAATATAGCGGTCTGACATGGGACATGCGAATGGATGACATCAGAGTGGAATGACATGGGAATAGGCAAGTCTGAGTAGGGTAAACATGTCTTAAGTCACCGTTTATCTGCCAGGTGGATTTACCGTTACAGAAATAAATATCGTATACTTCTTCCTCTTGTCCTACTTTCGGTGCATCCGGAGCATAAGGGGGCCAGTACAGCTGTCTCAGTTGTTGTTATTTGAATCCTCTTTCACGATTTCGACTCATTTGGCTATGTATCTTTATAGCATATTGTAGAGACTATTCGTGTGTGCTGAGTTCTACTGAAGAAAGTACATCTGGACCGTTTTGGTTGTAGTGCAATGGGAGGTCTGTCAGTAGACGTACCACAATGTTGGTCGACTCTCGTGAGCAGATTGTAGTTCAAGCCACTGATGTACCCTTCTACAGTGCTGGGGTCTGCAGAAGTCAGATTTACACGATCAAGTTGCAACTCTCTTTAGTCGCCTTCCACGACATGCTAGGGAGGTTACAGTTGTTCTATTATTACATGCCAAGACACCGACCAGTTCCTGTACCGACAAGTAAGTGTCATTCTCCTCGATTCAATCGGTGTTTATTTACTCGAACAAGTGTAACCAATTGTCCACTGAAAGTGTCCAATTGTCCACAGATCATGCATTGAAAGTGTCCAATTGTCCACAGAGCATCCACTGAAAGTGTCCAATTGTCCACAGAGCATCCACTGAAAGTGTCCAATTGTCCACAGAGCATCCACTGAAAGTGTCCAATTGTCCACAGAGCATGCACTGAAAGTGTGCAATTGTCCATATAGCATGCACTTCATGTGCCCAATATCAGTTGTTTCTTTCTCCGTTGTAATTTGAATCATCCAGATATTAGCTGATAGAGCAGGCACATTGCCCTTTGCCATTTGTCCACTGCCCTTTGCCCTCTGCCCTCTCTCTTCCCACTGCCCTCTACTCTCTCTTTTCCCTCTGCACTCCCGCTTCCCACTGCCCTATGCACTCCCTATTTTCTTTTCCCTTCCTCTTCCCACTGCCCTCTTCCCTCCCTCTTCCAACTTCCTTCTGCCCTCGCTCTTCCCTCTTCCCTTTCTTCACACTTTCCTCTGCCCTCCCTATTCCCTCTTCCCTTTCTTCCCACTTCCCTCTGCCCTCCCACTTCCCTATGCCCTCCCTTTTCCCTGCCCTCCCTCTTCCCACTTCCCTCTGTCCTCCCACTTCCCTATGCCCTCCCTTTTCCCCTGCCCTCCCTCTTCCCACTTCCCTCTGCCCTCCCACTTCCCTATGCCCTCCCTTTTCCCCTGCCCTCCCTCTTCCCACTTCCCTCTGCCCTCCCACTTCCCTATGCCCTCCCTTTTCCCCTGCCCTCTCTCTTCCCACTTCCCTATGCCCTCCCTCTTCCCACTTCCCTATGTCCTCCCTCTTCCCACTTCCCTCTGCCCTCCCTCTTCCCACTTCCCTATGCCCTCCCTCTTCCCACTTCCCTATGCCCTCCCTCTTCCCACTTCCCTATGCCCTCCCTCTTCCCACTTCCTTATGCCCTCCCTCTTCCCACTTCCCTATGCCCTCCCTTTTCCCCTGCCCTCCCTCTTCCCACTTCCCTCTGTCCTTCCTTATCCCGCTGTCCTATTCCCACTGTCCTCTGGCTACTGCCATCTTTCCGTTGCCCGTTGCTCTCCCAGCACTGCCCACTGCCCACTGATCTTTGCACACTACCATGTGACCACTGTCAACGTCCTATTATTTTCTGCCCACAGGCCTCTGCCCTTTGCTTTCTACCCGCTGCCATCTGTCAAATGCCCTCTTCCCACTGCCCCTTGTCAACTGCTCTTTGCCCATTTCCTCTTGTCCCTCCCCACTGAACAATCATATGTACGGAACAAATGTAGATTCGGAAATGTGTCACGGAAATGTGTCATGTAAATGTGTCATGGAAATGTGTCATGGTAATGTGTCATGGTAATGTGTCATGGAAATGTGTCATGGAAATGTGTCAGGGAAAGTGCCACAGTAATGTACTCGTACATGTCACAGCACACTTGCATGTCACATTACACTCGTACAAGTCACATTACACTCGTACATATCACATTACACTCGTACATGTCACAGCACGCTCGTACATCACACTCGTGCATGTCACATCACACTCGTACATGCCACATCACACTCATACATGTCACATCACACTCGTACATGTCACATCACACTCGTACATGTCACATCACAGTAGTGAACAAAGCCCATTTCATTAATTGGGAAATGCCAAAATAGTGAAACAGTCCATTTCATATATTACGCAAATTTCTTGCCGAGTCCATGAACTGGCTTAACATTTCTAATGTATGAATTAGATAAGTATAAGGATCCGGGCAATTAGATAAGGATTAGGATCCGGGCAATTAGATAAGGATTAGGATCCGGGCAATTAGATAAGAATAAGGGTCGGGGCAGAATTCTAAAGTATGTTAACAATCTAGCCAATCTCAGCTTTGTGCTGAGCCTCTCCAAATATATGGAGAACAAAAGAGGGAATAGGTAAATCGTGTACAATAACGTTGATTCTTCCACTAAACTAAACTGAACTAAACTAAACTAAACTAAACTAAACTATGGGTCAATGTTTGGGTTAGTTCCTGAAAAGGGCAAGAGTTATGTGTAAATTATGCCCGATTTGTGAACTGCACAAAGGCACCAGTTCACGGAATGGGTAATTCATGAAATGACCAATTTAACTAATAGAGTATGACACGTTGGATTTTTCTAACTGCCTCAAATATAATTGCCTTAGCAACAGTTGCCAGTGATGTGTTTACGATAACATGTAGCTATCTCTCAGTACAGTGCTGTGCTATAACACCGATAACATAAGTGTGATAAATTGTGTTGTCCCATACCTGCTATCTCTTACGTTCTGTTTCTCGGTGCTCAGAAATAAAATCTCACCCCTGCTTATTTAATCTCTGTTTTCACCGTTTCACATTAGGCGACCGCAAAGAAAAGCTCCACAATTTTATGTCAGGGGTGTCCACCTTCCAAGGCCCGGGGTCATATTCGCAAACTTGACAGGTTTCGGATGTCGAATTTTCAATTTTAATATTGTTAATAAATAAAATACAGTTACATTAATGAGAATACAGTCAGCAATCGGATGTTGATTAATAAAGATGCATAAACTAAGGTAGTTACACAGAAAATACTTTGTCGATAAGGTTTTTATTATTTATAAGCCCACTGTAGTCTCTTCCAGTAGCCCTCTGTACCGACCCTTAGAGATCCCTGGCTAGTCCCATCCAGTAGCTCACTGTACCGACCCTTAGAGATCCCTGGCTAGTCCCATCCAGTAGCCCACTGTACCGACCCTTAGAGATCCCTCGCTAGTCTCTTCCAGTAGCCCACTGTACCGACCCTTATAGATCCCTGGCTAGTCTCATCCAATAGCTTCCTGTACCAACCCTTACTAATCCCTGTCCAGTCTCATCCAGTAGCCCACTGTACCGACCCTTACAGGTACCTTTCTAGTCTCATCCAGTAGCCCTCTGTACCGACCCTTACGGATCCCTGTCTAGTCTCATCCAGTAGCCCCCTGTACCGACCCGTACGGATCCCTGTCTAGTCTCATCCAGTAGTACATTGTACCGATCCTTAGAGAACCTTGACTAGTCTCATCCAGTAGCCCACTGTACCGACCCTTTCAGAACCCTGGCTAGTCTCATCCTGTACCCCACTGTACCGACCCTTACAGATCCCTGGCTAGTCTCATCCAGTACCCCACTGTACCGACCCTTACGAATCCCTGTCCAGTCTCATACAGTAGCCCACTGTACCGACCCTTAGAGAACCCTGGCTATTCTCATCCAGTAGCCCACTGTACCGACCCTTACATATACCTTTCTAGTCTCATCCAGTAGCCCCCTATACCGACCCTTACGGATCCATGTCTAGTCTCATCCAGTAGCCCCCTGTACCGACCCTTTCGGATCCCTGTCCAGTCTCATCCAGTAGCCCACTGTACCGATCTTTAGATAACCTTGGCTAGTCTCATCCAGTAGCCAACTGCACCGACCCTTACAGATCCCTGGCTAGTCTCATCCAGTAGCCCACTGTACCGATCCTTAGAGAACCTTGGCTAGTCTCCTCCAGTAGCCCACTGTATCGACCCTTACAGAACCATGGCTAGTCTCATCCAGTACCCCACTGTACCGACCCTTACAGATCCCTGGCTAGTCTCATCCAGTACCCCACTGTACCGACCCTTACATATACCTGTCTAGTCTCATCCAGTAGCCCCATGTACCGTCCCTTACGGATCCCTGTCTAGTCTTATCAAGTAGCCCACTGTACCGACCCTTAGAGAACCCTGGCTAGTATCATCCAGTAGCCCACTGTACCGACCATTACAGAACCCTGGCTAGTCTCATCCAGTAGCCCACAGTACCGACCCTCACATATCTCTGGCTAATCTCATCCAGTAGCCCCCTGTACCGTCTCTTACGGATCCCTGTCTAGTCTCATCCAGTAGCCCACCGTACCGACCTTTACAGAACCCTGGCTAGTCTCATCCAGTAGCCTACAGTACCGACCTTCACAGATCCCTGTAGTAGTGTTCTGTTTGGATCGTTTTTATATACAGCCACTGGGGAGAATGACTTTACACTTTTCAGGGTTGAAATCTGACTCGCGACAGTAGCCTGGGCACCACTGCGCTATTTCATAAGAGCTGAGTCAAGAGTTTTATCTACGTCTAAGCCAAGAGTTTTATCTACGTCTAAGTCAAGAGTTGTATCTACGTCTAAGTCAAGAGTTGTATCTACGTCTAAGTCAAGAGTTGTATCTACGTCTAAGTCAAGAGTTGTATCTACGTCTAAGCCAGGAGTTGTATCTACGTCTAAGCCAAGAGTTGTATCTACGTCTAAGCCAGGAGTTGTATCTACGTCTAAGCCAAGAGTTGTATCTACGTCTAAGTCAAGAGTTGTATCTACGTCTAAGCCAAGAGTTGTATCTACGTCTAAGTCAAGAGTTGTATCTACGTCTAAGCCAAGAGTTGTATCTACGTCTAAGTCAAGAGTTGTATCTACGTCTAAGTCAAGAGTTGTATCTACGTCTAAGTCAAGAGTTGTATCTACGTCTAAGTCAAGAGTTGTATCTACGTCTAAGCCAAGAGTTGTATCTACGTCTAAGTCAAGAGTTGTATCTACGTCTAAGTCAAGAGTTGTATCTACGTCTAAGTCAAGAGTTTTATCTACGTCTAAGTCAAGAGTTTTATCTACGTCTAAGTCAAGAGTTGTATCTACGTCTAAGCCAAGAGTTGTATCTACGTCTAAACCAAGAGTTGTATCTACGTCTAAGTCAAGAGTTGTATCTACGTCTAAGTCAAGAGTTTTATCTACGTCTAAGTCAGGAGTTGTATCTACGTCTAAGTCAGGAGTTGTATCTACGTCTAAGTCAAGAGTTGTATCTACGTCTAAGTCAAGAGTTGTATCTACGTCTAAGTCAAGAGTTGTATCTACGTCTAAGTCAGGAGTTGTATCTACGTCTAAGCCAAGAGTTGTATCTACGTCTAAGCCAAGAGTTGTATCTACGTCTAAGTCAAGAGTTGTATCTACGTCTAAGTCAAGAGTTGTATCTACGTCTAAGCCAAGAGTTGTATCTACGTCTAAGTCAAGAGTTGTATCTACGTCTAAGCCAAGAGTTTTATCTACGTCTAAGCCAAGAGTTGTATCTACGTCTAAGCCAAGAGTTGTATCTACGTCTAAGCCAAGAGTTGTATCTACGTCTAAGCCAAGAGTTGTATCTACGTCTAAGCCAGGAGTTGTATCTACGTCTAAGCCAAGAGTTGTATCTACGTCTAAGCCAGGAGTTGTATCTACGTCTAAGTTAAGAGTTGTATCTACGTCTAAGCCAGGAGTTGTATCTACGTCTAAGCCAAGAGTTGTATCTACGTCTAAGCCAGGAGTTGTATCTACGTCTAAGCCAAGAGTTGTATCTACGTCTAAGCCAGGAGTTGTATCTACGTCTAAGCCAAGAGTTGTATCTACGTCTAAGCCAAGAGTTGTATCTACGTCTAAGCCAAGAGTTGTATCTACGTCTAAGCCAGGAGTTGTATCTACGTCTAAGCCAAGAGTTGTATCTACGTCTAAGCCAAGAGTTGTATCTACGTCTAAGCCAAGAGTTGTATTTGCCTGCTACTGTCCTTTACACTTGATCAAAGCGCTTGACTTTATTGCTGCACTTCGATCACGACGTGAAGAGTCTTCTACCATGAGGGGGGATGGGGGGGGGGGGGCGGTTAGTATATTTCACGATGGCGTCTAGAGCTTTCTATTATGGGTTAAAATCTTCTAATATGTAGTGTAAATTCTTCTACCAAAGGGTGTAAAGTCTTCTACCATCCGGTGTAGACGTACTCTTTCCTTTTCCTTGTATCTTATAATTTCTACAGAATCGGGTAACCGTATTATGTCAGTGATTTGGTTTGGCTTGTCGTTTATGTCCCGAATTATGTCAGTGATTTGGTTTGTCTTGTAGTTTATGTCCTGTATTATGTCAGTGATTTGGTTTGCCTTGTCGTTATGTCCCGTATTATGTCAGTGATTTAGTTTGCCTTGTCGTTATGTCCCGTATTATGTCAGTGATTTGGTTTGGCTTGTAGTTTATGTCCCGTATTAAGTCCGTGATTTGGTTTGCCTTGTCGTTTATGTCCCGTATTATTTAAAGACCATTCCATTTGAAACATGGGAGCCTAGATTTAGATGACCTTTAAGATAAGCCACGCTGTAGGCAGGCATGCCGTGTTCTCTGGCTGGAGTATGTAGGAAGTTCTTGTCTATAAAATCGTCTGGATCGGGCATGGTTGACATTCCATAGTTGTAATCGAAGCGTGAAGAAAGGCTTAGCCAGTTGGAACATGTTTTTTGTAGGCGGTTCAGTCCACTGGATTGGTAAAGTCGTTCGTCTCTCCTAGCGAGGCGGATGCAACACTTGCATGACAGGTGTTCGATTCCGGATATCCTGTTCCCTAGAAAACCGCCGCTGGCATCTTTCAGCCGTAATGCAATATACAAGCTATACTGTTTTTTGGTTCCAGATAAAGAGGTCAACTTCGACCTTACCAGATGTTTGAGCCCATTCTCCCTTTGTCAAGAGGAGGGTCAAGGCAAAAAGTGTTGAGCGATCGTTTCGCCAATTGGGATACAGTCTTCCTTGGAGGGGGGTAAGCTTAGAGGATGTCGACGGGCACATTTATTTAGGGCGCTAACTCAAAATGTGGGCTGGTCAGCTTTCTCGTATGTTAACGTGGTCCTAGGACGGTTGCCAAGACCAGCACATACGCGCTTCTCCCTTCAATGACACTGTGTTCCCTACGATGTGCTACGGTGTGGAGACATGGTTACTACTTACAAAATCACTAGAGGACAAAGTGAGAGTGGCCCAGGCCTCTAATGAGAGACGCTTGGCCGGAATCACTCTTCACAATTCTGACATGCGGTTAATGATGAGGTAATATATGCTGACAAGGCGAAATATAGTTGGGCAGGTCACATGTTGCGACGAAACGATGGTCGATGGAGCACGGCGACAGCAGTCTGGTACCCCAGAGGTAAAAAGAGACCTCGGGGAAGACCTCCAACGCGTTGTCAGACTTCCTTGCTGTAGGCAGCAACATCAGAGAGACCTCTGGAGGAGTGTTTACCACCCGCTAGACTTCTGTGGACCAAGACAGAGTTCGCTGGAGACGATGTTGGAACCCACTGAGTCAAGGGTTATCAAGATCAAGAAGCTGGTATTCAAACTACAAAACCACCTCCCTTGTCCAGCCTTGTAGAACGTCCATAGATTGAACATGTTCGAACTTGGGTCAAAGTTAGACATGATTAATGTCATGTACATATTAGGACAAACGCCACACCACAGCGACTCATAACTGGTTGCTTGCGTCAGAGTCAGCTACTCGTAGCTGATTGCATCAGGGTCAGTGGCTCATATATGGTTGCTTGCGTCAGCTTCAGCGACTCGTAGCTTCTTGTCTCATGGTCAACGACTCATAGCTGCTTGTTTGCGTCACGGTCTGCCACTATAGCTGGTTTCCTTTACAGAGTCAGCGGCTCATAACTGCTTGCTTGAATCAGGGTCAGCGACTCATAGCTGGTTACTTGGATCAGGGTCAGTGACTCATAGCTGGTTGCTTGCATCAGGGTCAGTGACTCATAGCTGGTTGCTTTGATCAGGGACAGTGACTCATAGCTGGTTGCTTTGATCAGGGTCAGTGACTCATAGCTGGTTGCTTTGATCAGGGTCAGTGACTCATAGCTGGTTGCTTTGATCAGGGTCAGTGACTCATAGCTGGTTGCTTTGATCAGGGTCAGTGACTCATTGCTGGTTGCTTGCATCATGGTCAGTGACTCATAGCTGGTTGCTTGGATCAGGGCCAGTGACTCATAGCTGGTTGCTTGCATCAGGGTCAGTGACTCATAGCTGGTTGCTTGGATCAGGGTCAGTGACTCATAGCTGGTTGCTTGGATCAGGGTCAGTGACTTATAGCTGGTTGCTTGGATCAGGGCCAGTGACTCATAGCTGCTTTTTTTCGTCAGGTTAAGACACTCATAGCTGCTTGTTTGCGTCAGGGTCACGGACACATAGCTGACTGTTTGGATCCGGGTCAGCGAATCATAGCTGCTTTTTTGTGTCAGGTTCAGCGGCTCATAGCTGCTTGCTTGCGTCAGGGTAAGACACTCATAGTTTGTTGCATGCGTCAGGGTCAGCGACTCATAGCTGGCTAAGAGCCTATATTCTGTCATCCAGCGGCGGCTCCTCTGGACAGTCTGCAAAAAGTATCGTCTCGTTAAGGGACCAGGCCTCGCAGTGGGAAGACATATCAGGTCCCAAAACAGGATGTGTCTGACCTCAAGGGGCAGATATCGCAGAAACTCTGTAAAATGATACACAACGTCTTTTTAAGAACAAACGTCAGAAAGAAATAACGATTTATGATTTTTTTGGGCAAATAACGGAGACCTTTTGTTCGTAACGGAGTTTCCGTTGATGTTTTTGTTTTGATGCATTATCTGAGCCATGCTTGACATTGTTTCGTTTCTTTCTATGCTCCATTTAGGGCGAGTAGGTGAAGCAACTCAAGCAAGGATTAACGCCCGGTAGAATCTACAAGCATAAGGCTACAACATGTGTGTGGTGGCAGCTGGGAGATGAAACCTTGCCACATAAACCTTGCGACACTAGCTCCCATTAATGTTGGCCAAGCAAACAGAAACAAGGCTTTGAATGTTTTATGGCCGCTGTTCAAGGATCCTGGTACTTTCTCCCGGGGAACAATATTTATGAAACGGTGTGCACCGACACACTAGTCCATCGATCAGAAACCTTTTTTACTTCACAGCACACAAGATTACCTTCTGCAAATCTACAGCACGCTAAATTTAATCTTTTAAACTTGGAATACTTGAAATCTTGGTACACAAACAGGCTTGTTGTTAATGTCTGTTGCCAGGTAGCCGAAGGTTATCAGTAGTAGGCATTTAAAACTGCGGTTTACTAGGCCTAGGGGAAGGTACAATTAATGTGGGTACATTTTTTACCTACAATTTTTGAATTTTGTTTGGACAGCGGCCGTTAAGCCTACTCTTTTCGATTTCTCACTGTCAATGGAATTTTTAACGTGCTCGACACTGAACACGGGAGTCCGGTCTCACTACCCACAAATCAAGGGAACTTTTACCAGAAGATTCACATGAAAAAAATTACGGTCTCCACCGTGATTCGAACCCTCGATCTGCGGCACACGAGGCGTACACCTTACCTCAACATGCTAATAGGGGATTGACAATTATTTGTATGCATATTAAGCGGTACATCCGAGCAGTGCCCGAGTTGACACGAACCGCACCACTGTAACCTTTCAATCAAGTCGGTAATGACGGCTTAAGGAGGTCACCATCTCCTCATGTAAAACCATCACTACTTAAATGGCGCTGCAAATATCGGATACAATCTTCATGTAATGGTGGTCAGATGTAGTCGTTTCCCCATGCTTCAATTGGATCGAGCGAGCGAATCAATCAATTGTAAATGATACGTTGATAATTGGTAAACCCATGCAATTATAGGCTTGTGTTTACACTACACACAGAACCAAGTTACAATTAGGCAAAAAAAAACAACAACTTCAAATTGTCCACTATTTAGTTATACTATAAGAAATACTAGGAATACTCGTATTCCAACAGTCAGATGTGTGCTTGCTGCCAGGTAGTAGAAGCCTAGCCATAGTTGGTTCTGTTTCATTTGACTTCCTGTGTCTGCAGGAAGATACGTGATGTATTAGGTAGGACTTTCATTTAGTTCTCACAATTTTGATGGACAGCGGCAAACAGTTGTTCTTCTGGATGTTAAACTGGCGAGGTTCCTTTTACACTTATAGAATGTAGACAGGATCTCCGAGTTTATGATATGTCTCTGATATGACCAGTCACTCGATCTATTTGAGATCCAGGGGTCACTTTAAACGTGCGGGTTTAGAACACTCAGTGGTACATAACCTCGTTCTTTATTTGAGTGTGTGTCGAGCTATAGGGGCTCTCTCGTGCGTCTTATATGTGTGCCATAGGGGGCTCTTCGTGCGTCTTACCTGTCTGCTATAGGGGCCTCCTTGTGCGTCTTAGCTGTCTGCTATAGGGGGCCCCTCGAGAGCCGAAGGTCTTACCTGTCTGCTATAGAGGGCTTCTCGAGAGCCGATCGCCTTACCTCTGTGCCATGAGGGTGGGGGGGGGGGGGAAGTGACCCTTGAGAGTCGAACGTCTTACCTCTGTGATATAGGCGGCCCCCGATCATCTTACCTCTGTGCTATAGGGGACCCCCGAACGTCTTACCTCTGTGCTATAGGGGACCCCGAACGTCTTACCTCTGTGCTATAGGGGGCCCCCGATCATCTTACCTATGTGCTATAGGGACCGGTCCTATTTAATTAAAAAAAACAACCTATTGAAATGTGTTGATAGACCGGTTGAACGCCCTGTAGGACCCATATCTCGCTGCAAACTGCAAGCAATGGCTGAAGGAGCGTACGTTATACACATGATATGGTACACAATCTCAGCACATTTGTGTACATCTATAAGTTATCTACTCTTCCTTGTGCAGTTTATATACAATTTTAGCTTTTCTGTTTGGCTATACTAGGGCTAGCTTTGTCGATAGACTTCCCTTGACATCTCAGGCACAAACACGTCTGCATATTTTTGAATAAGTTTGTAGTGATAGTCTTAGTCTTAGTCTTAGTTAACCTGTACTTCTACACGGGCATAAGCTCCTGTGCAGGTCCCATCTCTGGATGTAGTCACGAGAAAGATTTCCCGCTAAGCGGGCTAGGTTCGAGCAGCTTATCACTTCACTATGGAGGGTGGTTATCTGATGTGTAAGTCTATCTTAATTCACACAAACACTAGAGCAAAGTAGACCCGCTGTCTGTTAGGCGCCATCTATGTTGCTCTTAACAATCCACCTAACCATGGCCGGTGTCATGCCATGTCACACAGTTAGTCGCTTCTTACAACATGCTCTCTGTGGGGCAGTGGTGCTATTCTTGCCCTTGTTATACATAAAGACCCCGGCGAACCACTCGGGATAGTAGTGTCTGTAGTATTAAATACACTTGATGATATTTTCATGTAGAAAAAGCCCTTGATTTCACATTTATTTATTGGACAGATGTCTCACCTGACAACATTGACAAGAACAACTCGAAACCACGAAGCTTTTATCACAAACCACAAACGTTTCAAATTGTAAGAATAGAGCAAACTGAATAACAAGGAGCGACAGAGGGACACGCAGTAGTCTATATTACGATAATAAATTAGTGCCCACATTAAAAACAAAATATCTGAATAGTTCCTTGATGTATCCAGCTGATGTTTTGCATGCGGTCCAATCAATAAAAACACGTTAGGGTGATATTACAATATATTGATATATGATGTCAGGGTGGATCAAGATTATCGATGTCTATGTCACGTGACTGTGTTTGATAGATAACGTGTGTATACATAACACATGTTGCAGTAATTACAAGCAAACATCACGTTTTTAAAGATTGACATATGTAGATTTATTAATCTGGTGGTAATGATGTTCGTCCATCACGTTTTTAAAGATTGACATATGTAGATTTATTAATCTGGTGGTAATGATGTTCGTCCATCACGTTTTTAAAGATTGACATATGTAGATTTATTAATCTGGTGGTAATGATGTTCGTCCATCACGTTTTTAAAGATTGACATATGTAGATTTATTAATCTGGTGGTAATGATGTTCGTCCATCACGTTTTTAAAGATTGACATATGTAGATTTATTAATCTGGTGGTAATGATGTTCGTCCATCACGTTTTTAAAGATTGACATATGTAGATTTATTAATCTGGTGGTAATGATGTTCGTCCATCTCGTGTGAGGGTAACCACTCCCGCTCGTCAGTCGTGTGGACAACCTTTTCCTTCTGCTCTGTCAGATGAAATGAGTGACTTTCACGATGATTTGGATTAAAGTGTTGAAGATTTGCACAAGCTGACAACTGGAATCCTTCGTCCTGAGCTACCAGGGCTCTGAGATATTGGAGCAATCTACCTTCATGAAGTATCCATTAAGTAGATTTGCAGATTCAATATTGTAAATTATTATTTTTTCCGTACTATCTTGGAGAGGGTCTACGGTGTCTTTTGGTCTCTGTTTAGCTTTAGTTAGACCTAGATTGGAGTACTGTGTACAGGTGTGGAGTACTTTAGTTAGACCTAGATTGGAGTACTGTGTACAGGTGTGGAGTACTTTAGTTAGACCTAGATTGGAGTACTGTGTACAGGTGTGGAGGCCTTACCAAAGAGGGGAGATAAGCATGCTGGAAAGGATGCCAAGAAGAGCGACAAAACCGGCCTACAGTGTCCAGAAAAGAAAAAAATTCGATGTGATTTAATACAGGTTTATAAGATAATTGAAGGGACGGATAAATTAGACTATAACAAGTTTTTCAAAATACAACCACGTACAAGAACAAGAGGGTATATCTACAAATTAACCAAAGAAAGGTCGAGAGTAGATATGAAGAAATATTTGTTTAACCAGAGAGAGGTGAATGCTTGGAATGCATTGCCACAGGAAATAGTAGTGGTTCATTAATATAAAATAATAAACTAGTATACAGACTCTGCAGAGTCTTCTAAACCAGTAAAAAGACGTAAAGTTAAGTTATGCACGCGACACACCAGCCGACTACACACGATACTAACCGTGTAGACATGACACATGAATGCACTGCACTAGTCATCCCCTCCAAAGTGTGCTGCCAACAGTTTGTAAATTTACTATTTAAAAACAAGTCAAATAAACCTGATCTTTATCGATTGTTTCGTATTTTTGTTCCAAGCGAATTGTTCCACATCTTACCCCTGTTTAGGACGTCTGTATCCAAGGGCCACCACTACAACTGGCCCTCGGTATCCAAGGGCCACCATTACAACTGGCCCTCGGTATCCAAGGGCCACCATTACAACTGGCCCTCGGTATCCAAGGGCCACCATTACAACTGGCCCTCAGTATCCAAGGGCCACCACTACACCTGGCCCGCTGTATCCAAGGGCCACCACTACACCTGGCCCGCTGTATCTAAGGTGGGTTTGAAGGGACGGTTTCGTCGGTAGCAATGGTTTTGACCTAGTGACATTGCTAACTAGAGAGAGGTTACAGTAGTCCTATTCTTTCGAGTCGATGAAAACTGATCTTGACAGCTTAACAAATGACGTTGTGATCAGACGCTTTTTATTTCTTTCCTTCAACATCGAGTAATGACCTTGATAATGAAAGACAAAATGGCTGAAACTCGCGAGAAGTTCTTGAACTCATTCTCTCGAGAATATGTTGAACTTCTGGTCACATTTGTCTTTGTAATGTAAAACTCCTAATAGGAAGTATATGTACAAATAAAGATCCCGCCAACCCATGTGGCGTATGGTAGATATGGTGTGGGCTGATATTATTCTGGTTTGCTATTGTAAAAAAATCCATAGGTACAATTATAAATTCAGGACATGTTGTTTTTGAAAAACTTCTAAATAACATTATGGCAATAGTTCCAACGCACATTTCAGTCCTGTAGCCTTGTACGAAAGTTTTCTAGTCAATATATCAGCTCTGTGGCATTGTAAAAAAGTTTTATAGAAAATCTGTCAGCTCTTTGGTATTGTAAAAAAAGTTTTAAAGATAATATGTCAACTCTTTGGAATTGTAAGAAAGTTTTCTAGTCAATATATCAGCTCTTTGGCATTGTAAGAAAGTTTTCTAGCCAATATATCAGCTCTGTAGTATTGTAAGAAAGTTTTCTAGCCAATATATAAGCTTTTTGGCACTGTAAGAAAGTTTTCTAGCCAATATATCAGCTCTGTAGTATTGTAAGAAAGTTTTCTAGCCAATATATCAGCTCTGTAGTATTGTAAGAAAGTTTTCTAGTCAATATATCAGCTCTGTAGTATTGTAAGAAAGTTTTCTAGCCAATATATCAGCTCTGTAGTATTGTAAGAAAGTTTTCTAGCCAATATATAAGCTTTTTGGCACTGTAAGAAAGTTTTCTAGCCAATATATCAGCTCTGTAGTATTGTAAGAAAGTTTTCTAGCCAATATATCAGCTCTGTAGTATTGTAAGAAAGTTTTCTAGTCAATATATCAGCTCTTTGGCATTGTAAGAAAGTTTTCTAGCCAATATATCAGCTCTGTAGTATTGTAAGAAAGTTTTCTAGCCAATATATAAGCTTTTTGGCACTGTAAGAAAGTTTTCTAGCCAATATATCAGCTCTGTAGTATGTAAGAAAGTTTTCTAGCCAATATATCAGCTCTGTAGTATTGTAAGAAAGTTTTCTAGCCAATATATCAGCTCTTTGGCATTGTAAGAAAGTTTTCTAGCCAATATATCAGCTCTTTGGCATTGTAAGAAAGTTTTCTAGCCAATATATAAACTTTTTGGCATTGTAAGAAAGTTTTCTAGCCAGTTGATCTGTTTGATGAAGTGAATCAGTTAATCATCCTCCAAACTTCTAATGAAGCACCCATTGAAAGACCTTGCGCCAAAGACATTGCTGCGGTGGTGGGTCATGGGCCAATTGTAATGATTCCCTGATGTGCATAGTCACCACGCACAACCTTCTTTAGCTCTCTTTCACGACATGCAATGTGTGGTATAGTGGGACCAAGCTCTCCCCCACAGTAAAGCGTCACGTGGTGCGCGCCTGTGCATGTAATCTGGTGCTGGTTAATGCTAATCTGCATGTTAGGTTAGCCAGGCTGAGCAAACAGTAGTCGAATGTTGCTTACCTGATGTGCTATCCAACATGCACCAGGACCGTTTATCTCTAATACGATTCACTTACTGTATATTTCTGAATAATTATGGCAAGATAGGTTCAAATATTACTGTAGGAATAATGTACACGAAAATTCAAGTTAATTGACTGCAGAGTGATTTGTCATGTTTTTCTGGTACATATATTTTCACTGACACTTTCTAATGTGCTTGACAAACACACACAATGTGACCAGGTCGGCTGTTAGAAATGTATCGCAAAAGCTCAGTTTTCCTGAGGTAGAAATCGATTTTGTGAAAAGGTGATTAAAGAGGAATCGTCGTACCAATTGCAGGAGTATTACGGTAAATGGCAGCGAGCTGTAAGGATTTCGATTAAGGACGAGATTTAGCGAGAGTGTCAGGTCATGATTTGTGTGACGTGTTCGTCCGAGTCAAATCAAAACAGCTTACACGCCCAGTGCACACTTAACGAAGGATTTGATCTGGACTTTGACCAGACGTTAACGGCTTTCTGAAAACAGAAGTCTTATTGCAAACAGAGGGGAGTTACGGGCCAACAGCTTCTATATCTGCATGAACAACTGTCCTGTGACGTTAGAAACATTGAGCTGACCGTTGCCTTTGTTAGAGTCATTGGTATGGATGTCTGAGAACGGGCAAACAGTAAGAGGTTGCAACGCCATAGATCATTATTGTTGCGGTCGTTGTCCCAGAGGAAGGCATATGTTGGTGGTGGCGGAGGTTTGGTTGGTTCTCGTCCCAGTGAGCCATCTCACTAACATCATCATCAAGTGCTGTGTCCCCAACGGAGGTTTGGTTTGTTCTCGTCCCAGTGCGCCATCTCACTAACATCATCACCAAGTGCTGTGTCCCCAACGGAGGTTTGATTTGTTCTCGTCCCAGTGCGCTCTCACCATCATCATGTGCCATCTCCCCAACGGAGGTTGACAGTAATGGGTTCCATCTGTCTCTGTGTCGCACCAGGCTGGTACACGCAGTCAAACTATGTCCCGACTACATCTTGATGATGTCTGTCCATCTGTACCTCTGTCACCCTTTGGCGTTCCTGCCCTCTACTCTGTCCTCCAAAATAACCTTGATCACACTGGACTGACACGTGACATGACCAAAATATTTTATTTTTCTGATTCTTATTTCTTTCAGAAGTGTCTACACCCCATGGAGTTGTCCCAGAACCTCATTAGTGGTTTTCCTATCTTTATAAGACCCTCACCGTAGTCTTCTCAATACCTACATCTCAAAGGCCTCAATACACTTCTTCATTTTCTTTGTCAGTGTCCAGGTTTCTGCTCCATACAATAACACTAAATGAACATAACATTTGATGATTCTCATTGTTAAGATCTGAGATACCTCACCATACCTATTTATAATCATATTTGTTTTTCACTTTATGATTTTTGAACGCATAGAAAACAGTTTTCTCGTCACCATGAACACATAGAAAACAGTTTTCTCGTCACCATGAACACATAGAAAACAGTTTTCTCGTCACCATGAACGTACTACCTAAACAAGGGATGTAACTCACAAGTTAAGGGACAGAACCATATATTTATCAAACAAGACGAACACCAATGTTTAATAGCACTGATGTCAGTGTCACAGACTTAGTTTCTTGCTTCTCCTGCCTTCTTCCTCAACTCGACCTTGAGAACAGACTAATCTCCAGCATGGGTTGCCTCCAACCACATGGCATTAATATCTTTCACACCTTTTCTTAAATTCTCATTTCACACCGGCGCTTATCTGTTTTCCTTCCACGTTCCCCTGCACCTATACTCCGCCAGTAGAAACTAGTGAGGCAAACATCTAAGCAACAACAAAACAACCTGCACCTATATGCACTTAAGTTAAGTTATACCACCACGTGGTCTAACTTGTTGCTGTTGTTGCCATTGTTCGACTACTCCTTGGATTGGTGGGCTACAGTGGGTCTTCTTACAAGGGGCAGTAGAAAGGTGTACCTTGACTCCGCTGGATGTAGTGCAATATTAAGCTACGGGGATTACAGTTGCTGGACTGCTTGGATCCCGGCTGTTTCCAGGAACTACGACTAGAACATTGGGTAGGGGGAAGGTTGGGTTTGGGGGGGGGGGGGGGAGGGGTTGTAGTGGGAAGTGGGTGGGGTGAAAGGTAGATCAGTAAATGGGCACCTCACGAGGTTAGGGGACGGGGTCAAAGGCGTAGTAGTGAATGAGCTGGCAGCATCCAGCGAACCAGAGATGCCTGCTTGCATCAGGGTCAGCGAACCATGCTGGCTGTTTGCATCAGGTCAGCGAACAATGCTGGCTGTTTGCACCAAGGGAGGTGAATGAAGAGAGTTAGGATCAGTATGTTTCACCTGACCCTGGCTAAGATTATCTGATCAGTATGTTTCATCTGACCCTAACATAGCCTGATCAGTATATTCTGACTGACCCTGACTAAGGGGAACTGAGATGCTAGTCCAGTCAGGCAAAACATACTGACCAGGACGTCGCATAAAGATCAATACACTGACCAAGACCACAATCTCTCTTTTATGTAGCGTACCATGGATACTGGCTGTTTTCCAGGCGCGACAACCATGTCTCATCGTAAACAGGAATAATTACCTTATGAACATCCATGGCAAGAAGTACTCTAGCACAAACCTTGCTTCCCCAACCCTCCCCCCCCCAAAAAAAAAACAACAACAAACAAAACAAACAAACTACCCCGCCCCACTCACCCTTCCTCATTAAAAAAAATGTACAGCAGCTCGCTGTAAATTTGATTGTACACTCTGGGGCACGGACATAAGTTAAATCTGAGCTGCGCAAGTGCATGTGTCACCTATCGTCTGCTACCTAAACTAATCACAAAGCTGGATGATGCCACCACCTATTGACACTTTTTCTAGCCACCAAATATATTTTCCTGCAATCCCATATCAATATGTGACCTACTTACCCTCCTAATGAGGTCAAACCCCACTAAACTAATAAATAACTATATATCTATCAAATCAAACATGTCATGGCTCAGTGACCTAGACAGGACACACACAAACGATACCCACTTCACGGACACATTCATTGTAACTGTCGATTACACGAACTAAGTTACAGTCCCATCAGTTGTTTAACTGTCAAACTTATCTTAACTATTTATGTTGGTCAAATTTATCTTAGCTATTTATTTTAGTCAAACTTATCTCAACATAATTTTATAAGTTAAACTCCTCTCATCTGTATTTGTTAGTTAATCTTCTCTCAGGTGTGCTTGTAAGTAAAGTCACTATCAACTGTTTACTGTGGGTTAAACGTCTCTCAGGTGTACTTGTAAGTAAAGTCACTATCAACTGTTTACTGTGGGCTAATCTTCTCTCAGGTGTGCTTGTAAGTAAAGTGACTCTTAACTGTTTAAAATATTAGTTAACGTATATCAACTGACTATTGTTGGTCAACTGTATCTACACTATTTATTTTGTTTAACTGTATATCAACTGTTTATTGTGGGTTAAACTTCTCTCAACTTTTCGTTTTGGTTAAATGTCTCCCACCTGTTTATTGTTGTTCAACTCTGCTATCAACTGTTTATTGTTGTTAAACTCTGCTATCAAATGTTTATTGTTGTTCAACTCTGCTATCAAATGTTTATTGTTGTTCAACTCTGCTATCAAATGTTTATTGTTGTTCAACTCTGCTATCAAATGTTTATTGTTGTTCAACTCTGCTATCAACTGATTATTGTTGTTCAACTCTGCTATCAACTGATTATTGTTGTTCAACTCTGCTATCAACTGATTATTGTTGTTAAACTGCTATCAAATGTTTAATAAGGGTGACACTTCTCTGATCTGTGCTTTTTGCTTTAAATATCTGATTTTTATAAAGGAGCGAAATGTCTCTCAACTGGTTTCTAAATTGTTATATTCTCTCAGTTTTTCTGTCATCTACAGGAAATGGATGAGACTGATCGAAGCATTCAATTCTAGCAAGAAAATAAGTTACGACTTGGTATTTGAAGCATTACGGAAAAGTGCAGCTGAGGTAGGAGAAAGTAAACCAGACTGTGACATCCACCAGTAACAATAACAATCAGCTGGAATCAATGATTAAAAAACCAAATTCATTAATTCATCCCTTCATTTCTTCATCCCTTCATTCATGTAGGAGTGTGGATGAAGGGAGTTTTTGGCTGAAAGTTTTCTGTTTTGAACCAGTGGCAATCAGCGTCGATTGAGCACTCCCCAGCGTTCCAAACGCAACCGGAAGTATGGCCAGTGTGCATCAGACATTTGTCTTGAGCGACGAGTTTGTGGATGTGTTCTCAATCATCAACAGCGCCACTTTTGATGTGCTCATCTGTAGCTTTGGGATCGTTACAAACATCATCAACATTATCGTTTTCATCAAGAACGGTTTCACTGACACAGTGAACATTAGCCTCTTGTCTCTGGCAGTCTCTGACCTTCTTTGCCTCCTCTCTCTACAATGGATGAACGTTTCCCTCAACCCGTTATTTGTCAGCTCGGACGTTCCCTGGGTCATTGTCGACGTAGTGTACCTAACAGGTGGCTGCACGCATGCCACATTCGCCCGGATCACCAGCTGGATTACCGCCTTCGTGTCCTTGGAGAGGTGCATTTGCTTCCTGGCGCCCCTGCATATCAAACGGATCATCACGGCATCAGTAACGACAACTGTCATGATTATCATTTACATTCTCATGATTATCTCCCATTTCCCTGACTACCTGAGTCTGTATTTGGGATGGCGATTCCACGAAATAAGCAACAAGACATTAGTTGGAATTATCCCTAGACAAAACAGAGATCAAGTAGAATCTTTGGCGTTTATTTTTTCGGTTCTATCTCAGTTAGTTTCATTTCTAGCTGTTATAGTTTTTACTATTGTTCTGATAGCCCAGATGCGGCAGACCTCACAATGGCGCAGGTCTGTGATGTCAGAAGCTGCAGTACGTTCCAGCAATCATCAGAAACGAAGTGATCGAATGGTCAAGACAATTCTTGTAGTCGCCATTACATATATCGTCTGTTTCTTTCCCAGCATTGTGGTGTATACCTGCAGTATTATGGTGCCAGAACTGTCAATCACTGGCAGGTACAGTAATTCGTTCAGAGTGGCTTGGTATGCCGCCTTCACTTTTGAGACTGTCAATTCCAGCTCTAGTTTCTGCGTCTACTACGTCATGAGTTCTAAATTTAGAGTCACATGCCACCAGATGAATCCTTTCAGAAACAAGAAGACAACATTAACAAGTTGACATTGTTCTTTTTTAATGCGTAATTTTAATTGATATTGCATGATTATTATATAGTAACTAAGTGGCATCCTTTCTCCACGACGACTTATTTTTATCTTCCGACTATTGTGGACTTCTTAAACAATGAGTATTTTTTAAAAGTTGTGTGTGCATTGTTGTAAGCAAAATCAACGTGTAAAACAATTGAAAGCAGACAACACAACCAGAAGACTTTTGGTGCATGTTTTCTGTAAGATGGACTCTAAGTGAGTGAGAAGTAAAATCAAGGAGACGAAGAAGGAGAAGAAGATGATGAAGCAAAGAGGAAGAAGAAGATGAAGAAGCACAGAAGAAGAAAAAGAAGAAGAAGAAGATGAAGAATCAAAAGAACAAGAACAAGAAAAACATGAAGTAAAGAAGAAGAAGAAGAAGAAAAAGAAGAAGAAAAAGGAGAAGAAGAAGAAAATGAAACAAAGAAGAAGAAAAAAAAGAAGATGAAGAAGATGAAGAAGAAGAAGACAAAGAAGAAGAAGATGAAGAAGAAGAAGAACAAGATGAAGCGAAGAAAAAGTAAAAGAAGATGAAGAAGAAGAAGAAAAAGAAGAAGACAAAGAAGAAGCAGAAGATGAAGCAAAGAAAAAGAACAAGAAGAAGAAAAAGAAGAAGCAGAAAATAAAGCACCGAAGAAGAAAAAGAAGAAAAAGAAGAAGAAGACGAAGCAAAGAAGAAGAAAAAGAAGATGAACAAAAAATAATAAGAAGAAGAAGATGAAGCAAAGAAGAAGAAAAAGAAAATGAAGATGAAGAAGAAAAAGAAGACGAGGATGAATATCAACGATGAAGGAGGCGTGTCGTGGAAGCATCTTGAAAAACGGACAAAATATTATAAACCACCAACAACTGGCCAGCTTCACTCTCAGCATCTAATGATTGCGGAACAGCCACAGTCCATCCACACTCCATCCACAGTCCATCCACAATCCATCCACAGTCCATCCACACTCCATCCACAATCCACAGATTGAAAGGACTTGTGTCAGTTCTTGGTAGGGTTAGCCAGTTCTAGCTCAGGGCTGCAGGTCTGTTTATCTGTCAGTGTAGGGCCGCGCTCAGAAAATAGGTCGGCTACTGTAGTTGGTGTCTGAGAGTAGAAGACAGCTGTCGGCTCGTACACATTTCTGTAGTTGGTGTCTGAGGGTAGAAGACAGCTGTCGGCTCGTACACATTTCTGTAGGTGGTGTCTGAGGGTAGAAGACAGCTGTCGGCTCGTACACATTTCTGTAGTTGGTGTCTGAGGGTAGAAGACAGCTGTCGGCTCGTACACATTTCTGTAGGTGGTGTCTGAGGGTAGAAGACAGCTGTCGGCTCGTACACATTTCTGTAGGTGGTGTCTGAGGGTAGAAGACAGCTGTCGGCCTGTACACATTTCTGTAGGTGGTGTCTGAGGGTAGAAGACAGCTGTCGGCCTGTACACATTTCTGTAGTTGGTGTCTGAGGGTAAAAGACAGCTGTCGGCCTGTACACATTTCTGTAGGTGGTGTCTGAGGGTAGAAGACAGCTGTCGGCTTGTACACATTTCTGTAGGTGGTGTCTGAGGGTAGAAGACAGCTGTCGGCTTGTACACATTTCTGTAGGTGGTGTCTGAGGGTAGAAGACAGCTGTCGGCTTGTACACATTTCTGCAGGTAGTGTCTGAGGGTAGAAGACAGCTGTCGGCCTGTACATATTTCTATAGGTGGTGTCTGAGGGTAGAAGACAGCTGTCGGCCTGTACACATTTCTGTAGGTGGTGTCTAGGGTAGAAGACAGCTGTCGGCTTGTACACATTTCTGTAGGTGGTGTCTGACGGTAGAAGATAGTTGTCGGCCTGTACACATTTCTGTAGGTGGTGTCTGAGGGTAGAAGCTGTCGGCCTGTACACATTTCTGTAGGTGGTGTCTGAGGGTAGAAGACAGCTGTCGGCCTGTACACATTTCTGTAGGTGGTGTCTGAGGGTAGAAGACAGCTGTCGGCCTGTACACATTTCGGTAGTTGGTGTCTGAGGGTAGAAGACAGCTGTCGGCCGGTACACATTTCTGTAGGTGGTGTCTGAGGGTAGAAGACAGTTGTCGGCTTGTACACATTTCTGTAGGTGGTGTCTGAGGGTAGAAGACAGCTGTCGGCCTGTACACATTTCTGTAAGTAGTGTCTGAGGGTAGAAGACAGCTGTCGGCTTGTACACATTTCTGTAGGTGGTGTCTGATGGTAGAAGACAGCTGTCGGCTTGTACACATTTCTGTAGGTGGTGTCTCAGGGTAGAAGACAGCTGTCGGCTTGTACACATTTCTGTAGGTGATGTCAGACGGTAGAAGATAGCTGTCGGCTTGTACACATTTCTGTAGGTGGTGTCTCAGGGTAGAAGAAAGCTGTCGGCTTGTACACATTTCTGTAGGTGGTGTCTGACGGTAGAAGACAGCTGTCGGCTTGTACACATTTCCGTAGGTGGTGTCTGAGGGTAGACGGTAGCTGTCGGCCTGTACACATTTATGTAGGTGGTGTCTGACGGTAGAAGACAGCTGTCGGCTTGTACACATTTCTGTAGTTGGTGTCTCAGGGTAGAAGACAGCTGTCGGCCGGTACACATTTCTGTAGGTGGTGTCTGACGGTAGAAGACAGCTGTTGGCCTGTACACATTTCTGCAGGTAGTGTCTGAAGGTAGAAGACAGCTGTCGGCTTGTACACATTTCTGTAGGTGGTGTCTGAGGGTGGAAGACAGCTGTCGGCTTGTACACATTTCAGTAGGTGGTGTCTGAGGGTAGAAAACAGCTGTCGGCCTGTACACATTTCTGTAGGTGGTGTCTGACGGTAGAAGACAGTTGTCGGATTGTACACATTTCTGTAGATGGTGTCTGAGAGTAGAAGACAGCTATCGGCCTGTACACATTTCTGTAGGTGATGTCTGTTGGAAAAAGACAGCTTTCGGCCTGTACACATTTCTGTAGGTGGTGTCTAAGGGTAGAAAGCTTTCGGCCCGTATACAATTTGTAACAGCTCCAGCTGGAGCATGGGCGTTAAGGGAAGGGGTGATGAAGCCGGCGACTCTGGGAACAAATGTTACCTGAATGTGTGCCAAGGTCACTCACCGTCTCGACACTAAGTCGATAAACGGGGGATTGAAGGGAAGAATGTGTCTCGTACAGGTAGGAGTTAGTAGCTGACCAGGTATTGCTGCGACATGTTTGAGTGACAGGAATTCGGAGTGATTCGGTCCAATAACAACTAGTTTGGGGTAAATCTAAACAAGAGTGATGTCTGAGTCAGACAACCAACGGAAGACCATTGCGAAGCCCTGATACTGCTTGAGACTATATAAGACAAGGCAAGGATTAACTCAAGCAAGCTACCTATGGAGAGAGAGAGAGGGACTGAGAGTTTAGCTAGAAGATTGGATGGAAAGGAATGAACGTTTAGCTCACCGACTTTCTAGAAGAGCGATTGATAGGCTGCTACTGGTTAGCAGGCTGTTTTACGAATGTGTGAGAGATGGAATGAGTTGCAGGGTGAATGAACCAGCATACGCCTTTGAGTCTTGGCCAGTCGCTCTATAAGGTGTGTATTTGACTTCCTGTGTCTAGAAGAGATTTCGATGTGTGTGTGTGATGTGTGCAGGACACCCAGGGAACAATATATGTTCCGGAGAATGTGTATACGCAGATCGATGGTGTGTGTGACCACATGTGAGTATACTTTGAACAGATTGAATGTATAATGTAAAGATCACCTGCCTGAAGGGATCTGAGTGTGGGTGAATGCACAGAATAGGATCGCGAAGACGAGTTTTTGAGAGTGTGTTGAGAGTGCAGATAAGGAGAGGGAAGTGTAGTTGCTAGAACTGGGTTATAAGTAGTTGGGAAGAGTTAGCAAAAGCTAATGCTTAAAACTTCCGCTGTAGTTAATAGTTATGTTAATATATAATATATGATTATTTAGTTAAGATGTATTTCCCTAGTTGTTTGTAAAAATATCATTTTTGCTTGAATGTGTTATTATTAAATATGACACCGGTTGCTGGAGAGTGTTGCTGTGTCATTTGCTGATTGTGGTTGTCTTGTGGATGATGTGGATGTTGTGGATGATGTGGATGCATGTAGTAACATTCTAGATAACTAACTAACGTGAAACGCTTTACGCTGCCCAACTTTCTGTGGGTGGTGTATGAGGATAGAAGACAGCTGTTGACATGTACACATTTCTGTAGTTGGTGTCTGAGGGTAGAAGACATCTGTCGACATGTACACATTTCTGTAGTTGGTGTCTGAGGATAGAAGACATCTGTCGACATGTACACATTTCTGTAGTTGGTGTCTGAGGATAGAAGACAGTTGTCGGCCTGTACACATTTCTGTAGTTGTTTCTGAGGGTAGAAGACAGGTGTCGGCCTGTACACATTTCTGTAGTTGGTTTCTGAGGGTAGAAGACAGCTGTCGGCCTGTACACATTTATGTAGAGTATGTCTGAGGGTAGAAGACAGCTGTCGGCCTGTACACATTTATGTAGAGTATGTCTGAGGGTAGAAGACAGCTGTCGGCCTGTACACTTTTCTGTAGTTGGTGTCTGAGGGTAGAAGACAGCTGTCGGCCTGTACACATTTCTGTAGTTCGTGTCTGAGGGTAGAAGACAGCTGGGCTTGTACACATTTCTGTAGTTGGTGTCTGAGGGTAGAAGACACTGTCGGCCTGTACACATTTCTGTGGGTGATATCTCAGGGTAGAAGACAGCTGTCGGCCTGTACACATTTCTGTGGGTGATATATCAATGCTCGAGAAAACTGCTCGGGAAAATAGCTCAGGTAATGCAGATAATCAAATCTTAAAAGGCCAAATATGAAATCAAACGTGGTTGAAATGTCTCACCGCTAGGTCCGTTATTCAGTGCTCGGACACCTTGAATCTTTTGATCGCTACGGACACGCTATTTCCAGATTCTAACGGCGCACACTCTAGAAGTCAAAGTTGAAAGCTGAATAAAAATGGCAGAAAATAGCCACAGACACGGCATACAATCCATGCGTATGATTATGAATAGTCAATGAACTAATTTCGCTGTTTTATGATCAAATCCCACAATTCCATTTCACCGCACATTTTAAATGAATGCACTTCATAGATCCTCAGTACAACACACCTGTATGAAAACTGCCCTAGAGAATTCATACTAATACGTTTATACATTAAATATAAAAACTGTATCCCCAGTGATTTGAATAGCTGCACTCTTGCATGTTGATATTAATTCATCGATGGCTGCTCGAAGCAAGAAAAATGTGACCGTATAATACAAGCGATTAGAATTATCGATCACAGCGGATCGAAGAAAGAACTGAGCGGGGGAGAGCAACCAAACATGCGATCAAACAATTTGTAAGGATGGTTTCTTTCTTGGACAAGTCGTTAAGCCATCTTTAGCAGGAACTGGAAGTACTCAGATAGAAAAACGTAGATGTTTAATGAGAAGGACGAATCGGCTGACAGCTAATGGATGACGGGACACGATGAGTCACAGTGCTTATCTAAGCTCATTTAATACTTCCCAAACGTGTACAGGATGGATAAAACTGGATGAAGAAGAAAATATACCAAATGGTCTTAGATACTGTCATTACTGGGAGTGGAATTGAGAATAAACTCTCTCATGTGAGAAAATAATAGGTGTACTGTAACATTCCAAACCAATCGTAACAGAAAACTAATGAGGGTTGTGCGTGGGCATTTTGTAAGGGGTGAATTGCAGTTATGGCCGTATGGTTTGTAGGGAACGAATTTATTACAAGATATTGATTACATAATTGGTTGATAACATATAATGTTAATGGGAGAATGAGAGAGCGTTTGATAACATAACGAGTTGATAACATATCTTGTCTGGGAGAGAATGAGAGAGCGTTTGATAACATAACGGGCTGATAACATATCGTGTCTTGGAGAGAATGAGAGGGCGTTTGATAACTTAACGGGTTGATAAGATATCTTGTCTGGGAGAGAATGAGAGGGCGTTTGATAACTTAACGGGTTGATAAGATATCTTGTCTGGGAGAGAATGAGACAACGTTTATAGTTTCTCGCTAGGGTTTTATGAAATTGATGAAATGAAGAACAAAAATAACCCAAACAATAACAAATAGAAACATGTTTATTGCCCGTGTAACAAAGTAATATCAACTGCGGAAATGTAGAGACTCGAATCCGTGTTGTGATCTGGTTAAGAGAGATTCCCTCACAGATTAAACAAGAAACTAGATGATAGTTTAGGAGCACATACGTCGTAAGTCGCCAACCTTCTCCCAGGCACGTGCAGAAGATCACGTCACGGACATTACGTCACTGACATTACGTCACTGACATTACGTCACTGACATTACGTCACTGACATCACGTTACTGACATTACGTCACTGACATTACGTCACTGACATTACATCACTGACACCACGTCATTGAGCGGACCACACGCTGCAAGTATCTGTATTTAATACTATTAGACATTCATTCTAAAACTTCATGCACTATTTAAAATGTTTACGTTTAAAAGACCTTACACTTTATTTAGGCAAATCGAAACACTTTAAAAATGTCGTGTAAATAGGCTATATATCAACTTTACTTTCAAACCTATACAACGTTTTTACCTACACGCCTATACATCAACTTTACCTACACACCTATACATCAACTTTACCTACACACCCATACATCAACTTTACCTACACACCTATACATCAACTTTACCTACACACCTATACATCAACTTTACCTACACACCTATACAACACTGTATCCACTATGGACGTCCAGAGTTGGAATGTGCCGATCGAAAGAAATATCTCTATCTGTCTGTATTAGAAGTTCTCAACTGCGATGACCCGGATGTTGATACCCATCATCTCTGGAAAACAGTACAATGCAGTTTCTAGAGCACTGCACAACATAGACAATCAATGAACGTGAACTAACAATTCAGGAAGACGACAAAGAAAACGTTACTCTAAAGCCTTGATACACAGCCTACTGTAGACCATGCCTGATACACATCCTACTGTAGACCATGCATGATACACAGCCTACTGTAGACCATGACTGATACACAGCCTACTGTAGACCATGACTGATACACAGCCTACTGTAGACCATACGTGATACACAGCCTACTGTAGACCATACGTGATACACAGCCTACTGTAGACTATGCCTGATATGTCAGCGAAAATTGATGTTCATTTGATACTCCGAATACTAGTCAAGTATCGATACCTTGTATTTGATCCCCAGTACAGGATAATCGATGCTGGAGACAAAGAACAGATCAGTTACTGAGACCTAATAAGGTCTCAAACAAAGTTGAATTTCGATCCTCTTAAATATACTCATCAACATTACAGAGACGTATCAGACCTTCTAAAACAAAAGAGCCTCAGATGTTCTTAGAAAATTATCAAACCAAAAACTACAACCAGGACATTAGGACACATGAAACGAGACATCGTTGTCAATAACACGGGAAATAAGCGCCATTTTGTCAGATTTCAGTCCCAGCAAATTTGAGGCCAGCCATTCGCCAACCACGCTCGTCGGTGACAGAAATAACTGGATTTTTCCCGAAAAATTGGCGGTCATTAACGGGAGTATTGGAATTCAGCTATTAGGATTGTTAAATTATTTCTGGAGATATGTGCTTAATATTATAAATTTGGTTCCATGAGTCTATACAAAGAGTCTGACATTGTCTCATGGATATTCCATTATGTCATTTACACATCTTATGCTTATTGATCATATGTACATACATGCACGCACGCACGCACACACACACACACACACACGCACAAACACCCATACACATTATGACAAATGCTGTACAACGAAGTACACAATCTCTGTACATTAAGATGATACAAAAAGGATGTTATAGATGTGTGAACAGTTCAGGATAATCGCAAGTCTGATGTATGTGTAATATGTTCAGGCAGCCATTTCACCATGTATGTAGGAACTCATATCGATGAATTCATGAAACAAATTACCCATTTATAGGACTATCAAGTATGGCAGTTTGTCCTTGCATTCGTTGGGCAGTGTCCATAATAGGTTCATAATACAAAAGAGAATGTAGTGCATGACCTACATAGCTTATCAACAGATCCCTACCTGAGTGTATGTTAAGTTACACTGAATCGACATCACTGCATTCTCTGAAAACCATTATATACTCTAGCCTCTGTCAGGAAAGGGCGAATAGTATGGGAAATCATGATTCCCGTAGCTTACTAGGTGTACACACTCCTGCTCTGTTATCTTTATTCTCCAATAATATTTGATGACAACTCCTACAATCTGTGGATTGATTGCCAATTCATCGATAACGGCGCCATCTTGTAAAAGGCTGCCAACACGTAGTCGATACTTGAGCTAGGATGATGGAGGAATCCACTCCCGAGTCTCAGCCTGCTGGACCGTCAAAGACCAACACTGACATAGTTTTACTAACGATTCTACAAATCAACAGCTGTCTGGGAATGTGTTTGTGCGTTATTGGGATTGTGACAAACATCATCAACATTATTGTGTTCATGAAACAAGGATTCGCCGAGACGGTCAACATTAGTCTGCTGTCCCTGGCTATCTCAGACCTCATGTCTGCCCTCTTCCTGTTATTTGTAGACCTGGCCTCAAGCTCTCTCTTGACTGGTACCAGCATTTCATGGATAGCGAAAGAAGTCGTGTACCTTTCAGGTGGTGGCCCACACGATTCGTTTTCAAGGATAACTGGCTCAATAACGGCCTTTATTACATTCGAGAGATGTTTGTGTGTCGTGTTACCTCTGAAGGTCAAACAGTTCATCACAGTCAAGGTCACAATCGCAACAATGGCTGTCATATACATTTTAATGGGTTTAAAATTAATCCCCGAATATTTACCTTTCTACCTTGGTTGGAAGTACAGCCATGAGCATAACATGACACTGTTTGGAGTTATTAGTCGGTACAATGAGACAGGATTACAGACAATATCATTCATTTTGTCAGCAATTGCTCAAATTATGTCATTTTCAGCTGTGGTACTGTTCACATTCATCCTAGTTCTCAGGCTTAGACAAAGCTCAAGATGGCGTCAATCTGTTCATACTGAAAATGGCGGGAATAATCGTAAGAGAACTGGTCGGACTGTCCAAATGGTTCTGTTAGTGGCCATTTCCTACATCGTGTGCTTCCTTCCGTCCATCGTGATGTTTGCATGCAGCACCAGCATCCCAGGTTTAAAAATGAATGGCAGACTGAAAGTGACGTTCCTCGCAACCTGGTCTGTAGCCTTCTTCTTTGAAGCTTGTAATTCTGCAGTCGGCATTTTCTTGTATTATACCATGAGTTCTAAATATAGAACGACGTGTAAAAGGGTCTTTGGGAGAGTCAAAAAGTGATAAAACAGAGTGCATACCTTTCATATGGCTTTCATATAGCTTTCATATGGCTTCAAACTGAACAGATTACAGGCAGACGTTAGACTGACAGATGTTAGTTTGACAGATGCTAGATTGACAGATGTTAGTTTGACAGATGTTAGATTGACAGATGTTAGTTTGACAGATGTTAGACTGACAGATGTTAGATTGACAGATGCTAGATTGACAGATGTTAGACTGACAGATGTTAGATTGACAGATGTTAGTTTGACAGATGTTAGATTGACAGATGCTAGATTGACAGATGTTAGATTGACAGATGTTAGATTGACAGATGCTAGATTGACAGATGTTAGATTGACAGATGTTAGATTGACAGATGATAGATTGACAGATGCTAGATTGACAGATGTTAGATTGACAGATGTTAGATTGACAGATGTTAGATTGACAGATGTTAGACTGACAGATGTTAGATTGACAGATGTTAGATTGACAGATGTTAGTTTGACAGATGTTAGATTGACAGATGCTAGATTGACAGATGTTAGATTGACAGATGTTAGATTGACAGATGTTAGATTGACAGATGTTAGATTGACAGATACAACTGACATATGTTTTACTGGCATATTCAAGACTTACATATGTTAGATTGACAGATACAGCTGGCATAACATATGTTAGACTAATAGGTGTTAAACTGACAGATACTAGACTGACATATGTTAAACTGGCAGATGTTAGACTGATAGATACTAGACTGACTAGTGTTAGACTGACAGATACTAGACTGACAGATACTAGACTGACAGATGTTAAACTGACAGATACTAGACTGACAGATGTTAGACTAACATATACTAAACTGACAGATGTTAAACTGACAGATACTAGACTGACAGATAATATGTTAACATATACGACTGACACATATTAGACTGACAGATACTAGATTGACAGATGTTAAACTGACAGATACTAGATTGACAGATGTTAAACTGACAGATACTAGACTGACAGATAATAGGTTAACATATACGACTGACACATATTAGACCGACATATACTGGACTGAGGAGCATGCTCGTGTGTTCTATCAATGCCCAAAACTGGGGTCAAGGATCGGGTCGCTATGACCTGGCCAAATTCCGTCAGAGGTCAGTTGGACGGGCTGGACATGGGAGCACGTCTTATTCTATAGAAACTGTAGAATACTCTATACACCACGATGGAACAGGGGCAACTTAGTAATGTCAAACTGAAGAGGAATGTGTATGTGACTAGCTACCCCTACTGTAGGACCGACAGTGACCAACACAAGAAAAGAATGTCAATACATATCAAGGTAGAAGACTCTACATCAAATTACTATTAAGTCAAAGATGGAGAGTAAAGTTAAAGTAAAACCATAGAAGACACTAGTGTAGGAGATAAAGTGTTGCAGTTGAAGTTAAAGCTTCTTTATGAGAAGGGGTGGCCAGGTCCCTTTCTCGCCGTCTTTCATTTCCTAAAACTTACATATTATCCCTCCCTTCATTTCCTAAAACTTACATATTATCCCTCCCTTCATTTCCTAAAACTTACATATTTTCCCTCCTTTCATTTCCTAAAACTTACATATATAATCCCTCCTTTCATTTCCTAAAACTTACATATTTTCCCTCCTTTCATTTCCTAAAACTTACATATATAATCCCTCCTTTCATTTCCTAAAACTTACATATTTTCCCTCCTTTCATTTCCTAAAACTTACATATATAATCCCTCCTTTCATTTCCTAAAACTTACATATTTTCCCTCCTTTCATTTCCTAAAACTTACATATATAATCCCTCCTTTCATTTCCTAAAACTTACATATTTTCCCTTCTTTCATTTCCTAAAACTTACATATATAATCCCTCCTTTCATTTCCTAAAACTTACATATTTTCCCTCCTTTCATTTCCTAAAACTTACATATATAATCCCTCCTTTCATTTCCTAAAACTTACATATTTTCCCTCCTTTCATTTCCTAAAACTTACATATTTTCCCTCCTTTCATTTCCTAAAACTTACATATATAATCCCTCCTTTCATTTCCTAAAACTTACATATTTTCCCTCCTTTCATTTCCTAAAACTTACATATATAATCCCTCCTTTCATTTCCTAAAACTTACATATTTTCCCTCCCTTCATTTCCTAAAACTTATATATTATCCCTCCTTTCATTTCCTAAAACTTACATATTTTCCCTCCTTTCATTTCCTAAAACTTACATATATAATCCCTCCTTTCATTTCCTAAAACTTACATATTTTCCCTCCCTTCATTTCCTAAAACTTACATATTATCCCTCCTTTCATTTCCTAAAACTTACATATTTTCCCTCCTTTTATTTCCTAAAACTTACATATATAATCCCTCTTTTCATTTCCTAAAACTTACATATTTTCCCTCCCTTCATTTCCTAAAACTTACATATTATCTCTCCTTTCATTTTCTAAAACTTACATATTTTCCCTCCTTTCATTTCCTAAAACTTACATATTTTCCCTCCCTTCATTTCCTAAAACTTACATATTTTCCCTCCTTTCATTTCCTAAAACTTACATATGATCCCTCCTTTCCTTGCCTCCTGAGGTAGAAGCACTAGGCTAGTAGACTTGCTAGCCGTAACACTGCGCCAAAGCTTCCTGTGCTCTTTCAAAGCTGGTTTCTGAATCACGTTATGTAACATGCTGGGTCTATAACACCCAAATCACACCCCTCCTGATTACGACATCGTGAAGGTGCCACACTCAAACACGCCCCCTCCTCAGCACGACACAATTAAGGTACCACAATCATACAAGTCCCTCAGTACCACACAATTAAAGTGCCACACACATAAACGCCCCTCCTCAGTACGACATGGTTAGACAGAAACAGTTGCCCATAACTTGCATATCACTAAGTAGCCCTGTAACTCTTACGGAGGACTGCCCACTGGAGCCACCAGATTCTGTTTGAAAGACATGAGATCTAGTCTTGGCAAGACTTCCACAGATCATGAGATGGAGTCCATATTTGAGGACTGCTTTCAGAGTGAACAAATAAATATTCAATACACGTCTTAGGACGTTCATTTTTGAGATTTTATTTCTTCTAAAGTGGTGTGTGTTCTACTGTGTTTCACGATTAAGTCCTCAGTGAATCTGTCTTCAGCACTCTTTTAATTTATTTCGGTATTTTATTATGAAATACCAGATCTGATCAAAGGCTTTAGTTAATCCAACCAATAAATTAACCTTAGTTTAAATCGTGAGCCATGGAGTGGGGGCTTCTAGCTTGCTGTGCCAGGACAACGCCCCCGTTCGAGTCCATTTATTGTCATATTTTTCTCTCCATAAATTAGTGTCACAGACGCCCCTGTAGACACCCCTCCCCTCTGCTACCCTCCCCTCTCCCAGTGATTACGACAGATCAAAGGCCCACATCTGACAATGAGATGTAACCCAATCTGGCCCTAAGATATCATTGGACACGCGTGCAAGTTACACTGAGACAGGAGTACGAGGGGGATAGTTTTGGGCAGTGGAACTGCGAAGTCGTGTTACAGAATCTCGAATTGAAATGTTATATATTATTCTATTAGTACTAATATCACCAATCATCAGCTATCTCGTGGACTTTTGTAACAGCCATCATCTTTACAGTTCATTTCACCGGCATTTTCACCCCACTCAACACATACACTCTATTCCCCACTTCATACTCCAATCCACACCTCACTCAGCACCCTCACTCCACATATCCACTTCACCTATTTACTCTACACATCCACTCCCCATCACATCTTCACTTCATACCACACCAAACAAACCACTTCACCTCTCCACTCCACAACCCCACTCTAACCCCCACTCTACACCTCAATCTACTCCCCCACTCTAACCCCCACTCTACAACCCAATCTACACCCCCACTCCACAACCCCACTCTACACCCCCACTCTGCAACCCAATCTACACCCCTACTCCACAACCCCACTCCACAACCCCACTCCACAACCCCACTCTACACCCCCACTCCCCAAACCCACTCCACAACCCCACTCCACACCCCCACTCCACAACCCCACTCCACAAACCCACTCTACACCCCCACTCCACAACTCCACTCCACATCTCCCTCCACAACCCTACTCTACACCCCCACTCCACAACCCCACTCCACAACCCCACTCTACACAAGGACATGGTTTTGAAGAAGTTGAACACAAACTGACAAACGCCCTAATGCCCCTAATGCCCTTAATGCCCTTGCCGTATATAACCAGAACAATCACCTCAAACTAAACTCCATCAAAATACATCAAGTTCTTTCGACTTCAAATATGGAGAGGGTATCAAGATGCTGAGCAGCGCATGAGCTGCAGCGGTCAGCGACCCATAGCTGGGCTGCTAGCGTCAGGGCCAGCGAACCAGAGCTGCCAAGACCCTTCTACACCTCCACGCGGTGATCCTGGATAACAGGCTGCAGCAGGGCAGACTGGCTAAGGAGAAGGGATCGAAGAGGGAATGCTAACCGGGTACTCAAAAAATCTCGGATATGTTGGACCGAAACGTGCAAATATCGCAGTCAAGCTGTAAACTACGACACAACGCATTCCGTTCTCTGGACTACATTCTACTACTTCAGCGCTTTTCAGTGTTTGATAGTGGGAGATTGAGAACGAACAAAGCCAAGCCAAGCCAAATATGGAGAGACAAACAGAAAACTACAGATCAGATGCCACAGACAGAAGCTGGAGCACAGAACGGCTCACAAATACCAGGGTGTCAAGTTGGATCGCACGCTGTCCTAGTCTAGTCACTAGACCTGATGTAACACGATGAAGAAAGACTGGAGCAGCACAAGATCCAGACCATCTGATCATCTGGCCAAACCTTCTGGAAACATAACACGTTCATGGGGAAGACAAGGCAATATACGTGGATGAACGTTGGAAACATGTCTGACGTGGAGCCCATGACCTTGAAAGTCAGTATGTACTAGCTGAAATCGTCATGACCTTGAAAGTCAGTATGTACCAGCTGAAATCGTCATGACCTTGAAAGTCAGTATGTACCAGCTGAAATCGTCATGACCTTAAAAGTACCGGAAGCTGTGTACCTTGCCAGAGCATATCCAAATGTTCAATCTTGATGAAGCACCAGGATGGATAATCGTGTTTATGTCGTTGGGGGCGTTGTTTATGTGCATTAATGCCCCTGACAAGAATCCCTCTAATCGTAAGTTCAGTGGTGGTACTGTTCACATCGTCTGTATGGTCGTCACATGTTGGCTCACCTGTTCGATTACCTGGCCCCCTACCTGGGATGGACGTTTCATAGCTGTAATAACATCACCGGATGTGAAGCCGTCGCCAGACAAAATAGATCAGCAGTCGGAAACGCGTCGTTCAAGATATTTGCTACCACGACCATAGTATCGGTTCTGGCAGGGTCGAGCTTGGCTGCTATCATCGGTGATCATTGCGGGCCTGGCAGTGCGGCCCGTCACAGCTATCATCGGTGATCATTGCGGGCCTGGCAGTGCGGCCCATCACAGCTATCCGCTGCTGTGGCCCGAAATGGCCAAACTGTGAAGGTGATATTGGTCGTCAGGGTCAGGGTCATCGTTTGTTCCTTGTCAGAATGTATCACATATCGTTTGTGTATCGTGATACTCGGCTGCAATGTGCATTAAGTGTATCATGGAGTGTGACATGGTGTGTATCATGGTTTGTATCATGGAGCGTATCATGGTTTGTATCATGGAGTGTATCATGGAGTGTATCATGGTTTGTATCATGGAGCGTATCATGGTTTGTATCATGGAATGTATCATGGAGTGTTTCGTGGAGTGTTTCATGGTTTGTATCATGGAGTGTTAAAGGGAGTGTATCATGGGGTGTATTATGAAGTGTATCATGGAGTGTATCATGGAGTTTATTATGGAGTGTATTATGAAGTGTATCATGGAGTGTATCATGGAGTGTATCATGGACTGTATCATGGAGTGTATCATGTGGATGCATGTCTACTGCATGGTCTGTGTGTCAATCTTTTAATTTAAGAGTAAAGATCTCCAGATATGACGTCACGAGATTCAAATTTAGACGAAAGTTAAAGAGCAGATTTATGTTAATAAAAGGCTGCAGAAATTGAAATTATTTTGGAGATAAAGAAGACAGGAAACAGTTGAGAAGAAACCATATAAACTAACAAGGTCAGTGAAGCACAAGAAGACGATCCAAAGCAGCAATCGGAGTTTAGTAACAGCTGTAGGGGCCGGGCGGGGGGGGGGGGGGGGCGCAGCATTGAAAGTGGCACGTGACGGAATTTTTGATCCTGATGACCCGTTCCTCAGCGTAGCTGCGGGTCCCAACTTCGTCTCCAGTGGACCCTGTATTGGACCACGGAAGTCCAATGCATGTTGAGCCCTTCTCCAGAGTCGTCTCGGTGTTGTTGTGTACGGCAAATGAGTCTAACCATTGGAGATCTACCTCAGGGGTGTCATTGCTGTCGCTCTGCTCCATCCACTATCGTTTCGTAGCAACATGTGATCTGTCATTCTATGTTTTGCCTTGTCCGCATAAGTTAAAGCATCGTTCTCCAAGGACAATCCTCGTATGTCGGAATTATGGAGAAGTTGCATACGTTAGTTGTGAAGGGTGATTCTAACCAGGCGTCTCTCAAGTGGAGCCTGGGTCACTCTCAATGTGTCCTCCAGTAATTTTGTTAGTGTTCATGTCTCATCACCGTAGCACAAAGCAGAGAGCACAGTGGGATTTGAGAGAGTGGCTCCTAGATTATGGTCTTGGCAACGGTTGTTATTGTTGTTGTTGCTTAGATGTTTGCCTCACTAGTTTCTACTGGCGGAGGCGCGCCATTTTCCACCCCAGACCGTAGTCCATTGTGCGATATCAGGACGCATAAACCAGTGATTGGGTGAATGTGTGCGTCTGTTGTTGTTGCTTATATGTTTGCCTCACTGGTTTCTACTGGCGGAGGCGCGCCATTTTCCACCCCAGACCGTAGTCAATTGGGCGATATCAGGACGCATAAACCAGTGATTGGGTGAATGTGTGCGTCTGTATGTACCTATGCTAGGTTTGTGCGCCCTCAGAAGCTAGCCCAACCAAAGTGCAAAGTTGTGCAAGAGTGTGACTGTAGGACAGAGTCAAATGAAACAAGAATGTGACTGTAGGACAGAGTCAAATGAAACAGAGTGTGGTAAGAAGAGAAAGAAGAGTTGCCCCTAGGATAGAAGACATGTCTCAGTGTCGCCCTTGGCAACCGTCAAGGACCGTGATAATGGACTAGAAGGCTACCCAGCCAGCCAGGAAATGGTGTTAGAAATTAGTACAAAATAACCACCAGGAAGTAAATGAAAATTGGGAGGGGGAGGGGGGGGGGTTAAGGACAATTGTCACAAGAGTCAGAAATAAAATGGGACAGGTAATAGACATGGATGATATCACACGTGACGAAGGCGTGGTCCCTAGAACATACGAGTCGTCATCAACTGAAATATGACTTCTCTCCCTAACATCACCACTTGCTTCTACGTCACAGGTGGAGTCTGAGATTGGTGGCGATGAGTAGAACTGGTGCCAGAGGTAGACAGGGAGGCAGTGAGCATGTTGTACGTACATATAACTTAACTTAACTAAACTAAACTTAACGTTTTTATACTGGTTTAGAAGACTCTGCAGAGTCTGTATACAACCGGTTTCATTTACATTACCTTGCTCTAAAATCTATTCCTAAATGCATTAATTGCCCCTGCCTACCCTATTTCCTGTGACAATGCATTCGAAGCATTCATCACTCTCTGCCAAAAAAATATTTCCTAATATCTAATCTGGACCTTTCTTTAGTTAATTTGTTGCTATGCCCTCTTTTTCTTGTAGGTGGGTATATTTTGAAAAAAAACCTTATTATAGTCTAATTTATCCATTCCTCTGATCATTTTATAAACCTGTATTGTCACCATGAATTCTTCTCTCTTCTAGACACTGCAGGCCGATTTTTCTGTCTTTCCTCATAACTGTAATTATGGAATCCCACTATCAGCTTTGTCGCTCTTTTTTGTATCCTTTCCAGCGTGTTTTTATCTCCTCTACGATAAGGACTCCACACCTGTACACAGTACTCCAATCTAGGTCTAACGATGAGGTAATCTAATCTCTTTTGATATCTCTCCGATGTAAATATCTCTCATGGTATCTCTCTGAGATAAAATATATCTCCTGGTATCTCTTTGAGGTAAAATACCTCTCTTGGAATATCTCTGAGGTAACCACTATTGATATCTTCCTGTGTTAATGCCTCTCTTTCTATCTCCCCCATCCTCTCTCTCTATGTCTTTCCTATCTTCTTCTGCTTTCCCTGATATGTATCCATGCAACTCTGTCCATCTCTTCTTGCGTGCAGTTTTTATTGTTCTCCATGCATTACTTTCTTATGTGATGGCTCTCTAACCATCTCCCAAAATGGAATCTCTTTATGTCTCCCACCTCTCTTCCCCTTTCTCTCCTTCATCCCTCCTGTTCCTAATGCACACAGATCATCACATCTTTTTCCCTCTTGACGCGAACCCTATAATGAGGATGCAATGAAGGAACGTGGCGATGAAAGGCAGTTGTCTCCCTTTGACCGCTCTCCTGTCACAGAACCTGTGTACACATTCTGTCCCCGACCATCGGGTCTCCTTACTGCTGAACTCTCGTTCACAGAACCAACGTCAAGTGATAGACAATTAATTCGATTTGTGTAACAGGCCCACTTTCTCACTCCCCTCTTCCACCTCACAATCAATCCCTCTCCTCTTCAACAACCGTCAGTTCCTTTTATGAAGAAGATCAGTGCCTGATCTGAGAGAGAGAGAGAGAGAGAGAGAGAGAGAGAGAGAGAGAGAGAGAGAGAAGATGGAAGTTTCAGCTTTAATTGAGGCAATGATTTACTACTTTTAGGGACCATAACCGTGTGACATGTGTGTTAGGGGACATACCCCTGTGACGTGTGTGTTAGGGGACATACCCCTGTGACGTGTGTGTTAGGGGACATACCCCTGTGACGTGTGTGTTAGGGGACATACCCCTGTGACGTGTGTGTTAGGGACCATCACCCTGTGACGTGTGGGTTAGGGGACATACCCCCGTGACGTGTGTGTTAGGGACCATATCCCTGTGACGTGTGTGTTAGGGGACATACCCCTGTGACGTGTGTATTAGGGGAAACACCCCTGTGACGTGTGTGTTAGGGGACATACCCCTGTGACGTGTGTGTTAGGGGACATACCCCTGTGACGTGTGTGTTAGGGGACATACCCCTGTGACGTGTGTGTAAGGGGACATTCACCTGTGACGTGTGTGTTAGGGACCATAACCGTGTGACGTGTGTGTTAAGGGATATACCCCTGTGACGTGTGTGTTAGTGACAATAACCGTGTGACGTGTGTGTTAGGGACCATAACCGTGTGACGTGTGTGTTAGGGACCATAACCGTGTGACGTGTGTGTTAGGGACCATAACCGTGTGACGGTGTGTTAGGGAACATAACCTGTGACGTGTGTGTTAAAGACCATAACCGTGTGACGTTTGTGTTATGGACCATAACCGTGTGACGTATGTGTTAGGGACCATAACCATGTGACGTGTGTGTTAGGGACCATAACCGTGTGACGTGTGTGTAAAGGACCATAACCGTGTGACGTGTGTGTTAGCTACCATACCCCTTGCTGTGTGTGTTAGGGACCATAACCGTGTGACGTGTGTGTAAAGGACCATAGCCCTGTGACGTGTGTGTTAGGGACCAAAACCGTGTGACGTGTGTGTTAGCTACCATACCCCTTGCTGTGTGTGTTATGGACCAAAACCGTGTGAGGTGTGTGTGAAGGACCATAACCGTGTGACGTGTGTGTTAGCTACCATACCCCTTGCTGTGTGTGTTAGGGACCATAACCGTGTGACGTGTGTGTAAAGGACCATAACCCCGTGACGTGTGTGTTAGGGACCATAACCCTGTGACGTGTGTGTTATGGACCATAACCCTGTGACGTTTGTGTTAGGGACCATAATCATGTGACGTGTGTGTTAGGGACTATAACTATGTGACGTGTATGTTAGGGACCATAACCCTGTGCTGTGTGTTAGGGAACATGCCCCTCTGATGTGTGTGTGTTAGGGAACATAACCCTGTGCTGTGTGTGTTAGGGAACATAACCTTGTGCCGTGTGTGTTAGGGAACATAAACCTGTGACAAGTGTGTAAGGGAACATAACCTTGTGCCGTGTGTGTTAGGGAACATAAACCTGTGCCGTGTGTGTTAGGGACCATAACACTGTGACGTGTATATTAGGGACCATAACCTGTGACGTTTGTGTTAGGGACCATTATCCTGTGACGTGTGTGTTAGGGACCATAACTCTGTGACGTGTGTGTTAGGGACCATAACTCTGTGACGTGTGTGTTAGAAGATATAACCCTGTGCTGTGTGTATTAGGGAACATAACCCTGTGCCGTGTGTATTAGGGAACATAACCCTGTGCCGTGTGTGTTATGGAACATAACCCTGTGCCGTGTGTGCTAGGAGACATAACCCTGTGCCGTGTGTGTTAGGGGACATAACCTTGTGCCGTGTGTGTCAGGGGATATAACCCTGTGCCGTGTGTGTTAAGGGACATAACCCTGTGACATGTGTGTTAGGAGACATAACCCTGTGCCGTGTGTGTTAGGGGACATAACCCTGTGCCGTGTGTGTTAAGGGACATAACCCTGTGACATGTGTGTTAGGAGACATAACCCTGTGCCGTGTGTATTAGGGAACATAACCATGTGCCGTGTGTATTAGGGACATAGCCATGTGCCGTGTGTGTTAGGGGATATAACCCTGTGCCGTGTGTGTTAGGGGATATAACCCTGTGCCGTGTGTGTTAGGGAACGAAACTCTGGAACGTGTGTTTTAGGATACATCTCTGTCACGTCTATGTTGGGGACACAACCTTGCTACGTGTATGTTAGGGGATACAACCTTGCCACGTCTGTGTTGGTGACACAACCTTGCTACGTCTATGTTGGGGACATAACCTTGCTACGTGTGTGTTAGGGGACATAACCTTGCTACGTGTGTGTTAGGGGACATAACCTTGCTACGTGTGTGTTAGGGGACATAACCTTGCTACGTGTGTTAGGGGACACAACCTTGCTACGTGTGTGTTAGGGGAGATAACCTTGCTACGTGTGTGTTAGGGGACATAACCTTGCTACGTGTGTGTTAGGTGACACAACTATGCTACGTGTGTGTTAGGGGACATAACCTTGTGCCGTGTACATCAACCCAGTCTATAAACTGTCGTGACCTTAAAGATCATCAGTTGACACTCTGGCAAGGTCAAGGAAGCACAGTAGCTACTTTTGTTTATTATAAAATTGAGAATCGACACCACATTCCTCCGAGCTGGCAATGGGAAAGGTCATTGTCAGTTTCCTGTAGCTTGCTGATCATACACACTTCTGCTTTGATCGTTCAGGCGCTCGACCCAGATGGAGCCACCTTTGCTTTACTTCTGCTAGAAATCTAGATTGACATTTCATCGATTGTAATGTTATAATCTGACAGTCGGCCATTGGCTGACTCGTGCAAGCTCCCACACATCTGATGCCATCACTGGGTATGCATTTCAAGCGTTCACTCTCTATTTATTTCTGGTGTTCGCCATGAAAAGGACGAAGCAATGTCGTGCTGTAATTACAGTCAGGCTGCGATATATATGCCTTTCGGGGAGACACATCAGATTTCAGCACGGAATTTTTGGACCAGATTTGTCTTCCCTCCGGGATCTCTATTCTCTTAGTAGATGACACGACTGCAGCCTGTTTACAGGGCCGGTACTGAAAGACAGAGTGTCAGTTATGAGCAGGAAGATTGAATGAGCTTGAGGCCTGCATGCAGACGATCCGCTGGTAGTGTGGTCATCCCATATCTGGCTTCCTTGGTTAGGAGTCTAGGACTTCAGTTGCCACACGATCATTGCCATGTTTGAGGACATCTCGTTTACCATTTCAGGACTCAGTGGAGTGGTACTCTAGTTGCCTGTTTGAGGACATCTCATTAACCATTTCAGGACTCAGCGGAGTGGTACTCTAGTTGCCTGTTTGAGGACATCTCATTTACTATTTCAGGACTCACCGGAGTGGTACTTTGGTTGCCTGTTTGAGAACATCTCATTAACCATTTCAGGACTCAGCGGAGTGGTACTCTGGTTGCCTGTTTGAGGACATCTCATTAACCGTTTCAGGACTCAGCGGAGTGGTACTCTGGTTGCCTGTTTGAGGACATCTCATTAACCATTTCAGGACTCAGCGGAGTGGTACTCTGGTTGCCTGTTTGAGGACATCTCATTAACCATTTCAGGACTCACTGGAGTGGTACTCTGGTTGCCTGTTTGAGGACATCTCATTAACCATTTCAGGACTCACTGGAGTGGTACTCTGGTTGCCTGTTTGAGGACATCTCATTAACCATTTCAGGACTCACTGGAGTGGTACTCTGGTTGGCGAGAACCGCTTTCATCGTTCAATTATGTTGTAATATGCGGCTAACGAAGGTTAGATAGGTAGAGGAAGGGAGAGAGAGGGTGAGATGCAGTAAGAGAGAGGTAGAGAGAGGTTGAGATAGGGTGAGAGAAAGAGAGGGTAAGGGACAGTTATACATAGAGAGAGAGGGTGAGAGAGTGAGAGCGACAGAGAGGGTGAGAGATACGTAGAGAGATTAAGAGAGAAGTTGAGAGAGAGGGTGATGGACAGGTATGTATAGAGAGAGAGAAGGTGAGAGAGTGAGCGATAGAGAGGGTGAGAGATACGTAGAGAGATTAAGAGAGAAGTTGAGAGAGAGGGTGAGGGACAGGTATGCATAGAGAGAGAGAGGGTGAGAGAGTGAGCGACAGAGAGGGTGAGAGATACGTAGAGAGATTAAGAGAGAAGTTGAGAGAGAGGGTGAGGGACAGGTATGCATAGAGAGAGAGGGTGAGAGAGTGAGAGCGACAGAGAGGGTGAGAGATACGTAGAGAGATTAAGAGAGAAGAGAGAGAGGATGAGGGACATGTATACATGAGAGAGAGAGGGTGGAAGAGTGAGAGCGACAAAGAGGGTGAGAGATACGAAGAGAGATTAAGAGAGAAGTTGTGAGAGGGTGAGGGACAGGTATACAGAGAGAGAGAGGGTGAGATATACGTAGATTAAGAGAGAAGTTGAGAGAGAGGGTGAGGGACAGGTATACATAGAGAGAGAGGGTGAGAGAGTGAGAGCGACAGAGAGGGTGAGAGATACGTAGAGAGATTAAGAGAGGAGTTGAGAGAGAGGGTGTGAGATAGAGGGTGGGATATAGAGGTATAGAGAGTGTGAGAGAGAAGTGAAAAAGGGTGGGGGAGACGTAGAGAGAGGGAGAGAGTGTGAGAGGGGTAGAAAGGGAGGGTGAGAATATAGATTAGTAGGAAGGAACAGTGGGAGGGAGAAAAACGGAACCTAGTAAATTTCAGACAATTTCACGACAGACCTGGCCTTTCTTGTCGTGGACATGATCAAATAGTGGAGGATAGCAGGCCAACACGACGCCCATCTCTCACAGCCCCTGGCGCTCTAATGGCCGCAGCTGTAAGTCTGGGAGGCCTGTTGTTGACAGCTTATTTCGCGCGCGTCCCCCGACCCGCCAGACAGCGGCGAGGGTGTGAAGACATCTTCTTCATTACTGTTTCTGATGGGCTGGGCTGGCATCTCGCTGTGCTGATTAACCCTATTGTCGGCTATGAGACGCTGAACAGCAGGATCAATTAGGAGGAGAGGACGAGGGTGTCAAGGATTGAAAAGTGGGCTTTACCAACCCAAACAACATCCACAGTTAAAGCAACGTGATCACAATTCGGGTAAAGGGAAAGTGCGCATTAATATAACTGAAAGCTAGGAAATCTTCAAGACTGAACGGGCAACGAGAAAACCAAATAACAGATGGACACAATAGTTATGTGGGCGTGGCATGACGTCAGACAATCTTTCGTTTACATTCCTGTGTTGGGAAGGAAGACTAACGTCTGGTCAGACAAAACATACTGATCAGACATGTAAGCCAGGGTCAGGCACAACATACATACCAGACATGTAAATCAGGGTCAGGTGAAACATACTGATCAGACATGTAAGTCAGGGTCAGGTGAAACATACTGATCAGACATGTAAGTCAGGGTCAGGTGAAACATACTGATCAGACGTGTAAGTCAGGGTCAGGTGAAACATACTGATCAGACATGTAAGTCAGGGCCAGGTAAAACATACTGATCAGACATGTAAGTCAGGGCCAGGTAAAACATAATGATCAGACATGTAAGCCAGGGTCAGGTAAACATACTGATTAGACATGTAAGTTAGGGTCAGGTAAACATACTGATTAGATATGTAAGCCAGGGTCTGGCACAAGATACATACCAGACATGTAAGTCAGGGTCAGGTGAAACATACTGATCAGACATGTAAGACAGGGTCAGGTGAAACATACTGATCAGACATGTAAGTCAGGGCCAGGTAAAACATACTGATCAGACATGTAAGTCAGGGCCAGGTAAAACATACTGATCAGACATGTAAGTCAGGGCCAGGTAAAACATACTGATCAGACATGTAAGTTAGGGTCAGGCAAAACATACTGGCCAAGACCCTCACCTGACTTCCACGTAGCCCTCCCTGGAAAAGGGCTGTTTTCATGGCTGCCTGGCTAACCAGGTGAGAAATGAACGTGTTCCCAATAGTAGTGAACATAACATAGATGAAATCAAGCATAGCACAACCGTCTGGAGGGCATCGGTACACTTTCATCAGCCCGCTCGGGATGTGAGGAAAGCTACTGCAACCCGCCACCACTACACGTCCTTTTCAGGGCGCACAAAAAAGCAAAGTTACTTAACGTAATCATTCACACCAAAAACAACATCAACAATAACAACACCAACTAAAATAACAATAACAACAACAGCAATAATAAGGACAACAACAACAATAATAACAACAGCAATAACAACAACAGCAATAACAACAACAGCAATAACAAAAACAATTTTAACCACAATAACAATAACAACAACAATAATAACAACAACCCTGTGTTGTTATCTGTCCACCTGAGTAAAAAAAAACTGGACATGAACTTATCAGCACGGAAAAGCATCTGGAAATGGACTGATCAGCACGGGAAAACGTCTGAAATGGACTGATCAGCACGGAAAAACGTCTGAAATGGACTGACCAGCACGGAAAAACGTCTGAAATGGACTGATCAGCACGGAAAAACGTCTGAAATGGACTGACCAGCACGGAAAAACGTCTGGAAATGGACTGATCAGCACGGAAAAAACGTCTGGAAATGGACTGATCAGCCCAGAAAAACGTCTGTAAACGTTAAAGAGCGGTCAGGCCATAAACCAAATATGAACATCTATGGGCTAACCAATCAGGAGCCAGCGTTAGTGGAATCCCCGAACAACAGAGTGCTGTTGTTATTTCAATAAATGACAGAGAGAAAGAAACAAACATTCAGGAAAGCCATCTAAATGATGGATTCATTATCAAGGTGAGTAACACCAGACGAAGAAGCAAAACTTGAAGTAGGATTCATGGTTAAAGAAAGACGTATAGCTGATATACACCATACTGCAAAATAATTTTAACCGTTAGAAAAACAGAAGGAAGAGAAGCCAGAAAACACAAGTATATGGCCATTGAAAGGACCGGTACCACAAAGAACAGGTAACCATAATTCTTGGACAGATCATTAGATACAATAAACAGATGCAATGAAAAGGATATATTCCTTTTAATGGGCTACTTTAACGGGCGAGTAGAAAGAGGGCGAGAACTACAGAAAAATTGTTCTTGGACTTTGTACCGATAGTACAACAGAGAAACTGTTCATGGACTTTGTACCGATAGTACAACAGAGAAACTATTCCTGGACATCCCAGCAGACGTGGGTGAGACACGGACATCCCAGCAGACGTGGGTAAGACACAGACATCCCAGCAGACGTGGGTAAGACACAGACATCCCAGCAGACGTGGGTAAGACACAGACATCACATCAGACGTGGGTGAGACACAGACATTCCAGCAGACGTGGGGGAGACACAGACATCCCAGCAGACGTGGGTAAGAGACAGACATCCTAGCAGACGTGGGTAAGACACAGACATCCCAGCAGACGTGGATGAGAAACAGTTACTAGTGTTCTAGAAAAGGAATATGAACTTCTTCTTCTTCTTCGTTCTCTATCAAATACTCGCATCTATTATCAGCATCAACTGGCTTTTTTGTCTCACGCTTCTCTAGTCGCCACACAGTTTACCCATTGTGTCACTCTGTTCCTTTTGATGGAGCCGGCAGACCCAGAGACCAGCGTTGGCTGTATGTTTGTTCTCCCGAAATGAAAAGATGTTAGTGTAGCTATTTTTTAATATGTTGAAAAGTGTTCGTAGCAGCCTGCAGCATTCAGCAGCCTGCAGCAGTCAGCAGATTTTTAAAAAGTGGAGTCTGAAAACAGAAGAAAACAGTCTAGAGGAATGAGTGAAAAGACGAGTGGTGGTGACAGGAATCATATATTTGAGATAAGACTGAAAACAAAACAAAAAACAGATGAAGACGCTGTGAGCTATTTTTTTTAGGTCAACGAGATACAAGGAGTGTGTTCCAGAAAGCTAACGTAGAATCTTGGAAGAACTGTGGTCGAAACCTAAGTCATCTTTACAAAGAAGGTCCATGACCATTTCACTAGAGAAAATGGGACTAAGAGATAGATGTTGAAATTCAGCAACAATTTTTAATGAAGGAAACAGTATCTCAAGCGTAAACGTAAATAAACAACAAGATACGATCAGAAGAATATTTCAAGGAGGTTGTGAGTCCATGGATGGGAAAATATAATGAGTTGAGTCCATGGATGGGAAAATATAATGAGTTGAGTCCATGGATGGGAAAATATAATGAGTTGAGTCCATGGATGGGAAAATATAATGAGTTGAGTCCATGGATGGGAAAATATAATGAGTTGAGTCCATGGATGGGAAAATATAATGAGTTGAGTTCATGGAGGGGAAAATATAATGAGTTGAGTTCATGGAGGGGAAAATATAATGAGTTGAGTTCATGGAGGGCAATAAATGAAATGGATGAGGCCATGAGAACTTTAAAGAAAAAGAAATCGCCCGGAAAAGATGGGATAACAAACGAAATACTGATGGGGTTGGGAAAACAGCAAAGAGGAAGTTACTATCAGTCCTGAACCAAAGCTGGAAAAGGGGAATTGTACCGCAGGGATGGAAAGACGCTGTACTTATACCAGTACCAAAGAAAGAAAAAGATAGAACAGATCCAAATGGATACAGGCCTATCGGTCTACTGAGCTGTGCAGGAAAACTGATGGAGCGTATGATAAACACCGGACTGATGTGGCATCTGGAAGAAAAACACATACTAATTCCACAGCAAGCAGGCTTTAGACAGCACAGATCCACTGAGAACCAGATCACTCTCATAGCCCTGGAAATAGAGGATGCTTACCAGGAGAAAAAACACACAGTAGCAGTTTGGGTGAATTTAGAGAAGGCATTTTACAATGTGTGGAAAGAGGGACTTAAAGTCAAGCTACGAAGAAGTTAAGTTTGTGGGAAAATGTACAGATGGATCAGCCCCTACCTCGAAAACAGAACAGCCAGAGTTCAAGTACAAGGGCAGATGAGCAAAAAGGTGACACTTGAGCAGGGAGTACCCCAATGGGGAGTACTGTCACCCACACCTTTCCTGGTGTATATAAACAACATCACAGAGAGTATACCAAGAAAAGTCCACAGCTCCATGTTTGGAGACGATCTGGCTATGTGGACCTCTGAAAAAAAATCTCACCACAGCAAACAATCGGATGCAGCAGGCCCTAACATCGCTGGAGGAGTGGGCGAACTCATGGCTGGTCAAAATAAATGAGGAAACAACAACATGTACGATATTCTCGCTTTCAAATAAACCACAGAACACAAAATAAGTCTTAACGGCAAATATCTGCGGCCAAACGACAACCCAAACTGCCTGGGAGTCACATTTGATAGGCGCATGACATGGAAAAGTCAGATCGAGAGAAACCGAATGAGAGCCAGACAAAGAATGGCAATCATGATGAAACTTGCTGGCACAAGCTGGGGAGCAGACGAAATAATACTAAAGAAACTGTACACTGGAAGAGTGAGACCAGTTATCGAGTATGGTATTGCGGCATGGACAACAGCAGCAAAGGCGAACTTCGATAAAGTTAACAAACTTCAAAACCAAGCCATGAGAGTTATAACAGGAGGCATGAAGTCAACGCCAATTGTAGAACTTGACCGACAGAAGAGACTGCAGAGCCCAGCAGCAAGCAGAGAAACTCAGAAGACTGACAAACCATCCAATGCATCAGAGACTAAATAGATTTGGAAATGGGAAACTAAAGTGGAGAAACTTTGCAGAAATAGCCAAAGCAAAGATGAGCGAAGACCCTATGAACACCATAACACTACCAAAGCCCACCCCTACTGTACGCACACCTACCTGGAAGCAGCATATCATTCCGCAGGTGGTAGAAAATATACCAGGTATTGGAAACAAGAACAGCAAGACTGAAAAAGAAAGAAGAAACATAACCCTGAGGTACATAACGGAAAACTACCCAAGAATGGACTGGACCCATGCATACACCGACGGTTCTGTAACAAACACAACACAGAACGGAAGGGCAGTGGTATTCCTGAGCCTACCAAATGGTAGAAAAACAACATTAATAGTGGCAACTATAAAATCCTCAAGCAATTTCAGAGCGGAGGCAGAGGCACTGAGGGCTGCAGTAGAAGCAATGCTGACAGGCGAAAGCAATGAAAGCCATATAGTCCTGTTTACAGATGCCCTGGCCGTGGTTACAGCACTAAAAAGCCAGAAAAATACTGAACTTAATGATTTAAGAGCAGTACTCTGTCAACTATGCCAACGCCTTGTGCTGTATCCGGACGCTCGCATTGTGTTGTGTCCGGACGCTCGCCTTGTGCTGTGTCCGGACGCTCGCCTTGTGCTGTGTCCGGACGCTCGCCTTGTGCTGTGTCCGGACGCTCGCCTTGTGCTGTGACGTTCGCCTTGTGCTGTGTCCAGACGCTCGCCTTGTGCTGTGTCCGGACGCTCGCCTTGTGCTGTGTCCGGACGCTCGCCTTGTGCTGTGACGCTCGCCTTGTGCTGTGTCCGGACGCTCGCCTTGTGCTGTGACGCTCGCCTTGTGCTGTGTCCTTACGCTCGCCTTGTACTGTGACGCTCGCCTTGTGCTGTGTCCGGACGCTCGCCTTGTGCTGTGTCCGGACGCTCGCCTTGTGCTGTGACGCTCGCCTTGTGCTGTGTCCGGACGCTCGCCTTGTGCTGTGACGTTCGCCTTGTGCTGTGTCCGGACGCTCGCCTTGTGCTGTGAGGTTCGCCTTGTGCTGTGCCCGGACGCTCGCCTTGTGCTGTGTCCGGACGCTCGCCTTGTGCTGTGTCCGGACGCTCGCCTTGTGCTGTGTCCGGACGCTCGCCTTGTGCTGTGTCCGGACGCTCGCCTTGTGCTGTGGCGTTCGCCTTGTGCTGTGTCCGGACGCTCGCCTTGTGCTGTGACGCTCGCCTTGTGCTGTGTCCGGACGCTCGCCTTGTGCTGTGTCCGGACGCTCGCCTTGTGCTGTGACGCTCGCCTTGTGCTGTGTCCGGACGCTCGCCTTGTGCTGTGACGTTCGCCTTGTGCTGTGTCCGGACGCTCGCCTTGTGCTGTGAGGTTCGCCTTGTGCTGTGCCCGGACGCTCGCCTTGGGCTGTGTCCGGAGGCTCGCCTTGTGCTGTGTCCGGACGCTCGCCTTGTGCTGTGTCCGGACGCTCGCCTTGTGCTGTGTCCGGACGCTCGCCTTGTGCTCTGGCGTTCGCCTTGTGCTGTGTCCGGACGCTCGCCTTGTGCTGTGACGCTCGCCTTGTGCTGTGTCCGGACGCTCGCCTTGTGCTGTGTCCGGACGCTCGCCTTGTGCTGTGACGCTCGCCTTGTGCTGTGTCCGGACGCTCGCCTTGTGCTGTGACGCTCGCCTTGTGCTGTGTCCGGACGCTCGCCTTGTGCTGTGTCCGGACGTTCGCCTTGTGCTGTGACGCTCGCCTTGTGCTGTGTCCGGACGCTCGCCTTGTGCTGTGACGCTCGCCTTGTGCTGTGTCCGGACGCTCGCCTTGTGCTGTGACGCTCGCCTTGTGCTGTGTCCGGACGCTAGCCTTGTTCTGTGTCCGGACGCTCGCCTTGTCTGGAGTTTCGTACTTACAAGACCCTTAGACCTCGTGATGTGACAGTTACAGAACCATTCTCCGATGCTGAATCGGCGCCGCCTATTGTTTCTTCCGCCATGTGACCTGCTCCGTCAGACATCATGGCAAGACAGGCTCTTCATTTGTCAGTAGAAATTACTATTCCTCCTGAAATCGGCCTTGGGATACATGTCAAGTGATGGAAAGCCACAAGTACATCAATCGATGGAATGCTCTAAGTAAATCAAGTGATAAAATGCTCTAAGTACATCAAGTGATTGAATGCTCTGAATAAATCAAGTGATAGAAAGCTCTAAGTAAATTAAGTGGTAGAATGCTCTAAGTACATCAAGTGATAGAATGCTCTAAGTACATCAAGTGATAGAATGCTCTAAGTACATCAAGTGATAGAATGCTCTAAGTACATCAAGTGACAGAATGCTCTAAGTACATCAAGTGATAGAATGCTCTAAGTACATCAAGTGATAGAATAGATAATTCAATCACTTGATTTACTTAGAGCATTCAATCACTTGATATATTTAATCAAGTGATTAAATGCTCTAAGTAAATCAAGGGATTGGATGCTCTAAGTAAATCAAGGGATTGGATGCTCTAAGTAAATCAAGGGATTGGATGCTCTAAGTAAATCAAGGGATTGGATGCTCTAAGTAAATCAAGGGATTGGATGCTCTAAGTAAATCAAGGGATTGGATGCTCTAAGTAAATCAAGGGATTGGATGCTCTAAGTAAATCAAGGGATTGGATGCTCTAAATAAATCAAGGGATTGGATGCTCTAAGTAAATCAAGGGATTGGATGCTCTAAGTAAATCAAGGGATTGGATGCTCTAAGTAAATCAAGGGATTGGATGCTCTAAGTAAATCAAGGGATTGGATGCTCTAAGGAAATCAAGGGATTGGATGCTCTAAGTACATCAAGTGGTAGAATGCTTTATCTACACCAAGTGATCTAATGATCTAAGTACATCACGTAATGGAATGATCTAAGTACATCGATTGACGGAATGCTCTAATTGCGATGAATGGAACATTCCAGGTACATCCGATTCTCGAAGGAAATTGTTCTGCCCATCACTAAACATGACATGGGATTAAGATTAAATTGTAGCCACATTGGCTTTCTCTCTGCAATTCCCGGTATTGAAATAGTTTTTTGCAGGAATCTTTGTTGTGAATACATGTTCATGACCCCCATCACGATTACCTTTGTCCTGCTTGCCTTGTTACTTAGGTGGAAAGCCTTGTACGGTTTTTGGTGGCTTTTGCACGAATGTTTAATGGCTTCATATCCCACACGGGCAGATGGGTCATTGATCCGAACACATACAAGCTGAGTTTGTGGGCCGTGTCGCTCACTGCTTAACTGTGTCTATCACCACGCCCTCTCCGCTAAATCTCGCTAGTTAAGAAAGGGTTTTCAATGTCCATATATTTGGTTAAAAGCCTGCAATTATGACTAAAGAAGGCGCTATGCGTCCTTTGAAAGCAGCAGATATCGCAGCCTCGCTGCGATCTACGTCACCACGCCACAACGCCCTTTTCAGGACTAACGTCACGAAATAAAAGAAAGAAAAATGAAATCTCTATGGTGCTGAACTTACTGACTAGCTTCACACTGCACTACAGCCCCAGCAGGACCCGGTATACCTTCTGAAGTACGTTTCAGGATGTAAAAAGAGTCACCGTACCGAGCCACAAGCGTCCTAAAGGGTTGAAATATCTCAGCACAAGTGGCTTCCACACCAACAAGAACAACAACACCAGCCCAAGACAAGACACACACAAACACGGCTGATAAACCCATGTTAAAGGTCATGTAAAAAGAAGATATTATTAAGAACACAACTGCATAATCATCACTACAACTACAACAGCAATGACAGTACTTGTAGTAGCTCCCAGTGGACATGGCTGTTACATCTTACACCCGAACACTAAAGAGCTGACACTGGCATTATCGATTCTGGAAACAGCACCATTTCCGACATCATCCGCAACCTTGGGCGGACAAGAGAGAGAGACAGGTCGCCACGAAAATGACGAAAGAAATCGAGTACGAGCTAATGGAAGCCCGGAGAAAAAAGATAAAACTTCTATCTTGTTCTAGGACGGGGCATGATGCAGAAAGTGCTTTCTTATATTTGTCTCGCTGTGATGGCAAAATAAGGTTAGGCTCTGCCGTAATGGACGCCTGTGGAAGCCAGCTCAATTTTGTGTTCCGTTACATGGCAGAGGAAACTGTGGAGATGGGCAGATGAAGGTGTTTATGGTGGGAGATCTGTGGAGATGGCCAGATGAAGGTGTTTATGGTGGGAGATCTGTGGAGATGGCCAGATGAAGGTGTTTATGGTGGGAGATCTGTGGAGATGGCCAGATGAAGGTGTTTATGGTGGGAGATTTGTGGAGATGGCCAGATGAAGGTGTTTATGGTGGGAGATCTGTGGAGATGGCCAGATGAAGATGTTTATGGTGGGAGATCAGTGGAGATGGCCAGATGAAGGTGTTTATGGTGGGAGATCTGTGGAGATGGCCAGATGAAGGTGTTTATGGTGGGAGATCTGTGGAGATGGCCAGATGAAGGTGTTTATGGTGGGAGATCTGTGGAGATGGCCAGATGAAGGTGTTTATGGTGGGAGATCTGTGGAGATGGCCAGATGAAGGTGTTTATGGTGGGAGATCTGTGGAGATGGCCAGATGAAGGTGTTTATGGTGGGAGATCTGTGGAGATGGCCAGATGAAGGTGTTTATGGTGGGAGATCTGTGGAGATGGCCAGATGAAGGTGTTTATGGTGGGAGATCTGTGGAGATGGCCAGATGAAGGTGTTTATGGTGGGAGATCTGTGGAGATGGCCAGATGAAGGTGTTTATGGTGGGAGATCTGTGGAGATGGCCAGATGAAGGTGTTTATGGTGGGAGATCTGTGGAGATGGCCAGATGAAGGTGTTTATGGTGGGAGATGAGGATAACGATGGAGCTTACTGCAATATGTGACACAAACCAGATGTTGAGGTTTGTTCCCAATCATGACGTCACGTAAGATTAACATACACACTTGCTTGGGCTGTCTTCCATCTTTGTCAATACATTTTTGGTTTACTCGTAGTAGTAGTCCATCTCTGTGTCCTCTTGTCCTACCCAAATGTCCGCTCCTGCTATCTCTGTGTCCTCTAGTCCTATCCCAGTCTCTGCTCCTCCTATTTCTGTGTCCGCTTGTTTGGATTTAGCTTTCTTTATTTGGTAGCAGGTTGTTTACTAAGATCAATACTCATCATTTGTGCACTGGTTTCCCGTCTCCTGGCTTCCCGTGACGGAGCAGCGTGGCCACCAGTAGCCCTGTGTGTGTCCCACAGTGGCATGTTGCCTGGCCTTCCCCATTCCTCGTGGGATTTTTCACATGAAAGGCCACATCTGTAGTAAACAAGTGTGGTTGAGGGTGTCAGCGTGAGTGACGTTGTGATGCATGTTACAGTTGTAATGCGATATCTGCGTCTCTCAGCCCTGCCCTCCAATTTCGGATTATCGCTCTTTTATGTTAGCTCTCCCAAGAGTGTGGCTGTCCCCAGTTTTTCTGCAAGGCTGCAGGTGGTTTGGACCCAGAATCTTCCTTCGCCTAGGTGAGCTGCGTATCAAGCTAGCGATCCTCATCTACCTTGGTTTCCACGGGTTCCTCCGGTAACCTGTGGCCAATATCGCACCTGCAAGGTAGCAGAAGGTTTTTAACTCAGATATCTTTACTTCTCCTAGACAAAATGTATTCCTAGACTAATGATTCTCATCTACCCGGCACGTTTATCTGGTTTTAGATCCCTAGATTTACGATTCACATCTTCCCGGCACATTTATCTGGTTTTAGTTCCCTAGATTTACGATTCTCATCTACCCGGTACGTTTATCTGGTTTTAGATCCCTAGATTTACGATTCTCATCTACCCGACACGTTTATCTGGTTTTAGATCCCTAGATTTACTATTCACATCTACCCGGCACGTTTATCTGGTTTTAGTTCCATAGATTAACAATTCACATCTACCCGGCACGTTTATCTGGTTTTAGTTCCCTAGATTAACGATTCACATCTTCCCGGCACCACTATCTGGTTATAGATCCCTAAATTAACAATTCACATCTACCCGGCACGTTTATCTGGTTTTAGTTCCCTAAATTAACGATTCACATCTACCCGGTACGTTTATCTGGTTTTAGATCCCTAGATTATGATTCACATCTACCCGGCACGTTTATCTGGTGTTAGTTCCCTAGATTAACGATTCACATCTTCCCGGCACGTTTATCTGGTTTTAGTTCCCTAGATTAACAATTCACATCTTCCCGGCACGTCTATCTGGTTTTAGTGCCTCAGAAGTTAGCCCGTCGTCCGTTCACTTGTAAGTATAAACACATGAACCAGGAGACGTTTGCTGTTAGAAGCTACATGGGATGACTGCCCTTGATTTAAACCCCAAAAATTGATTAACTTTCATATGGAAGTAGGCCCACAGGAAACAAAACCACTCCCACGTTGGAATTACAAACGAGCAAGCCTCGTTTGCAAGCCTGACAGATGGGCTGTGTGAAACCATCAACACACGGAACAACAAAATGAAGCCCATGGTGGAAAGCCTAAGCAAAGCAATAATGCAAGCTGCCACTGAAACCATCCCAAGAGGAGCTAGGAAAAACTATAAGCCCTATTGGAATGATGGGTTGTAGAAAGTTGAAGACGCAGTCACAAATGCTAGGAACATGGCAGAGCGAGACAAATCTTTGGAGGCAAATATCGCCCTCAAAGCCGCGACGGCGAAATACAAATACACTCTAAACCAAACAGCAAGAGAAAGCTGGAAAAACAAAACAGAAAGCCTCAACTTAGACAAAAAATGGAACAAACTATGGAAGTTAGTCAGAGCCATGAATGACGAAACTCCGTCAAACAGACAAATTACCATCAAGCAGGGCTCACTGGAAAAAAAAGCCGCAAATACCTTTGTTGAACATTATGCCAGAGCGAACCACATAGATGTCCCTGTAGATAGGCATACGGACATTAATGAAGAGCAAAAGGGGCACGATAACATCAATATGGCACCAGAAGAGCATATTATTGCAAAATTAACAATGAACGAAATGGAAGAGGCCATGAGAACATTAAAGAAAAGGAAATCTCTCGGAAAAGACGGGATAACAAACGAAATGCTGATGGGGCTGGGCCAAACAGCAAAGAGAAATCTGCTATCAGTCCTGAACCAAAGCTGGAAAAGGGGTATTGTACCCTAGGCATGGAAAGACGCAGTACTTGTACCAGTACCAAAGAAAGGAATAGACAAAACAGATCCAAATGGATACAGGCCTATCAGCCTACTGAGCTGTGTCGGCAAACTGATGGAACGTATGATAAACACCAGACTGATGTGACATCTGGAAGAAAAACAGATACTAATTCCACAGCAAGCAGGCTTTAGACAGCACAGATCCACTGAGGACCAGGTCATCCTCATAGCCCAGGAAATAGAAGAGGCCTACCAGGAACAGAAATACACAGTAGCGGTTTGGGTGGACCTGGAAAAGGCATTTGACAAAGTCTGGAAAGATAGATTTAGAGTCAAGCTAAGAAGAAGTGAAGTTTGTGGGAAAATGTACAAGTGGATCAACCACTACCTCAAAAGCAGAACGGCCAGAGTCCAAGTACAAGGGCAGATGAGCAAAAAGGTGACACTTGAGCAGGGAGTACCCCAAGGGGGAGTACTGTCACTCACACTCTTCCTGGTGTATATAAATGACATTACAGAGAATATACCAAGAAGAGTTCATAGCTCAATGTTTGCAGACGATCTGGCTATGTGGACCTCTGAAAAGAATCTCACCATAGCAAGGAATCGGATGCAGCAGGCCCTAACATCGATGGAAGAGTGGGCGAACTCATGGCTGGTCAAAATAAACGAGGAAAAAACCACATGTACAATATTCTCGCTATCAATCAAACTACAAAACACAAAATTAAGTCTAAACGGCAAATTCCTTCAGCCAAACGACAGCTTAAACTATCTGGGAGTCACATTTGATCCGCGCATGACATGGAAAAGTCAGATCGAGAGAAACCGAATGAGAGCCAGAGAAAGAATGGCAATCATAAGGAAACTTGCTGGCACAAGCTGGGGAGCAGACGAAAGTATACTAAAGAAACTGTACACTGGAAGAGTGAGACCAGTTCTCGAGTATGGCATTGCGGCATGGACAACAGCAGCGAAGGCGAACTTCGATAAAGTTAGCAAACTCCAAAACCAAGCCATGAGAGTTGTAACAGGAGGCATGAAGTCAACGCCAATTGTAGAACTTGAAAAGATTACAAAACAGCAATCCATGACCGACAGAAGAGACTACAGAGCCCAGCTGCAATCAGAGAAACTCCGAAGACTGACTGACCATCCAATGCACCAGAGACTAAACAATTTGGGAAATGGGAAACTAAAGCGAAGAAACTTTGCAGAAATAGCCAAAGCAAAGATGCACGAAAACCCCATGAACGCACTAACACCAAAGCCCATCTCTGCTGTACGAAAACCTACCTGGAGGCAGGATATATTTCCAGAGGTGGTAGAAAATATACCAGGTATTGGAAACAAAAACTGCCAGACTGAAAAAGAAAGAAGAGATGCTACCCTGAGGTACATAACGGAAAAGTAGTCAAGCATGGACTGGACCCATGCATACACCGACGGTTCCGTAACAAACACTACACAGAACGGAGGGGCAGGAGCATTTCTGAACCTACCAAATGGCAGACAAATAACACTGTCATTCGCAACTGGAAAATACACAAGCAATTTCAGAGCAGAGGCAGAGGCACTGAGGGCGGCAGTGGAAGAAATGGTGACAGGTAAAAGGAATGAAAGCCATATAGTCCTGCTTACAGATGCCCTGGCCGTAGTCACAGCACTAAAAAGCCAGAAAAATACTGAACTTAATGATTTAAGAGCAGTATTCTGTCAACTATGCCAGCAGGCGGCACCAAAAAGGGTAGTGGTGCAGTGGGTTCCATCTCACTGCAACATCCAAGACAACGAGAAGGCAGACAGACTGGCAAAAGAAGGTGTAAAACTACCTCAACCTGATACTAGTATGCCATACGAAGCGTCAAAACGGCTTATTAGAGCTAGATACATGACCAAATGGGAAACCGAACATACTGGCTACACCAAAAACGATGCCTATTACCAGTTGAACAGAAGAGAGCAGGTCGTGCTCTTCAGACTGGCCACAACAGACTGAGGTACCACCTATTCAACAAATTGAAGATAGGTGGCACCGACGAATGCCCGTGTGGTACCGGGAAAATGACCTCTGAGCATTTGCTGCAAAACTGCCCGACATACGAGGACCAGAGAGAGCAGATGTGGCCATCACCAGTGGCAACACTAGACAAGCTCTATGGCAGTGTCGACAGTCTCAGGATGACCGCCGCTTTTTTCGAAAAAATAATGGTTACTGTCTGACTGCGTACAAAGAAGAAGAAGAAGAAGATTGACTTTCAGTTTAATGTCCATACTAATTTATCGCACGGTTCCTTGCGATGAGTACTTGACTGTGTCGCGACCATCAACTAACTGGGCAGACGATAGGCAGCAAAATGTGAAAACCGAACGTGAAAAAACCCCACAGAATTTGTGTTAATCCTCGCATTGTCCCTGTTGCATTGGTTTAAATCGTGCTTAGTTATTGTGCTATATTTTATATTGACAGCTAAAGTTTAAGAAATACTCCTTTCCAAGAATAGTCCCAGCCCAACGCCTGTTTAATAATACCGGCAACACGTTCTCAGACAAGAGATGCCATCTTTTGATAGTGAATGTTGGTAGACGCGTATTATTTTCATGTAGGAATAACTTTTAAACTGAATTTCAAAAACTGCTAATTAGTAATTAGTTAGTAGCATGAAATAGTTAAAATATATTTTCTCCATCTATGTAATCACATGACACTTTGAGACGTCATTTGATTTGATTGATTGATTGATATTTACTGAAAATGTCAGCAGACGTATTGAACGAACTTTTCATGGCAAACGTTCGCCCCCAGAATTTGTGCAAGTATTCGGTTGAATAATTTAAGGACGCTACTCGTATTCGGTTGAATAATAAAAAGCTCTCATCGATCCATCCCTAATTCGTACAGAACAAAAGACAGACAAGTTAAATTAGCCAGTTTAAAGAAAGATTGAAAATGAAGGAATGACAGAAAGAAATATGGTCTGTAAGAAGGCAGGCTCTCGCACAAAGTATTGTAAATACAATGGCGACGTGAACACGTGACTCCCATTCTGGGATTCAAAAACAGTGTTTAAAACGGGAACAGTTTAGCCAGTTTAGATTCAGTTTGCTCTGATTTGTAAATAAAATTGTGAGAGCAGCCAGGAAGGACGTGCAGAGCTATTCAGACGAGCATTTGAATACGGGCATTGGACTAAAACTCTGGTCGATAATTGATGGTCCGTGTTCAGACAATTCAGCATAAACGAGAGATTAAAAACACGTTTAGACAGTCGTAAAGTGGGCATTGCTGTTGGGGAGGAAATGTTGAGACTTTATAGTGAAAGATCTCAACCAATCACAGGGACAATATACACGATGATTCGGAAGTATCAGTGGCAGGACAAGAAATACAAACAAAGAAGTTGAGGGTGTGCTTGAGTTTGATTGGTCATGTCCAGTTGGGCGGTTTGTTACAAAGGCTGTCCAACACCCTTTCTCTCTTGCCTTGATGGTGCCGTCTGACAAGTTGTTCATTGCCCATCTTTCCTCTCACTTACATTATTGTTTACCCTTGAGACGTCTACCCCTAAATATCTTAAGGTGGCCTCTGTGGTAGCGCAGTGGTTAGTGCAACGGCTTCCGATTCAAGCGATCAAAGTTCAATCGCCAGTTGGTGCAGGATTTGTTTCCGATCACAAACCAGCTCCAGTCTACCCAGCCAAGAAATTGGGTACCAGACAAATCTGGGAAGTAAAAGCGGCCGGCGTGATGCTGACTACATCATCCATTATGTGTAGTAAGTCACCACATAATATGGGTCTAGCGCCATATTTCTTAGACGCCGCTTGGCGTGAATTATGATCTTTACTTTTACTAAAATATTCTAACTAGCGGACTCGTCCATCACTTCTCTGTACTCTCCTTATTTGTCTAAGACTTCATTGTGTGCTTTCGTTTCTGTCCTTGAGATGCGCTGCCACTCTAATATACACACAAACACCCACATTTCACGATTTGGGATCAAGTTGTCACATGAAGCCTGGTGAGGTTAAGATGGCCCAATGCGTAGTGTACAGAGAACAGGGGAAGTTGGTAGGGGCTCCAGAAATGGGGAACTTGACAGATTAACAGGCTGTGGAGGCCGAGCAGTGACACGAGCTACGAGCTGGTCAATGAAGTAGAGACAGAAGTACCTCGTGACAGACGGTGATGTTGGATATATAAACTCATGGAGGAGGGGGGGGGGCGGGGGTGGTCAAGAAAGAATGAGACATTAAACAGGACAAGGCATAGCTGGCCTGGATTTTTTCCACTGAGAGTTCCTTAGGCATTGCACATTATTGCGCGATGGAAGGAACAGTGAACTGACTCAAGCGAATATGAAAGTTGTGGTCGAAACGTAGCTGTGGATTTCACGAGCATTTGCTGGTAATGTCTTGTTGGTAATGTCCTGCTGGAAATAACAGTAAACGGAAGGTGTACGCCCAGACACCAAATACTGTCTCGAAAATTGCATATATCAGATTGTACAAACAAGGTGTAAGAGAGACACACAAAGAATGGTCTCGTAGACTGTCTGAGGACTGTCCGTGTCAAGAGTCAGTAAGGTGTAAGAAAGACTCCAGGGATCCCATCCCAAGAACCAGTCAGTAAGGTGTAAGAAAGACACCAGGGATCCCATCCCAAGAACCAGTCAGTAAGGTGTAAGAAAGACACCAGGGATCCCATCCCAAGAACCAGTCAGTAAGGTGTAATAAAGACTCCAGGGATGCCATCCAAAGAACCAGTCAGTAAGGTGTAAGAAAAACACCAGGGATCCCATCCCAAGAACCAGTCAGTAAGGTGTAAGAAAGACACCAGGGATCTCATTACAAGAACCAGTCAGTAAGGTGTAAGAAAAACACCAGGGATCCCATCCCAAGAACCAGTCAGTAAGGTGTAAGAAAGACACCATTGATCCCATTACAAGAACCAGTCAGTAAGGTGTAAGAAAAACACCAGGGATCCCATCCCAAGAACCAGTCAGTAAGGTGTAAGAAAGACACCAGGGATCCCATTACAAGAACCAGTCAGTAAAGTGTAAGAAAAACACCAGGGATCCCATCCCAAGAACCAGTCAGTAAGGTGTAAGAAAGACACCATTGATCCCATTACAAGAACCAGTCAGTAAGGTGTACCATAGAACATGAGGGATCACGCTTCCCAACTACGTTCGAGAACTCTTTGGTTCCACAGCGAAGACTAGCCGGACGGAAGCTACCAAGAAGTCAGAGACCAGCCACCTCGCTATCGACGAAAGACTACAAGACTCAAGAGATTAAATAAATGTATTAGTTGCAATTGTTAGAGAGGTTAGTGATAAAGATATCGAACTGGATACTACGTCCGGAGATTTCATCAATTATTTTCTAAAAATCTTTGAAAAGAGAATTTAGTCTTAGTTATATTAGTAGATAAATGATGTGTATGAGATAATCATGCAATAAATGATTAACCATGTTTTTATGATGAAAGAATCAGTTGTCAGTGTTTTCTATCTATTAGTGTAAAAAGGTAAATTGATTGAAAGGGAGATGTCCCCTATTCGACACGGTAATACAGACTGGCTGAAGAGAGGGTAGAGCCTGCAACAGCACCTACATGATGATGAGTGGCTTCTGTTTTAGCTTCATGACTGGTCACTGGTCTGTGTGGTAGCTACATGTTGAAGGTTGGTCTCTGTGATAGCTACATGCTGAAGACTGGTCTCTATTGTAGCTTAATGATGGTGACTGGACTCTGTGGTAGCTACATGTTGAAGGCTGGTCTCTGTGGTAGCTACATGCTGAAGACTGGTCACTATTGTAGCTTCATGATGGTGACTGGTCTCTGGGGTAGCTACATGCTGAAGACTGGTCTCTGTGGTAGCTACATGCTGAAGACTGGTCTCTGTTGAAGCTACATGTTGAACACTGGTCTCTATTGAAGCTTCATGATATTGACTGGTCTCCGTGGTAGCCACATGATAAAGATCGGTTGCTACCGTATCCACATGAATGAAGACTGGTCCCTGTGGTAACTGCACGTTGACGACTGGCCACTGTGGTAGCTACATATTGAAGACTGGCTGCTATTGTAGCCATATGACGAAGACCGGCTTCTGTTATAGCCACGTGTTGAAGACTGGCTGTAGTGGTAGCTACGTGTTGAAGACTGGCTTCTGTGGTGGTTATGTGTTGAAGACTGGCAGCTATAGTGGCTACATGTTGAAGATGCTAGGATGACTACACGTTGAAAATGCTGAGGTAGCCACATGTTGAAGACCGGCTTTTGTGGTAGCTACATGTTAACGGCTGGTTGCTGTTGTAGCAACATGTTGAAGGTTTCTGTTTTAGTAGCTACATGTTGAATATTGGCTGCTTGGGTAGCCACATGACGCACAATGAGCAACAGAAGACAGCATTGAAATATATTAGTCTCACATAAGTGCGAGTAAAACTACTAACATTAGATTAGGAACCTTAGGTTATAGACAGACATGGTTCCATACGCCAGGAATATATCTAGATGAAATAGACAATCCAAGAATTGGCCTAACGAGTCATTACAAAAGTGGACCTTGATGGATCGGACGGGGCAAGGTTTCAAGATGGCTGCAAGAATTTAAGATGTATATGATGGCTTCTGTCGTGAGTTTTAATGGTGAGATATTGGCCTGCACTTTCTCCATCAATCACTTGAGCCAACATCTGAGAAACAGGTGAAAGAGCCTTGGCAAGACTTGTGTTTCACGCAATGGCGCCTGCTTAGGTCTCGGGTAAATACAGCGAAGACCAGGAACCGCTGAATTTGGAGAGTTTAGATTAAAATAAACACATTATGAGGCCATTCTGTAAACCATTTATGCCTGTGAATATAGTCATGTGTTCAGTGTTCGAACCAGTTGCCAATTTGGAGTTGCCAGCACGACCGGCTGGTGCGCTTATAGCAAACAGAATGTGTGGTCTCAAGCCTTGGTCTGGATGCTTAAATGGGTTCAAGTACTTTGTTGTAGATATTTCCCCAGGTTTGTTAAGACCATTGTTGCACGCGCTTCTGGTACTGTTATTTATTATCATCAGAACCATCATCAATGTTAGTGCCATCCTCAGCATCATCATATGTATGCTTATTGTAACAGTTCCCGCCGGAGCAAAAGAGAGTTTAGGACAGGGGTGATGTGGTTGCTGATAACAAAGGTACCTGAACATGTTAAAGCTTAAAGCTACCTGAATGCGTGTCAAGGTCACTCACCGTCTCAACAAAGAAAAACAGAGTTGGGGCAAAGAATGTGGACAGGTAGGAGCTGACCACTGGCGTTCCGATTTGGGTAGGGGGAGAATGAGTGACAGACGAGATGGTAGCGTAGCTTGCTGCTATAGATGAGTGACAGGTGTGCAAAGTAGTTCGTTCCAATGGCGACTGAAAAGAGCCATCCCCCTAGATCCACTGGTCAGCTTTGATACTGCTTTAGTGTATATAACACGAGACAAAGTTTAGCTCAAGAGGCTGGATGGCTGGATGAGAGAGGAGAGGAGAGAGAGAGAGAGAGAGAGAGAGAGAGAGAGAGAGACTGAATTTAGATAGTCTGTTTAGCTCACCGATTTGATAGAGGAGCGATTGATAGACTGTTGTGCGAATGTTAGTGATAGAACAGGATCGCTCAAATAGGTGTGTGAGTTTTGTATTAATAGATAATCTGAACGTGTGTTGTAAGCAGGACACATTGTGAACGAGGTATGTCCAGATCGCTCGCCTGAGGAGTTTTGAGTGAGGAAGTTTTTGAGGGTGTGTTGAGGGTGCAGATCTGAGAGGTGTGTGTGGCAATAGAACTGGGTTTAGATAGTTGGGAATTACATCAATAGCTAATGCTTAAAATTTCCGCTTTAGTTAGTATTCATATTAACATATATATAATATAGGAATATTTAGTTAAGATGATATGCATTTTATTGTCTTTGTAATTTCACTACTCATTTTTCTGATATGAGTATTATATCATAAATATGCCATCTGCTGTGTGCTATATTATTTGCAGTGTGTGGTCATGATGATGTGGATGAGTGTGATAATGTTCTAAGTTAGAATAACCCTTGGGCAAACTGTGGGATCTGTTACAATATGTTCATCATCATCAAGCGTCGTGATATCACAGTTATCACAATTATTAAAAATCGAAACTTTATCAACAAAAGGACAAATAATCATCAGTATAATCACCTTCCCATGGATAAATTCAGCAAAATGAAGAAGATATTCTCATCTTGAGAAAAATAGTCAACAACTTACACATGAGAATTGCTAGTGAAGAACGATAGAAGAGGATTGTTGGAGCTTGATGGTGAAGGTATAGGTAAGATCACAATCTAGGAATTCATGAAGACTCCTATGCTCAATTGAGAAGAAAATCAATGAAGTCCACTAATAAAAGTAACATTGACAGTTAATCAAATTGTCTACATCATCACCGGGTCAGAGTAGACACTGCTGTCATAGATAAAGTGTTAAGACACTTGATTATACTACGTATCAACATGATCTTCGGATAGGGCAACTATTTCTCCTTCATCGCTGCCTTAATTCCAAGTAACGTTACCATTTACAGCTAGGTATGTCCTGTCGTTACCAGGTGCTACCAATACCCATAGAATAGTAAAACTGCAACCTCCTAGGCATGCCGTGGGAGACCCCTCATGAGCGGGACACATAGGGCTAACTACCTCACAATGTAGAAACATTCAATGTCCTTAGAATGGCCAGACCAACGTTTGGCGACATAGCCTGCCTTCGTGGAAGACATGCTCCACCTGTTTGATTGATTGATTAATTAATTGATTGATATCGGAGTGCCTTTATCGCTAGATACCAATATTCTAGCCACTCTGTTATTCAACTGTGATATTTTTTGTTTCACTGGGACACTGGAATGTGATAACTACATTACATGGAGGCAATCATTGGACTAGATAATGTCAGGACTGACAAGACCAAATGTCAGGACTGACAAGACCAAATGTCAGGACTGACAAGACCAAATGTCAGGACTGACAAGACCAAATGTCAGGACTGACAAGACCAAATGTCAGGACTGACAAGACCACATGTCAGGACTGACAAGACCACATGTCAGGACTGACAAGACTACATGTCAGGACTGACAAGACCACATGTCAGGACAGACAAGACTACATGTCAGGACTGACAAGACCACATGTCAGGACTGACCAGACCACATGTCAGGACTGACAAGACCACATGTCAGGACTGACAAGACCAAATGTCAGGACTGACAAGACCAAATATCAGGACTGACAAGACTATATGTCAGGACTGACAAGACCACAAGTCAAGTGAATAGAGAGGATGCTGGTCAAATCGGAGATACGGATACACTTGGTGCTAGGACACGCTACAATGACGAGTCGTATACTTGGGTACCGTAGACAGTGAGAGGGCTTTATCTGGTTATATATGGTCTCTGAGGAAAGTAATGGTCAACTTGACTAAGATCAACTTGACTATGATAGATTTCACTATCATAAATTTGGCTAAGATCAATTGAACTATGATATATTTAACTATGGTCACTAATGACAAATCATGTATGGAAAAATAAAGTAAGGACAAATAAAGTAATGAAAAAAAATCAAGGACAAAAAAAAATAAGGACGCAGACAATAATGACAAATAAAGTAAGGACAAATTTAAAAACGATAAAGTAAGGAGAAATAAAGTAAGGACTAATAAAGTAAGGACTAATAAAAAGTAAGGCATAATAAAGTAAAGAGAAATAAAGTAAGGACTAATAAAGTAAGGACTAATAAAGTAGGGATTAATAAAGTAAGGACTAATAAAGTAAGGACTAATAAAGTAAGGACTAATAAAGTAAGGACTTATAAAGTAAGGACTAATAAAGTAGGGATTAATAAAGTAAGGACTAATAAAGTAAGGACTAATAAAGTAAGGACTAATAAAGTAAGGACTAATAAAGTAGGGATTAATAAAGTATGGACTAATAAAGTAAGGACTAATAAAGTAAGGACTAATAAAGTAAGGACTAATAAAGAAGGTACAAATTTAAAAAAAGACATAAAGTAGGGACAAATAAAGTAACAGGGGGATATAGCTAGAACATATTTGCAACAGGCTATACATACAGGCTACACGCATAGGCTACAAACACAGGCTACACGCAGGCTACACGCCCGAGTGCTATCGAAAGCAGAACGAATAGAACCACCAAAATCTCACAAGCACGTCGTAAAGTCGACTGAAGAGGGTTATGCACCCGACAAACAATCATCATTTAAAACAATTGCCATTTGCCACTGTACATGCTATGATACAAGCTTTCTGCAGTGGGGAGCCTATGCTTTTCATGGAGCCACATAATAAACGAGTCTGCTGGTTGATTTGCTGGCTGGCTTATCTTGGTGACTGGCTAGTTGGCAAGATTGCTGAGTGTCTGGCTGGATGGATCGCTGACTGACTGACTAGATGGATCGCTTACTGACTGGCTAGCTTATCTTGGTGACTGGCTAGTTGGCTAGATTGCTGAGTGTCTGGCTGGATGGATCGCTGACTGACTGGCTAGATGGATCGCTGACTGACTGGCTAGCTTATCTTGGTGACTGGCTAGTTGGCTGGATTGCTGAGTGTCTGGCTGGATGGATCGCTGACTGACTGGCTGGATGGATCGCTGACTGACTGGCTGGATGCATCGTTGACTGACTGGCTAGATGGATCGCTGACTGACTGGCTATCTAAATGACTGGCTTGATTGTTGACTGTCTGGCTGGAAGGCTGGCTAGATAGATGGATGACTGGATGGATTAATGGCTGGATGAGTGGCTGAATGAATGGATAGCTGACTATATTGATGGCTAACTGATTGACTGGATGGATGGCTGACTCATTGGCTGACTGAATGGGTGTATTGCTTGATGGATGGATGGATGAATGACTGGCTGGCTGGCTAAATTGCTGGTTGTCTGAATGGATGAATATATGCTGACTGTCAGACTGGCTGCCTGGCTGGATGACTGTTAGACTGGCTCGATAGATGGATGGTTGACTGTAAAATTGGCTAGCTGGATGGATGGATGGTTGACTCAGGCTGGCTGGGTTGCTGAATGGATGACTGTCAGACTGACTGGTTAAATGGATGAATAAATTTCGACTATCAAGCTGGCTGGATGGATAGATGAATGGATGGTTGACTGTTAGGCTGGCTGGCTGGATGGATATATGAATGGATGGTTGACTGTTAGGCTGGCTGGCTGGATGGATAGATGAATGGATGGTTGACTGTTAGGCTGGCTGGATGGATAGATGAATGGATGGTTGACTGTTAGGCTGGCTGGCTGGATGGATAGATGAATGGATGGCTGACTGTCAGGCTGGCTGGCTGGATGGATGGATGGATGACTAACAGACTTACTGGCTGCATGGATCATTGATTGTCAGGCTTGCTGCTTTAAGGATGACTGTCGTACTTGCTGACTGTCAGGTCTATTGCCGGATGACTGGTAGGATGGATTGTTGACTGTCAAGCTGACTGGCTGGAAGGATGGACGATTGTGAAGCTGGTTGGCTGGATAGATTGATAGATGGTTGACTGTTAGACAGGCTGAATGACTGGATAGATGGATGAATGGATGGTTGACTGTCAGGTTGGCTAGATGGATGGTTGACTGTGAGACTGGCTGATTGACTCGATGGATGGATGACTCTCAGACTGGCTGGGCACATGGATGGATGACTCTCAGACTGGCTGGGCACATGGATGGATGACTCTCAGACTGGCTGGGCACATGGATGGATGACTCTCAGACTGGCTAGGCACATTGATAGTTGACTGTCAGGCTGGATGGATGGACGGATAGTTGACTGTCAAACTGACAGGATGGATGGAGTATTGTCAGACAGGCTAACTGGCTGGATGGATGGTTTACTGTCATGCTGAATGGTTGGAGGGTTGTTGTTGTTGTTGTTATCCGATAGCTGCTGAGTAAGCCTGCTCTTGGCAGCCCAATGCCATTCTAATTTATACACAAGTCTTCTTCAGTCGTGTCACTGCTCCGTACAGTGTTGGTAATTGTCGGCAGTGTTTGTAAGAATCTTTTACTCATGTAAGAAAGTGACTTACACTCAATGAGTGGATGTCGAACTGTTTCATCAGGATGAGAGCAATGTCTGCACAAGGGCAGGTGCTGGGGATTGATGCGGTTCAAGTGGCTATTGACTCACGAATGCCCAGACTCTGGCTGCTGCTTTTTCTGTCAGGTGTGTTTTTATGACTGGCCGGCAAAAATTTTCCCATGGGGTTGATCCAAAAAACATATTTTCTATTTCTCTCTCTTCTGATAGATGGTGAATATGGCTTTCCTCTTCTGCTACATCCAGTGGGAACAATTGCTTCAGTTTCTCCTTTGCTTCCAAGTGTCTATTTGTACCCTATTTGGGTGGCCATTTCCTTGTCTCTTGTATCTCGCTACTGCTTCAGGCAGTGCCCCATTGCTCCTGATATCTAGCTGTTCTATGTTGGCCTCTATCTCGCACGCCGCTGTAGGTGTTGATCTCATCCCCCCACAAATTAGTCTGAGAGCTTGATCCTACACCCGGTCAATAGCTGGCTGGCTGGGTGGACGGATGACTGTCAGGATGGATAGCTGGATGGATGGCTGACTGTCGAGGCTGGTTGGCTTGATGAATGGATGAACTGCTAACTGTTAAGCTGACTGGATGGATGGATGGCTGACTGTCAAGGCTGGTTGGCTTGCTGGATGGATGGATTGCTAACTGTTAAGCTGACTGGATGGATGGATGACTGTCAGGCAGGTTGGCTGGATGGATGGATGGATGGAAGGTTGACTGTCAAGCTAGCTATATTTCATACTGCCTGATTGAATTACTGACTGATTCACTGGCTGGATTGCTGACTGATTCACTGGTTGGATTGCTGACTGACTTGCTGGCTGGATTACTGACCGACTGTCTGACTGACGGGATGGAGGGCTGACTGTTTGGCTGATTGGATGAATGACTGACTAACTGAATGTATTGCTGACTGACCGTTTTTCTGGATCTCTGACAGACTGGATTGAAGGAAGCGTTCTACCCCCCCCCCCCCCCCCAGATTTGACACGTAGATCTTGAAAAAGTCCATCATATACGATTTCCCCGATTCACCTTAACCTATCATGTACTATTAAACAAATACTAATATTACTTATCGGATACAACAAACATTTTTTCCAACATCAGAAAAGCCATATACAAACATGGTATCGATGGGTTGGAACTGCTATATCATTTCAAATAGACTACATACTAGTCAGAGGGAGATTATGGCCAGACTTTACAGACTCAGAGTGTTTCGCAACATCATTATGGTCACCGATCATCATCCTGTTGTACTAACTCAAATACCTACATTCAAAAGTAAACATATAATGAAAAAACAGATATTCGTCATAAATAGGGCAACACCAGAAAAGGAAGACATTCCCAAAGATATACAGCGGGAAAGGAAAGACATTTACGAGACCTTGCCAGCAACAACTGGCAATGTAACGAATGAGTGGTAGTCGTTCAAATCAGCCCTGATGAACACAGTGAACGCAGAATGTGGTAGAAAGAAACTTCGACAATTACAAAAGAAAAGAACAGCGTAGTGGAATCAACAGGTACAGGAAGCAATACAAGCTCAGACAAAAGTATGCAAGAAGTGGTTGAAATCGAGGTCACAAGAAGAGTACACAATCTACAGACTCGAAAGATCGTATTCGAAAACCATAATCAAGAACTCCAAAGCAGACTTATGGAATGAATACGAAGAATAATTGGCGCTCATGAGTCGCAAGAAACCGAGAGATTTCTTTAAAAGTGTCAGGGCAATGAGAGTTGGAGACAACAGCTTTAATCCCCACCCCAATTTTAAACAACAGAATCCAGAATAAAGGAAGGCACGATGGAAAGAGTTTGCTAGAACTCCCAAACCCGAATGACACTCGGAGTCAGTCCACTCAAACGAGTTTAAACACAGGAAAAACTGCCCAAAATATTAATCCAGGAGATTGGTATCAAGATGCTGAGCAGCGCATGAGTTGCAGTGGTCAGTGACCCATAGATGACTGCTAGCGTCAGGGCCAGCGTAACAAAGCTGCCAAGACCCTTCTACACCTCCACTCAGTGATCCTGGATAACAGGCTGCAGCAGGGGAGACTGGCTAAGGAGAAGGGATCGAAGAGGGAATGCTAACCCGGTACTCAAAAAATGCTTGCTGAAGTAGGATGTATCGGACCGAAAGGTGCCAATATCGCAGTCAAGCTGTAAACTACCGCACAACGCATTCTGTTCTCTGGACTACATTCTGCTTCTTAAGTACTTTTAGGGTTTAGTAGCGGGAGATTGAAAACGAACGAAGCCATAGGATCGATGCAGACCTTAAAAAAAGCCCCAAATCGTAAAGCTGCAGGAGCGGAAGGAATAACCTGGGAGACAATTAAAACTTGTGGATACCCAGGAGTCAAATGGTTATATAGAATATTCTCAGCAGCTTATGAGCAAAGTAGTCATTGAAAACTGGCAAAAAGCTACCATTTTGCCAATCTGGAAAAAAAGGCAATACAATAAAGTGCAAAACCAACCGGGGGATATCGCTTCTAAGCCACACAGGAAAACTGTACGCGATCATCCTACAGCAGATATCCTATAACCACAGCTGAGTGGGGCTCAATTTGGTTTCCCACGAGATAGGAGCTGCACAGACGCTCTATTCACCCTGAGACAACTAAGAGGTATGAGCTGCACAGACGCTCTATTCACCCTGAGACAACTAAGAGGTATGAGCTGCACAGACGCTCTATTCACCCTGAGACAACTAAGCGAAACAAACATCGAATACGATCGGAAACTCAACGTTGCTTTCAAAGATCAAGAAAAGGCCTTAGATGGAGTATACAGAAATAAACTGTGGGTCATCCCATACAACTATGGAGTACAGAGACAGCTATTAGAAAATATTAGAGCATTTTACAAAGGGTGTCAAAGTATAGAAAGAACAGATGATCTGACCGAAACAAGGGAGATAACAACCGGGGTGAGACGAGGGTGTGTGTTGTCGCCCCTACTCTTCAACCCATATATGGACAGAATGGCTTCTGGAAGCCAAATTAGGGCGTCTGCCGAGAAAGAAAAGACAGTGGCTGAAAAGTCAAATGAACTCCTTTTTGCAGATGATCAATGCCTACTATATGAGAGTGAAGACGATATGCAGCAACATCTGACTGCACTCACATCTGGGTGTGAAAGATACAGTATGACAATTAACACACCCAAAACAGAAACTATGCAGATAAGCAGATCACCTGAAAACATGAACATTTACGTTAAACGGGACCAAGATCAAACAAGTGCAGGAGTTCGAGTACTTGAGCAGTGTGTTCACACAAGATGGAGGTTTAGATAGAGAGATTGAGATCAGGTGCCAAAAAGCAAATGCAATTGTATACCAGCTGTCACCATTATTGAAACACCCTAACATAAATATGTCCACAAAACGAATGCTGATCAACAGTATATTCATGCCAACTCTCTGCTACCAGTGCCAAACATGGACATTAACAAAAACTCTAGAGAGAAAGATCACGAGATGGGAAATGAAGTGCCTCCGGAAAACAATCAACGAAACTAGGAGAGAGAGAACGCACAATGACGATGTGAGAAGATGGTTGAAGCAAAACCCTGCTCTGAATATAATGAGGAAGTGAGAATCAATTAGTTCGGCCACCTAATGAGAATGCATGATGACCAACTTTCCCTGTGCGCCTATAACGCACGACGTTCGGGTTTTCGCAACCTTAGCAGGAAATGTTGCAAATATTCTAAATCGTCATGGGATGGCGACCACTTCAACGACACGTCTGGCCCTGGACAGAAAACTACGCATACAGAAACAGAAACAAAAACCCGTTTTCATGAGGAATCGTAAGGGAAAAGTAGAAGATGGTATTTTGTAGACATAATCCACCTATTCCTCTCTTCGATGGTCAATCCGTTGATCCGTTTCACAACTCAAGCCTAGCTCCGTCTGTATTTTTTCATATGTTTCGTAATGGTGTTTTCGTATGTTTTGTAAAATTGTTTTCATATGTTATGTAAAGTTGTTTTCGTATGTTTTGTGATGGAGTTTTCATATGTTATGTAAAGTTGTTTTCGTATGTTTTGTGATGGAGTTTTCATATGCTATGTAAAGTTGTTTTCGTATGTTTTGTGATGGAGTTTTCATATGCTATGTAAAGTTGTTTTCGTATGTTTTGTGATGGAGTTTTCATATGCTATGTAAAGTTGTTTTCGTATGTTTTGTGATGGAGTTTTCATATGCTATGTAAAGTTGTTTTCGTATGTTTTGTGATGGAGTTTTCATATGCTATGTAAAGTTGTTTTCGTATGTTTTGTGATGGAGTTTTCATATGCTATGTAAAGTTGTTTTCGTATGTTTTGTGATGGAGTTTTCATATGTTATGTAAAGTTGTTTTCGTATGTTTTGTGATGGAGTTTTCATATGCTATGTAAAGTTGTTTTCGTATGTTTTGTGATGGAGTTTTCATATGCTATGTAAAGTTGTTTTCGTATGTTTTGTGATGGAGTTTTCATCTGCTATGTAAAGTTGTTTTCGTATGTTTTGTGATGGAGTTTTCATATGCTATGTAAAGTTGTTTTCGTATGTTTTGTGATGGAGTTTTCATATGCTATGTAAAGTTGTTTTCGTATGTTTTGTGATGGAGTTTTCATATGTTATGTAAAGTTGTTTTCGTATGTTTTGTGATGGAGTTTTCATATGCTATGTAAAGTTGTTTTCGTATGTTTTGTGATGGAGTTTTCATATGCTATGTAAAGTTGTTTTCGTATGTTTTGTGATGGAGTTTTCATATGTTATGTAAAGTTGTTTTCGTATGTTTTGTGATGGAGTTTTCATATGCTATGTAAAGTTGTTTTCGTATGTTTTGTGATGGAGTTTTCATATGTTATGTAAAGTTGTTTTCGTATGTTTTGTGATGGAGTTTTCATACATTCTGTCTCTATCGACCATCAAGAAGTAGGTCATGTAGGGGAAGTAACTTAATAAACGTCAACAACACTAGAATCATTTTCTCCTCAACATTCCAAGAATATGTCTGACAGCTGAAAGGCCTTGGATGAGAAGGATAAAACTAACACATGATGGATCACACTTGGGAGTCATGCAAGCACTATATGCCTTCACCCACTCCACTCCCTTGACGGTGCTCTGAAGCTAAATTGACCGAAACACGTTCTCCACTGAGGCAACAAATATCCTCAGCTGCACTTCTCTGCGAGGTTTTCTTTCATTGTCTGATAATTGCGAAATAAATTCGTTTGAGTTAATTTACCATAAATATATATTTCCCTCTCTCTCTCCCTCTCTTCATCTACCATCTCTGCTATTCCCATCAATTCTTCAACCAATGACAGAGATCCACAATGCAATCCTTCACTGACAGCTTTTGTTTTTCATCACAGAAGATCTGTCTCAAGCAGCCATTAAAGTTGTTGACATTAGCAACGTCAATTGAGCGGACAACATTGAGGCAAAGTTGTTTAAAGTTAATCTGGTAATGATTGTCATGCCTGACTGGTTAATGATCAGATAATAATGACATACTCAGAGTCTGAGTGGCAGTGTAGGAGAGTCCTAGCTTCTCACGGTAAGGGTACCCTGTTGAATCCCCTTTATAGACACGGTCAAGTCCATCGAGCTGTAAATAACTACCAGACTGATGGTTAGGGAAGGCAGACGGCAAGGAAATGAACTTGTCACACACACTCATTCAAACAAGTCTGTTACACTTCATCTCTGACAGCGATGTTTCTCATGAGACTACCATTACCCACATCAGACACGGCCATCGGAGACAAAGTATAAGAGCTTTCATTGTACAAGCTCTTAGCTTCTTCTTCTTCTTTTCGACCTCCTCCTTTTTCTTCTTCTGCTTCTTCGGCGCTCGTCCTAGAAAAGACGCGACACTGTGTCACAGTTCACAGCGAGGCTGCGATATTTGTGCGTTTCGGTCCCATGCCTGTTTCAACTGGCCATTTTTTGGAACATGTTTCTCTTCCCACTGGAATTCCTATTTTCATAGCCAGACTACACACGTGCAGCCTGTTTCCAGAGCCGTCTCCTGAAGGTTAAATTGGGCCATGGTCGGCTATGGTTCGCTGACCCTAACACAAGCAGCCAGCTATGGTTCGCTAACCCTAACACAAGCAGCCAGCTATGGTTCGCTGAGCCTGACTCAAGCAGCCAGCTATGGTTCGCTGACCCTAACACAAGCAGCCAGCTATGGTTCGCTGAGCCTGACTCAAGCAGCCAGCTATGGTTCGCTGAACCTGACTCAAGCAGCCAGCTATGGTTCGCTGAACCTGACTCAAGCAGCCAGCTATGGTTCGCTGAACCTGACTCAAGCAGCCAGCTATGGTTCGCTGAACCTGACTCAAGCAGCCAGCTATGGTTCGCTGACCCTAACACAAGCAGCCAGCTATGGTTTGCTGAGCCTGACTCAAGCAGCCAGCTATGGTTCGCTGAGCCTGACTCAAGCAGCCAGCTATGGTTCGCTGAGCCTGACTCAAGCAGCCATCTATGGGTCGCTGAGCCTGACTCAAGCAGCCAGCTATGGTTCGCTGAACCTGACTCAAGCAGCCAGCTATGGTTCGCTGAGCCTGACTCAAGCAGCCAGCTATGGTTTGCTGAGCCTGACTCAAGCAGCCAGCTATGGTTTGCTGAGCCTGACTCAAGCAGCCAGCTATGGTTCGCTGAACCTGACTCAAGCAGCCAGCTATGGTTCGCTGAGCCTGACTCAAGCAGCCAGCTATGGTTCGCTGAACCTGACTCAAGCAGCCAGCTATGGTTCACTGAACCTGACTCAAGCAGCCAGCTATGGTTCGCTGAACCTGACTCAAGCAGCCAGCTATGGTTCACTGAGCCTGACTCAAGCAGCCAGCTATGGTTCGCTGAGCCTGACTCAAGCAGCCAGCTATGGTTCGCTGAACCTGACTCAAGTAGCCAGCTATGGTTCGCTGAGCCTGACTCAAGCAGCCAGCTATGGTTCGCTGAACCTGACTCAAGCAGCCAGCTATGGTTCGCTGAGCCTGACTCAAGCAGCCAGCTATGGTTCGCTGAGCCTGACTCGAGCAGCCAGCTATGGTTCGCTGAGCCTGACTCAAGCAGCCAGCTATGGTCAGTGACGCAGACATCCACTGTCTATGCTCTCATTCACAGATGCACGTTCGGACCATTAGCTGTTCCTGAGCTAGGGCAAGAGGGACTGGACCCATGTTGGTCATGCATTACCTGTGACACACTTATCGGTTGCATTTTTGTATTTCCTCGGCCAATGAGTTTTGACCTTGACCTAATATGTCCTTGACCAGACGAAGCCGTGGCCTTGTAGAGGAAGCAATGCTTCTGCGTGGCTTATAGTTTCTAGAGGACATGGTTGATGGCGCCATACACAACCTTCCTTCGCCACTATTTACGATATGCCTAGCAGGTTACAGGGTTACTATTCTGTGCTCACTTTTCAGGTGCCGGTAACACTCTCGGATAAACATATGTCCGTATGTCCTAATCTCAAATCTTTTCGACACATAATCCATTATTATCGCCATTGAATCTTTGTTAGAGATATATAGGCGGTCAATAATAGAACTGTTTAGACAGTTAATATTAGAGATATTTAGACGATCAATTTTAAAGATATTTAGACGATCAATTTTAAAGATATTTAGTCGGTCAATTTTAAAGATATTTAGTCGGTCAATTTTACAGATATTTAGACGATCAATTTTAAAGATATTTAGTCGGTCAATTTTAAAGATATTTAGACGATCAATTTTAAAGATATTTAGTCGGTCAATTTTAAAGATATTTAGTCGGTCAATTTTAAAGATATTTAGACGATCAATTTTAAAGATATTTAGTCGGTCAATTTTAAAGATATTTAGACGATCAATTTTAAAGATATTTAGTCGGTCAATTTTAAAGATATTTAGTCGGTCAATTTTAAAGATATTTAGACGATCAATTTTAAAGATATTTAGTCGGACAATTTTAAACATATTTAGTCGGTCAATTTTAAAGATATTTAGTCGATCAATTTTAGAGATATTTAGACGGTCAATTTTGAAACATTTAGACGGTCGATTTTAAAGATATTTAGACGATCAATATTATACATTTTTAGACGGTGAATATTATAGACTTTTAGATGGTTCATTTCACAGATATTTAGACGGTCAATATTATATATTAATTTTACAGTCAATATCAAAGACTTGTATATGGTCATTATAAGATATATTTAGGTCAATTTTAAAGATATTTAGTAGGTAATTTTTAGATTTTTTTAGACGGTCAGTTTTAGAGACATTTAGACGGTCAATTTTAGAGGTATTTAGTTGGTCAATATTAGAGATATTTAGACAGTCAATATCAAATATATTTAAACGGCTAATTTTAATTCACCTAACTAGCGTAGTGGTAGACCACCCGCTTATCACCGAAGAAGGTAAGGGGCTGTACAATGATGTCTGCAACACTTCATCCCCAACAACAAGATCTGCTGTGGATCTGCCTTTATCTTCACCAATATTATCGAACGATCTTATCGATTTTCCAATACCATGATCCATTCAAGTCACAGACCACATGACTGATTGACGGGCCCTGGCCGCATGATTGAGACCCTATCACTAGAGTCCCTACCTTATAAAACAACAACTAAAAATGCAGTATTGCGGGCCGCTTGCCAAAATATTTGATATATATATATATATATATATATATATATATATATATATACAACATTACCATGATGTTTCCGTGACTCTATTCCCGCACACTTATTGATTTCCGATCCTGACTTCTTTTGTTTGCCTGTAACTTTTCTTGTTTAATGATGAATTTTCTAACTCATGGACTCTGAAATTACAGATCGGCAATAGCTGTAATTGCCTTGTGCTGTCTGGTATATAAACAGTCATTATGTCGGAAGACGGGACAACAAAGCGGCCATGTTTGACAACACCCGTGCCGTTCACAGGTTGAGCGCTGCTAAACACCTACAATAATTGGTCATTGGATGTAAGCACGGTAAATGTTGTCGAAGCGTCAGTCGTGTTGGAAGTGTTTTATGTTGCATTGTACAGCTCGTACACACACATTATACACCGAGTACACACAGATTGTACAGCTCGTACACACACATTATACACCGAGTACACACAGATTGTACATATGGTATAAATACACAATAGACCATCTCGTATAAACCTACACACGCTAAATCTAACATCTCGTATAACACACACACACACACACACAATAAAACATCTCGTATAAACCTACACACACAATAAAACATCTCGTAAACCTACACACACAATAGAACTTCTCGTATAAACCTACACACACACACACACACACAATAGAACTTCTCGTATAAACCTACACACACATTATAACTTCTCGTATAAACCTACACACACAATAGAACATCCCGTATAAACCTACACACACAATTGGACATCTCGTGTAAACCTACACACACACAATAGAACATCCCGTATAAACCTACACACACACACACACACGCAATAGAATTTCTCGTATAAACTTACACACACACAATAGAACATCCCGTATAAACCTACACACACAATAGAACTTCTCGTATAAACCTACACACACACACAATAGAACATCCCGTATAAACCTACACACATACAATAGAACTTCTCGTATAAACTTACACACACACAATAGAACATCCCGTATAAACCTACACACACACAATAGAACTTCTCGTATAAACCTACACACACACACACAATAGAATATCCCGTATAAACCTACACACACACAATAGAACTTCTCGTATAAACCTACACACACACACACAATAGAACATCCCGTTTAAACCTACACACACACAATAGAACTTCCCGTATAAACATACACACACACAATAGAACTTCTCGTATAAACCTACAAACACACACAATGAGCACCTCGATCAATAGACAAACACTTCCTCTCCAACAACAATGTCTGTCATGGTAATGCCTTCAGCTTTAAAACAAAAGTTACATTTCCAAACTTTTACAAACGGGTTTGTGAATATGGGTGACCACATTCCTTCCCCAATGTCTTGCTTTCTGCAACTTTTAATCAGGTACCCATTTATAGCTGGATAGATATGACTTCTCATGATGCAAACCCGGCCCCTTTGCTCTGAGACCCCAGCCCTCTAACCGCAAATTCTCTGAGTTCCAATTCAATGAACTAGCATTATTCGTCAACTGTCGGCCATATTCCATGAATCCGAGTCGTTCTGCGTCATTTAACCAGCACTCAAATATTCTTTCTAGTATTGTGAGGGCAGACATCGTAGCTTGGAGGTCAGTTAGTAAATTCATTATGATGAACACGACAACATCAACAAGGACACAGCTGATTCTTCAGCCTTTGCTGTTTATCATCGTCGTTTTCATCTTCATCTACTTCATCATCTTTTTCTTGTTCTTCTTTTTCTTCTTCTTTTTCCTCCTTTTCTTCGTTTACCTCTCCTTCTTTTTCTCCCTCTTCATCATCTTCTTTCTCTTTTTCTTTGTCTTCTTCTTCTTTCTCCTTTTCACCAGATAAAGATGTCGTGGCACTGTCAAAGTATGTCTGAAGCACACCAGTTTCAAGCACCCAGAAAACATGCAACGAACAACAGAAAAGAAAACTGAAGTAAGTGGTATCCCCAACCGCAAAGTGGCAACATCGCTTTCCCACAGGACATGTACGAACTGATGGATTCCATCCACTGGCTGACGCGTCCAGACTTTTCTCTTTGGCTTTCACGCCACATACTTCAACCCCGTAACCTGCTCGGTAACACGACCTATTCACTTGTATATTACCTGTCCTAAGAAGATGTAAACCAGTAATGGGAACTGTCAATCAAACATGACTGACATAACTAGCAACGATAACATAGTCGGCGCCAAAGCACGCGTTTAATGTTTGTCTTAAATGGATCACTGGATGGACGACTCGCTCAAAGACGAAACCACAAATTCCGCCATTTCACGATTAGTTCATGGCTGTGATATCGCTGGCGAAGTTAGTTGATCCCGCGTGTTGGCGCATCGTTACTTCACTCCTACTCACTCGCTACCACGTGCCAACAGCTCGTGCGCTTGTCTTCCGTTACGGATACTGAACCTTACACTGACTTTGGATTCCTCTACCACGTGAAATAAGTTCTTATTAAATCAATCACTCAATTATTCGCTCAATCAATGACATAATGTTGGACTTATTATCGACCTCATGACAAGTCAACGGATAGCTGACGGATGTTACCAGCGCGCTGACGGGTAAGTTGACACTCGTGGGGATTTTTTTTCACGTTCTGTTTTCGGATGTTGTGTATCGATTGTTGTGTTGTAAATACTTTTTGTATGGTATAGTATATTGTAGGGGTCTACTTTCTAAATGGTATAGTATATTGTAGGGGTCTACTGTCTAAATGGTATAGTATATTGTAGGGGTCTACTTTCTAAATGGTATAGTATATTGTTTATTGTTGGAATTATACTTTATATATGGTATAGTATATCATTTATTTTTGGAATATTATTTCATTTAAAGTAGAGAATGTCGTTTATTATTGGAGCTATACGTTCTATATGGTATATTATATGGTATATTATTGATGCTATACCCTCTACATGACATAGTGCGCTGTTTGATACGAAAGCCATTCATTCTATAGGGTATAGTTAGTAATTTATTGCCAGGGCTATACTTTCTATACGGCTTAGCGCATAATTTATTGCATAAAATATACTATCTAATATGGTTTGGCGCACTATTTGTTGTGAAGGGTATACTTTTTATATAATATAACACATAATTTGTGTAGCTGTATGTATAATATGTACATGGCAAAGAACATGTCTAATATGCCAGGTATGTATTCTTTGTGGTATAGTACATCAACAGTTGTATAGATTATGTTTTCTATATGGTATAGTGTATTATTTGTTGCCAGACTATACTTTCTATATGGTATAGTAATCCATACGCTGGCGGACCGTCAAGAACGGATAGGATGTAGAACAATTTGCTTGATGCCCCTGACTTCTGGTTGCCCCAGCGAGAAGGTTTAACGTTTGAACCCTAACTGGACGTGTTTTATGGGTGCCCCCCCCCCTCCCCCCATATCTGCATGATACACGCTCCTGATTCCATGTAAAGGTTATATACATGAAGTTTAGCCCCAGCGAGGACTCTGCATGTCGTCGGAGATGCTGTGTTAGACCTTCCTGTTTCAGGTCTCAACTCTAAGGATGTGCAGTAACTAGTTCCGTACATGACAGCCGTGTCTTCCCCAACAGTAAGGGCGGTATCCATTTCCAGCTGGGTAGTCTACATCGTGCAGCGACTCAGGTGCAAACCTTGTTTTTTTGCTAAGAGACAAAGGTCTTAGAAACTTTGCCTCTGTGGTACTTGTAAATGATATGGCTCATACAACTCTGCCAATGTGATACTTGTAAATGATATGGCTCATACAACTCTGCCTCTGTGGTACTTGTAAATGATATGGCTCATACAACTCTGCCAATGTGATACTTGTAAATGATATGGCTCATACAACTCTGCCAATGTGATACTTGTAAATGATATGGCTCATACAACTCTGCCAATGTGATACTTGTAAATGATATGGCTCATACAACTCTGCCAATGTGATACTTGTAAATGATATGGCTCATACAACTCTGCCAATGTGATACTTGTAAATGATATGGCTCATACAACTCTGCCAATGTGATACTTGTAAATGATATGGCTCATACAACTCTGCCAATGTGATACTTGTAAATGATATGGCTCATACAACTCTGCCAATGTGATACTTGTAAATATTAAAACGTCACATCCTGGCATTGTACCCCCTTCATTCTCAGAGACCAACGGCACATTGAGTGTGGAGTATTCAACCCTACACTAGTTATAGGGAACTAACGGGGTACTCTGGACAATGGTTGTGTTCATTGGGGGGACTTGTCTGGGACAATGGTTGTGTTCATTGGGGGGGGGACTTGTCTGGGACAATGGTTGAGTTTATTTGGGGGACTTGTCTGGGACAATGGTCGTGTTCTTTGTGGGGACTCGTCTGGGACAATGGTTGAGTTTATTGGGGGGGACTCGTCTGGGACAATGGTTGAGTTTAATGTGGAGGCTCACCTGACAGTGTAATCATCAAAGGGTTCATAGGAAGATGGTGAAAAGGAAATGTGGAATGACAGGTCAGAATCCCGGGATAACCTCTCCAAATGTCACCCCATACATGAAAGTGTCAAAGGTCAAGGAGGTAATCATATAGCAGACACGGTTGTCAATGATAAAGTGTTAGACCCTTGTTTGTGTTAGACCTCATCTTTTTATAGGACGTGGTGGCTGGTCAACCTTATACATCAGGAGTATATAGTAGAGGGTAGCACGCAGATTGAGGTACTCGTGCGGTGTAGGTAGATGTAGCACTTGATGAACTTGCTACACAAGCAATAGATTCTTTGATCTCACCGACAAGCAATCAAGTTACGTAGGATACGGCACACACCTCAGAGTTGGATCACAGAAAGGTCCCTGGGACTCATAGAAGGAAGAAAACAGTTACAACACGAAATATAGCGCAATGTCCTCATATACAAAAATAGATATTGGAAAAAAGAACAGCCAGACTGAAAAAGAAAGAAGAGACATAACCCTGAGGTATATAACGAAAAACTACCCAAGCATGGACTGGACCCATGCATACACCGACGGCTCTGTAACAAACACAACACATAACGGAGGGGCAGGGGTATTCCTGAGCCTACCAAATGGTAGAAAAACAACACTATCAGTGGCAACTGGAAAATACTCTAGCAATTTCAGAGCTGAGGCAGAGGCACTGAGGGCTGCAGTAGAAGAAATGGTGACAGGTAAGAGTAATGAAAGCCACATAGTCCTGCTTACAGATGCCCTGGCATTAGTCACAGCACTAAAAAGCCAGAAAAATACTAAACTCAATGATTTAAGAGCAGTACTCTGTCAACTATACCAGCAGTCCGCACCAAAAAGAGTAATGGTACAGTGGGTTCCATCCCACTGCAACATCCAAGGCAATGAGGAGGCAGACAGACTGGCAAAAGAAGGTGCAAGACTACCACAAACAGATACTACTATGACATACGAAGAGTCAAAAAGGCTTATCAAAGCCAGATACATGACCAAATGGGAAACAGAACATACTGGCTACACCAAAAACGATGCCTATTACCAGTTGAATAGAAAAGAGCAGGTCGTGGTCTTCAGACTTCGCACTGGCCACAATAGACTGAGGTACCACCTATTCAACAAATTGAAGATAGGTGGCACCGACGAATGCCTGTGTGGTACCGGGAAAATTACCGCTGAGAAATGACCGTTGAAAAAACCCAGAAGACTAACTGGCAAGTTCAAACCGTCATTAGATGTAAAAACAATGAAGATGGTAACACATTGATAAAGGGCAAGGGAGGGAAACAGTATGGCAGAGAAACGAACACAGTCCTCGAAGTAAGCTCATTAATAACGGATAAGAACCAGGATAAAAGTTGGAACACACGAACAATGAGGTTGCTGTTGTTGTTGCTGTTGTTGTTGCTGTTGTTAGTGTTGTTGGTGTTGTTGTTGTTATTGTTGTTATTGTTGTTGGTCTTGCTGCTATTATTGTTGGTGTTGTTGTTGTTATTGTTGTTGGTGTTGCTGTTGTTGTCGTTGAATGCGCACAATGAGTACCTATTCGTGAAAATGGTCACTGAAAATGGCCTTTAGTGGCGGTCTGTCCATCAATCCCTCTCAATGGTTGATCCCAACAATGAAATAAAAGGAGCGCTGATAAACAAGTCAATAATTCTGAATGAGCACCCCTCTCTTTTATTTCATTTTTGTAATAAAACATTGCGAGGGTTTGTCGCAAGACATTCTAGTCAAGTCAAGTCAAGTCAAGTCAAGTCAAGTCAAGTCAAGTTAATAGAACTGATGTATTGTATACTTTATTGTGTATTTGGAAATAATAGTTGTAATATTATTTATTTATTTAATTTTATTCTTCTTTTCTAATTTGAAAATGTGAAATCTTTCTAATATCAAATTTTAATATTATAATACACAAATATTATATGACTGATACGTGCGTCTGTAACATTCTGAAACAGAATACGTACACGCACGCACGCACGCACGCACGCACACGCACACACACACACCCACCCACATACACACACACACATCGACACACACATACACACACACACACACCCACACACACACACTCCATACACACACCCACACACACACGCCATACACACACCCACACACACACATCCACACCCACACACACACACACACACCCACACACACACACACACAAACACACACATCGACACACATACACACACACACCCATACACACACACCCACACACACACCCCACACACATACACCACGCATCCACACTCCCACCACACACCCACACACACACCACGCATCCACACACCCACCCACACCCATCCACATACACACACATATCCCTACACCCGTTTACACACAAATGGACAGAACAACCTTATCTTGACAATTTCTAAAAATTGTTCCAGAAAGTTCCCTGGAGATAAAGTATTGTCACCTGGTTTGTACCTGATCTGAACGTATCAGCTCTCTAAGCCTATCGGAAAGTGGATTTTCAACGACACGACGTGCCACTAACTAACAAATAAAGTTAAATAAAAGCGTTAAACAATAGGTATACTGCCCATAGGTGCACGACATGGGATCTCAACAAACGTAGGTTAGAGTTTTGAGCAGCGAAACTAACCCATTCACCAACCCTTCCGCGGCTGGGTCTGACAGAAAGCTCTAGAAACAATGCCGGATATGTGATTGATGCAGACATCAAAGAGAGAATGACTTGTTTTGTCACGGGAGAAGAGCATGCCATATCGAAATATTTAGTAATTGTTGCTCTAATTATAATAGCCATTACCAGTACTGTTAGTGTTTCGGGTTCTGGTCAGCTGTTTTACCTGATCTGGTTACTTGTTTAGAATGTGCGGGTTTTATTTGGAAACATCTCTCTCGTGTTGGCGGCTGTCACATCTGGATGATCGCCATCGATCTCCAACCAATACGTTCTTGTTTCTCGTTAGATGTCAGCCGACCTTCAGGTGCCATCATGTGTGGTCGGTGTTACAGCGATACATACATCACATCTCAAGTGTATCTGTCCATCCATCCATTTACCATCCACCCATCCATCAATTCATTCATCCATTCATCCACCCATTTACCATCCACCCATGTATTCATCCATCATCCATTCACCCGATACAAACCATCCATCCATCCATCCATCCATCCATCTACCTATTCATCCATCCATCCATTAATCCATCCCTTGATCCATCTATCCATTCATCTATCCATCCATTCATCCATCCATCCATCCATCCACTCACCCTCCATACATCCACCTATCCATCGATCCATCCATCTATCCACCCACCCACACACCCATCCCTTCACCCATCCATCCATCCACCCATCCATCCATCCACCCATCATATTGACCCAGATTTTTCCTCATTTATATTTCCTGCTTTTATTTTGTCCCGGTTTCTCTAACTTTCTCACTCTCTCTCTGTCTATCTCACACATGCCATCTCTGTCTCTCTCTCTCTCTCTCAATCTGTCACTCTCACACATACTATCTCTCACTCTCTCACTCTGTCACTCTCTATGTCCCTCTCTCTGTCCCTCTCTATGTCCCTCTCTCTGTCCCTCTCTATGTCCCTCTCTATGTCCCTCTCTATGTCCCTCTCTATGTCCCTCTCTGTCACTCTCTCTGTCCCTCTCTATGTCCCTCTCTCTGTCCCTCTCTATGTCCCTCTCTCTGTCCCTCTCTATGTCCCTCTCTGTCACTCTCTCTGTCCCTCTCTGTCACTATCTATGTCCCTCTCTCTGTCCCTCTCTATGTCCCTCTCTGTCACTCTCTCTGTCCCTCTCTGTCACTCTCTATCTAACTCTCCACGTTCCTCTCTCTGTCCCTCTCTCTCTGTCCCTCTCTGTCACTCTCTCTGTCCGTCTCTGTCACTCTCTATCTAACTCTCCATGTTCCTCTCTCTGTCCCTCTCTCTCTCTCTGTCCCTCTATCTGAACTTCACTCTGCCCTTATCTCTGTCCTCTCTGTCCCTCTCTCTGTCTGTTTATTACTTTCTCTTTCTGTCTGTCTTCTCTTTCTGTCTGTCTTACTTTGTCAAGTTCTGTCTCTTCCTCTTTATCTGCCTCTCTATATGTCTCTCTCATTCCCTAATTGTCTCTCTCTGTGCCTCTTAATCTGCCTCTCTGTATGTGTCTCTCTCATTCCCTAATTGTTTCTCTTTTTGTCATCTGTCCTTGTTTCTCTCTCTCTGTCTGTCTTTCTCTCTCTGTCAGTCTGTCTTTGTTCTCTCTGTCTCCCTCTGTCCATCTCTCGCTTTACGTCGCTCTCTTTATGTCATTTTGTCTCCCGTTATCCCTCCCTCCCTCGTACCCCCCCCCCCCCCCCCCCCCCCACTCCCTCTATTACCCTTGTCTATAGCAGTACACATTTAAAGCACCTCCCGTATTTAACACGTGACCTTGATTCAGCTTTGATTGATTTAGAAATACCCCCCCCCCCGCCCCCTCCAACCCAGGCCCTGGGGACGTGGCTCGTGTTTCGCGCGTTAAGCACGAGGACATGTGAGAATGTCACGTGTAGCTTTATTGCCGGGTGCCGGAGAATTGTCACTCAACCTGAGCACCAGGGGAGGGTCGGTCTTATGTGAGACGGAAGATTTGAGCTTGGCTGGAAGGTTGGGGGACGATGGACTGGTCCATACTCCTAGTCTATTCACTGGTGAACTTTAGAGCTGTTCTGTGTCTGTCGTCTGAGACAGGCTGTTCTGTGTGTATCGTCTGAGAAAGGCTGTTCTGCGTGTGTCGTCTGAGACAGGCTGTTCTGTGTCTGTCGTCTGAGACAGGCTGTTCTGTGTGTGTCGTCTGAGACACGCTGTTCTGTGTGTGTCGTCTGTGACAGGCTGTTCTGTGCGTGTCGTCTGAGACAGGCTGTTCTGTGTCTGTCGTCTGAGACAGGCTGTTCTGTGTCTGTCGTCTGAGCCAGGCTGTTCTGTGCTTGTAGTCTGAGACAGGCTGTTCTGTGCTTGTAGTCTGAGACAGGCTGTTCTGTGTCTGTCGTCTGAAACAGGCTGTTCTGTGTATGTCGTCTGAGACAGGCTGTTCTGTGCTTGTAGTCTGAGACAGGCTGTTATGTGCTTGTAGTCTGAGACAGGCTGTTATGTGCTTGTAGTCTGAGACAGGCTGTTATGTGCTTGTAGTCTGAGACATGCTGTTATGTGCTTGTAGTCTGAGACAGGCTGTTATGTGCTTGTAGTCTGAGGCTGTTTTGTGTCTGTCGTCTGAGACAGGCTGTTATGTGCTTGTAGTCTGAGCCAGGCTGTTCTGTGCCTGTCGTCTGAGACAGGCAGTTTTGTTCTTGTAGTCTGAGGCTGTTTTGTGTCTGTCGTCTGAGACAGGCTGTTTTGTGTCTGTCGTCTGAGGCTGTTTTGTCTGTCGTCTGAGACAGGCTGTTTTGTGTCTGTCGTCTGAGGCTGTTTTGTGTCTGTCGTCTGAGGCTGTTTTGTGTCTGTCGTCTGAGACAGGCTGTTTTGTGCCTGTCGTCTGAGGCTGTTTTGTGTCTGTTGTCTGAGACAGGCTGTTTTGTGTCTGTCGTCTGAGGCTGTTTTGTGTCTGTCGTCTGAGACAGGCTGTTTTGTGTCTGTCGTCTGAGGCTGTTTTGTGTCTGTCGTCTGAGACAGGCTGTTTTGTGTCTGTCGTCTGAGACAGGCTGTTTTGTGTCTGTCGCCTGAGACAGGCTGTTTTGTGTCTGTCGTCTGAGACAGGCTGTTTTGTGTCTGTCGTCTGAGACAGGCTGTTTTGTGTCTGTCGTCTGAGACAGGCTGTTTTGTGTCTGTCGTCTGAGACAGGCTGTTATGTGTCTGTCGTCTGAGCTTACTGTCCACGTACCTCCAAACTCGCTGTTATCTTTTCTTGTGATGAGGTCAGTGAGGAGAAATTGAGACTTTAGAAGAGTAGTAGAGGGACATTAGTGGAGGTATTTGCATCTTAATTCACCCCAAACAAAATACATATTTATTTTTAGCTTCAAACTTGAGATAGTGAAGTCACAGAATAGTCCACTATTTAACTGTTGTGAGTGTCAACCATTCTGCCAGAAAAGATGATACTTTCCGCCTCTGCATTTAATTCCTGCCGTCTTAGCCATGAATTTCTGGAATCTGTCAACGATGATTCATGAAAAAGAGTATAGCATCCATCTTCTACAGCAACATGACATGACACTCGCACTCCGTTCTCTGGACTACTTTCTGCTACTTAAGCTTTTTTAGGGTTTGGTATCGGGAGATTGAGAACGAACGAAGCCAAGCCAAGCCATACTTGCTGTCTGATGATGTAACAACCATGTTATCTAACCCTAAAACTAACCTTAAACATAACCTATAACCTAGTCCTAACCCTAAAACTAACATTAAACATAACCTATAACCTAGTCCTAACCCTAAAACTAACATTAAACATAACCTATAACCTAGTCCTAACCCTAAAACTAACATTAAACATAACCTATAACCTAGTCCTAACCCTAAAACTAACATTAAACATAACCTATAACCTAGTCCTAACCCTAAAACTAACATTAAACATAACTTATAACCTAGTCCTAACCCTAAAACTAACATTAAACATAACCTATAACCTAGTCCTAACCCTAAAACTAACATTAAACATAACCTATAACCTAGTCCTAACCCTAAAACTAACATTAAACATAACCTATAACCTAGTCCTAACCCTAAAACTAACCTTAAACATAACCTATATTCTAGTCCTAACCCTAAACCTAGCCCTTCGTAAGAGCAGTACTCTGTCAACTATGCCAGCAGTCCGCACCAAAAAGAGTAGTGGTACAGTGGGTTCCATCCCACTGCAACATCCAAGGCAACGGGGAGGCAGACAGACTGGCAAAAGAAGGTGCAAGACTACCACAACCAGATACTAGTGTGACCTACGAAGAGTCCAAAAGGCTAATTAGAGCTAGATACATGACCAAATGGGAAACCGAACATACTGGCTACACCACAAACGATGCCTATTACCAGTTGAACAGAAGAGAGCAGGTCGTGGTCTTCAGACTTCGCACTGGCCACAATAGACTGAGGTACCACCTATTCAATAAATTGAAGATAGGTGGCACTGACGAATGCATGTGTGGTGCCGGGAAAATGACCGCTGAAGATCTGCTGCAAAACTGCCCTACATACGAGGATCAGAGAAAGCAGATGTGGCCATCACCAGTGGCAACACTAGACAAGCTCTATGGCAGTGTCGACAGCCTCGGGATGACCGCTGCTTTTTTCGAAAGAAGAAGAAGAAGAAGTAACGCTGAATATAACCATCTTTTCTAGTCTTTACTTATTTATATAAAATAAAACTATGTCGACTTGTACTCCCCTTAACCCGAAATGGAATGACCCTTTACGTACGATGGGAACCCATGGAACGCTGTTTGGGGTGAATTAAGACGCAAGTACCCATGTGGAGTTCAGAACTTCTAGATGGGTAGTGAGTGGGGACAAGACGGCCGGGGAGGGGGCGGGGGTGACCAACAAAGGGGAGGGGGGAAGCGGAATGTTAGAAAATAAAGATCACAATCACGTGATGTGCACAAAGGATTGGAGTTCCGCAAAGGGCAATGGATCGAAGAGCATTGACAGTCTCTATACGAGGATTGAAGTTACTCAAAGGGTAATGGATCGAAGAGCATTGAGCCTCTATACGGGGATTGGAGTTCCGCAAAGGGCAATCGATCGAAGAGCATTGACAGTTTCTATACGGGGATTGGAGTTACTCAAAGGGCAATCGATCGAAGAACATTGACAGTCTCTATACGGGGATTGGAGTTACTCAAAGGGCAATCGATCGAAGAGCATTGACAGTCTCTATACGGGGATTGGAGTTACTCAAAGGGCAATCGATCGAAGAGCATTGAGCCTCTATACGGGGATTGGAGTTACTCAAAGGGTAATGGATCGAAGAACATTGAGTCTCTATACGGGGATTGGAGTTCCGCAAAGGGCAATGGATCGAAGAACATTGAGTCTCTATTCGAGGCCGAACTGACAACAGACATGGAAATCAGGCTCTGAACTACCTTCAAGGACGACCTAGATATTACGCTGTTAAATCTATTCAGACCGGGTGGGTATGACTGACAACAGATGGACACGAACGGTGACATCCTGGTACCTTACAACTGTACGCCCACTGAGATGGAGAGATGCCACGATTAGATCCCTTGGTCGAACATGGTACTCCAGGGCAAATGAGAGAGACGAGTTTAGACATCATGTGGTTACCCGACAGCGGGGACTTGGTGTCTGATTGAATACCCGACTCAGAGATTGACAGACTACAGGTAGATGGCACGTGATACATACGTTACGACATACACATGGGGGGATAGAGAGGGTCAAGAAGGTCGTAGACAGAGAAAAAAGGCATGCATTAAGCTACGCTATAAAACAAAAAGACAGGATAAATATAAGAAAAACAGATATTCGATAGAGAGAAAGACGAGAGATTTATGGCAAATTGATAGAAGATAGATGAGAAACAGAATGATATCACATTAAAATAGAAATAAGAGAGAAGATGACAAGACAGTAGACAATTAGATGATAAAGAGGTAAATGTCAGACAGAGCAGAGAAGAGAAAAGACAGATGGTAGTCTGGAAGGTGACGGACAAAAGGGCACAGACAGAGAGAAAAGGCAGACGGAAAGGAAATGGTATTTCAAGATAAAGAGTTCAAAAACTATCTTTCTCACATACACACTTACTCGCACATACACACATATTCTCACATACACACATATTCTCACATACACACATATTCTCACATACACACATACTCTCTCTCACATACACACATATTCTCACATACACACATATTCTCACATACACACATACTCTCTCTCACATACACACATATTCTCACATACACACATACTCTCACATACACACATACTCTCACATACTCTCTCTCACATACACACATACTCTCACATACTCTCTCTCACATACACACATACTCTCACATACTCTCTCTCACATACACACATACTCTCACATACACACATACTCTCACATACTCTCTCTCACATACACACATACTCTCACATACTCTCTCTCACACACACACATACTCGCACATACACACATACTCTCACATACACACATACTCTGACATACACACATACTCTGACATACACACATACTCTGACATACACACATACTCTGACATACACACATACTCTGACATACACACATACTCTCACATACACACATACTCTGACATACACACATACTCTGACATACACACATACTCCCAAATACACACATACTCTCACATACACACATACTCTGACATACACACATACTCTCACATACACACATACTCTGACATACACACATACTCCCAAATACACACATACTCACACACACGTACATACACACATACTCCCAAATACACACATACTCACACATACACACATACTCTGACATACACACATACTCACACATACACACATACTCTGACATACACACATACTCCCACATACACACATACTCCCACATACACACATACTCTCACATACACACATACTCTCACATACACACATACTCCCACATACACACATACTCTCACATACACACATACTCTGACATACACACATACTCTGACATACACACATACTCCCAAATACACACATACTCTCACATACACACATACTCTCACATACACACATACTCCCAAATACACACATACTCTGACATACACACATACTCCCAAATACACACATACTCTCACATACACACATACTCTCACATACACACATACTCCCAAATACACACATACTCTGACATACACACATACTCTCACATACACACATACTCTCACATACACACATACTCTGACATACACACATACTCCCAAATACACACATACTCTCACATACACACATACTCTCACACAGACACATACTCTCACATACACACATACTCTCACATACACACATACTCCCATATACGCACATACTCTCACATACACACACGGTCGCACATGTAGAACACTTACACACACACTTGCAAGGTCAACGGTTTCACAGAAATAATTTCCACCTTTCGGATGTCATGTTGTGATCGTGTCTAAAACCTTTTGTCTCCACACAACACATCAACCTGCTACACGTATGATTTCTGATGTGTGTGTGTGTGTGTGGGTGGGTGTGTGGGTGAGTGTGTGTGTGTGTGTGTGTGTGAGTGTGGGTGTGCATGTGTTTGTGCGAGTGTGTGTGTGTGAGTGTGGATATGTATGTGTGTGAATATGCGTGTATGTGAGTATGTAGGTATGTGTGTGTGTGTATGTGTGTGTATGTGTGTGTATGAGTGTGCGTGTATGTGTGTGTATGAGTGTGAGTGTATGTTTGAGTGTGTGTGTGTATGTGTGAATGAGTGTGTATGAGTGTGCGTGTATGTGTGTGTATGCGTGTGTGTGTATGTGTGTGTGTATGAGTGTGAGCGTGTGTATGTGTTTGTATGTATGTATGTGTGTATGTATGTGTGTATGTGTATGTGAGTGTGCGTGTGTATGTGTATGTATGTGTGTGTGTATGTATGTGTGTGTGCGTGTTTATGTGTGTGTTTATGTGTGTGTATGTGTGAGTGTGTGTGTGTGTATTTGTGTATGTGTGTGTGTATGTATGTGTGTATGTGTGTATGTGTGTGTATGTGTGTGTGTATATATATGTGTGTATGTGTGTGTGTATGTGTGTATGCGTGTGTGTATGTGTGTATGTGTGTGTACGTGTGTGTGTATGCGTATATGTGTGTGTATGTGTGTGTATACGTGTGTGTATGTGTGTGTATGTGTGTACGTGTGTGTGTGTATGTGTGTGTATGCCTGTGTATATGTATGTGTGTATGTATGTATGTGTATGTATGTGTGTGTATGTGTGTGTGTGTATGTGTGTGTGTATGTGTGTGTGTGTACGTGTATGCGTGTATCTTAATCTTACTGAACCCATTCTTCCACTAAGGTGGCCTGCCTTGTGCGGGTCCCAGCCCTGTCCGATCATTGCTGTCTCGGGCGGTACTTGACCAGTGGGAGATCAGCTTGTTCGATATAAGGTCGGGGATATTGTTGCTCGTCTCTAGGGAGGCAGTCGGCGAGGTATTTTCTTTGTTGGTCTGGGTACTGTAGGACAGTTCTGGAACTCCAGGGCTCGTAATCTCTTCTTGTAGAATGTCTTTGACGTGTGATATCTTTTCTAGGTCACTGTTGTGGATAGCCATCTAGTGTTGCCGTCCAAGTGTATGTCCCACGAGATGTCGCTGTTTTTAGTTGGTTCTCCAATGCTTTTGTTAGTGTCCATGTTTTGCTACCGTAGCATAGTGCGGGCAGGATGACTGAACCGAAGAGGTCCGCTCGTAGTCTGGTGTTTAATGTTGTTGTTGTTGTTGTTGTTGTTGTTGTCGTCGTCGTCGTCGTCGTCGTCGTCGTCGTCGTTCATAATGAGTATGTTTACTCTTAGAAATTGTGACGTCATCATGCAGCGATTCCCGTTACAATGTGCCGTTAGGAATGAGGCCCGGTACATCCGATTTCAACAGGCATTTCTGTAGGGTAGCCTTCCTTAGCGCTTGACTCTCACCAGTCTACCTGTAAGGCAACAGTTTTTTGAGGCGAGAGCTGTCTCTTACTTGTGGCACTGGGACAATGACCTGCCCACTTGCTGCTAAATCCCCGGCATACGAGGGTCAGAGAAAGCACATGTCGCCATCACCAGTGTCAAAACTAGACACGCTCTATGACAGTGTCAACAGCCTCAGGATGGCAGCTGCTTTCTTCGAACAAATTCAAGCCTGACAGCGTACGAAGAAGAAGAGGATGGTACATAACTCTTCATGCAATTCTATGGCCCTTCCTGCGCTCACTAAACATTTCAATTGTGCAGCAGCCGATGATTCTCTGACTCGTCTGCTGTTTTCCAAACCTCCATGAGACTGCCTTGACTGAAATCCTCAAAGACAACTCTCCCATTTCCACAGACAGGCCGTGGGAATAATCTCCCCTGCCGCTTTCCTTCAGGCAGTGTTGTCTAGCTGCTGTAATTCCTTGTCGTTTGCACGTGAAATCACGTGACCTTCTGCGACTCCAGGTCTCAGCAACGCACATCAACAAGGGGTGGGAGAGGGGTGGAGGTTGGGGACGGGTTTAGGGATGGAGAACATGGCCCTGTTTGAGGGTTTGTCAATTGTGTCATTGGAGGTCTCAGCTGTGTTCTTCCATCTTCCAAACTACAACAGTGCTCACATTCTCCGACACATCCTCTTACATATTCTCCGACACATTCTCCGACACATTCTCCGACAAATTCTCCCACACATCCTCCGACACATTCTCCGACACGTTCTCCGACACATTCTCCTGCACATCCTCACACATCGTCAGACACATTCTCTGACACATTCTCCCACACATTCTCCGACACATACTCCGACAAATTCTCCCACACATTCTCCGACACATTCTCCGACACATTCTCCCACACATACTCCGACAAATTCTCCCACACATTCTCCGACACATTCTCCCACACATACTCCGACAAATTCTCCCACACATCCTCCGACACATTCTCCGACACGTTCTCCGACACATTCTCCTGCACATCCTCCGACACGTTCTCCGACAAATTCTCCCACACATCCTCCGACACATTCTCCTGCACATCCTCCGACACGTTCTCCGACACGTTCTCCGACACATTCTCCTACACATACTCCGACACATCCTCAGACACATTCTCTGACACATTCACAAATACCACATCAATTCTGTCGCCATTACACATTCTTTCACATTTTCCCACATATCCACAAACATAAGTCACTTCTCCCACACATCCACGAATCCATACATCCTCACATATCCAGCCATCTTCAACCACACCTACACACACACAAGCCCGTCCCTTAACGCCTTCTTCAGGTCCCTCAAAAGAGTAAACTTACTCATTGTGGACGTTAAATAACAATAACAACAACAAAAACATAGACATTAAATGTAGAAATCAATCAATCGAAGCTGCATCGGCAATGATCGGTAAAAGTCGATCAAAATAAATCTAAGTAATGGCCCAGTGACCGTATGAGGGCAGGAATGTTTTTTATGGACCTAAGACATTCTCCCACGCTTTCATTACAAAGATATGGCGATCAAGATGCTGACCAGCGCATGAGCTGCAGTGGTCAGCGACCCAGAGCTGCCAAGACCCTCCTACACCTCCACGCGGTGATCCTGGATAACAGGCTGCAACAGGGCAGACTGGCTGAAGAGAGGGGATTGAAGAGGGAAGGCAACCCGGTACTAGAAAATGCTATGCTGAGGTAGGATGTGTCGGACCGCAATGTGCAAATATCGCAGTCAAGCTGTAAACTACGACACAACGCATTCCGTTTTCCCGACAACATCCTGTTACTTTCACATCCCTTTTCAAGGCTTGGAAGCGGGAGACGAACGAAGAACAGGGGACGAATGACAGAGACGTGCATTCAGACAATCAGACATATGTATGCATACTCAGACGTTCTTCAACACATTCACATACATTATTTCTCACACATACGTACATGCACACACACACACTCGCTCTCACATATTCAACCATACGTTCCCACAAACACACACACCCACACCATTTCTCACACACATACCTTCACACACACAGCATTTCTCACACACATACCTTCACACACACAGCATTTCTCACACACATACCTTCACACAAACACACACCATTTCTCCCACACACATACCTTCACACACACAGCATTTCTCACACACATACCTTCACACAAACACACACTATTTCTCACACACATACCTTCACACACACAGCATTTCTCACACACATACCTTCACACAAACACACACCATTTCTCCCACACACATACTTTCCCACACACAGACCTTCCCACACACACACCATTTCTCACACACATACCTTCACACACACACACCATTTCTCACACACATACCTTCCCACACACACCATTTCTCCCACACACATACATTCCCACACACAGACCTTCCCACACACACACACCATTTCTCACACACATACCTTCACACACACATACCTTCCCACACACATACCTTCACACACACACACCATTTCTTACACACATACCTTCACACACACACACCATTTCTCACACACATACCTTCACACACACATACCTTCCCACACACATACCTTCACACACACACCATTTCTCACACACATACCTTCACACACACACACCATTTCTCACACACATACCTTCCCACACACATACCTTCCCACACACACACACCATTTATCACACACACACACACCATTTATCACACATACCTTCCCACACACATACCTTCCCACACACACCCTTTCTCACACACATACCTTCCCACACACATACCTTCCCACACACACACCATTTCTCACACACATACCTTCCCACACACATACCTTTCCACACACATACCTTCCCACACACACACACACACACCATTTATCACACACATACCTTCCCACACACACATCATTTCTCACACACGTATCTTCACACACACACAATTTCCCACACACATACCTTCCTACACACACCATTTCTCACACACATACCTTCCCACACACATACCTTCCCACACACACACCATTTATCACACACATACCTTCCCAAACACACCATTTCTCACACACATACCTTCCCACACACGTACCTTCCCACACACACACCATTTCTCACACACATACCTTCCCACACACATACATTCCCACACACACCATTTATCACACACATACCTTCCCACACACACCATTTCTCACACACATACCTTCCCACACACGTACCTTCACACACACACAATTTCTCACACACATACCTTCCCACACACATACCTTCCCACACACACACACAAACCATTTATCACACACATACCTTCACACACACACACCATTTCGCACACACATACCTTCACACACACACAAATCATCCCACACACACCATTTCTTACACATATACCTTCCCACACACACGATTTCTCACACACATACCTTCCCACACACACCATTTCTCACATACATACCTTCCCACACAAACCATTTCTCACACACATACCTTCACACACACACACCATTTCACACACACATACCTTCACACACACATATCATCCCACACAACACGATTTCTCACACACATACCTTCCCACACGCACACCATTTCTCACACACATACCTCCCACACACACATCATGCGCACGTAGCTGCCAAAGTCGGATGTGTCGGACGGAAAGGTGCAAATATCGCAGTCAAGCTGTAAACTAGTGACACAACGCATTCCGTTCTCCCGACTACATCCTGCTGTTTGCAGGGCTTAACTTAACTTAACGTCTTTATACTGGTTTAGAAGACCCTGCAGAGTCTGTATACAACCAGTTACATTTACATCACCTTGCTCTAAAAGCTATGCGCATCCAGTTTATTCTTAAATGCATTAACTGTCCCTGCCTCCACTACCTCCCCTGGCAATGCATTCCAAGCAGACACCACTCTCTGACTAAAAAAATATTTCCTAATATCTAACCTGGACCTCTCTTTAGTCAGCTTGTAGCTATGCCCTCGTGTTATTGTAGGTGGCTGTATTTTAAAAAAACTTGTTATAGTCTAATTTATCGATTCCTCTGATCATCTTATAAACCTGTATTAAGTCACCACGAATTCTTCTCTCTTCGAGACACTGTAAGCCGGTTTTTCTGAGTCGTTCCTCATAACTGTAATTCTGGAATCCCACTATCATCTTTGTCGCTCTTTTCTGTATTCTTTCTAGCATGTTTATGTCCCCTCTATGATAAGGACTCCACACCTGTACACAGTACTCCAATCTAGGTCTAACTAAAGCTTTATACAGTTTGACGATCACTTCCTTGCTCCTATGTTTAATATTTCTTTTCATCATACCTAACATTGCATTTGCCTTTTTCACTGCTACCTTAACTTGCTCACTCACCTTTCCTGTATGATCTATTATAACCCCTAGGTCCCTTTCCTTATCTATCTTTCTAATATTGTTTTCTCCCATTCTGTAATTATGTTCCATATTGGATCTACCCATGTGGATGACTGTACATTTATCTACATTAAACTCCATTTGCCAGCTTACAGACCATTCCCGAATTTTATCTAAATCCGACATCAATATATCCACTTCCGCTTTAGATGAGACACTACTGCATAGTTTTGTGTCATCAGCAAATTTTGCAATCATAGATCTCATATCAATGTCCAAATCATTTATATATATATCAAGAACAAAATTGGTCCCAAAACCGAGCCCTGTGGCACACCACTTTTCACTTCACTCCACTCAGAGTACTCCTTATTTATGCCCACCCTCTGCCTTCTTCCCGTTAACCAATTTTCAATCCATTTGGCAACTTCCCCACCTATTCCATGTGATTTTAACTTTCGAAATAATCTTTGATGAGGTACTCTATCAAAGGCCTTTGCAAAGTCTAGATAAATAACATCCACTGGCTCCCCTTTATCTATGATTTTAGTAACCTCCTCCATGAATTCTAATAGATTTGTTAAGCATGATCTCCCTCTAGTAAACCCATGCTGACTATTTCTAATTAGATTAAATTTGTCTAAATGCATTACAATGTTTTCTTTGATTATTGACTCTAACAATTTACAGACTATGCTCGTTAAACTCACCGGTCTATAATTTGCCGGATCTGATTTTTTGCCTTTTTTGAATAAGGGGATCACTCCTGCATCTTTCCAATCCCGTGGAACAATCCCTTTTGTAAGTGATTGAGAACATAATATAGCCAATGGTTTTGCTAGTTGGTCTCTAATTTTATACAGCAATTTTGGGTGAATACCATCTTGACCTGGACATTTATTCACTTTCAACCTCTCCAATTTTTTAAAAACCATTTCCTCTGTAATACAGATTGATCTTAATCCCGCTGTATCCATGTCTCTTTGAAAAATATCTATAGGCTCTGGGATCTCGGAGCAGTCCTCCTTTGTGAAGACTGTGCCAAAGTACTGATTGAGCAGATTAGCAGCCTCCCTATTCTCACTTATTATTTTCCCTGTACTGTCTACGAGAGGGCCTACTTTGTCTTTCGTTCTTTGTTTATTCCTAACATAAGAGAAGAAGCTTTTACTGTCAGTCTTGATCCTCTGAGCAAGTTTTTTTTCAAAGTCTATTTTTGCTGTTTTATTCGCTTTCTGAGATATGTTCTGCTTGTCCAAATATTTTACATATGTTTCTTTTGATTTACCTGCCTTGGTAGCAGGAGATTGAGAACAAACGCAGAAGAAGAAGAAGAAGGCGAAGAAGATGCACACATATATACACTTAGCATATAAACTAAAACAAACTCTAACATGCACACGTCCGCATATACACTCACACACATCGACAGACGCCCATTTGAACACACGCACAACAATACACACTCATACACACAAAGACGAGTGTGAGCGTACACCCACAAGATGTCCCAGCAAACACGATAATCATCTCCAGGACTGATCAAAGTGAGCTTCGAATCAGAGTATGACCTTGTTTTCGTCAAGTTTTGGACCTATAATCTTTACTGCCAGAAGTTGACACCCCTAAACGATCTGCCACCTAGAAGTCAAAGGAAACAGTCTAGACACAGGCGCATTAAATAGGAGAGAATATGTGGAACCCAAACCAACCTAAACAATGGCTACTTTGGTGCAGGCCGTTTAAAACCTTGACATCTACAAAGAAACGAGATCTCCGCCGACTTACCGTAGAACCTCCAAAACTGGAAATACATATTTGATGGAGTCTCATCAAAATGGTACAGCCTTACGATATGGTGTAGTTTGCTACGCCGCCGGCAGCAGGTGAGGTCTTAGGATCAAGGTCTTAAGACCTGCAGTTTGGAGACACGAGCAGGTCAAATTATCATCAATTTGTTGCCACTGTAATCAGGGTTGACAAATGAAGGTTGTGGATGAGACAACCCTCCGTTGATGTCACAACGTGATTTGGTCGCTCACAATCAAAAAGTTATAATGTGTGTGAATCTGAATTTACAAAATATTTCTGCAGACTTTTGAGCTGTCGTGTTTGTGGATTCGACGTCAGACTTAAAGGTGCTCAGTCTCTCTCAACCAATAGCTAAGTGTATATATATGAATTGATTATACATCTCTATGATTGCAGCAACTCCTGCTCCATGCCCACGTCTGATCTCCAACTTCACATCCCCTACCAGTCTGATTTCAAACTGTTGTACCACCTCCCATCTCCAGTCCTGAGAGTTGGTGAGGTCACAGATCTGTCTATCAGTCCTGACAGTTGGTGTGTTCACAGGTCTGTCTATCAGTCCTGGCAGTTGGTGTAGTCACAGATCTGTCTATCAGTCCTGACAGTTGGTGTAGTCACAGATCTGTCTATCAGTCCTGACAGTTGGTGTAGTCACAGATCTGTCTATCAGTCCTGACAGTTGGTGTAGTCACAGATCTGTCTATCAGTCCTGACAGTTGGTGTGTTCACAGATCTGTCTATCAGTCCTGACAGTTGGCGTAGTCACAGATCTGTCTATCAGTCCTGACAGTTGGTGTAGTCACAGATCTGTCTATCAGTCCTGACAGTTGATGTAGTCACAGATCTGTCTATCAGTCCTGACAGTTGGTGTAGTCACAGATCTGTCTATCAGTCCTGACAGTTGGTGTGTTCACAGATCTGTCTATCAGTCCTGGCAGTTGGTGTAGTCACAGATCTGTCTATCAGTCCTGACAGTTGGTGTGTTCACAGATCTGTCTATCAGTCCTGACAGTTGGTGTGTTCACAGATCTGTCTATCAGTCCTGGCAGTTGGTGTAGTCACAGATCTGTCTATCAGTGCTGACAGTTGGTGTGTTCACAGATCTGTCTATCAGTCCTGACAGTTGGTGTGTTCACAGATCTGTCTATCGGTCCTGGCAGTTGGTGTGTTCACAGATCTATCAGTTCTGGCAGTTGGTGTGTTCACAGATCTGTCTATCAGTCCTGGCAGTTGGTGTGTTCACAGATCTATCAGTTCTGGCAGTTGGTGTGTTCACAGATCTGTCTATCAGTCCTGGCAGTTGGTGTGTTCACAGATCTATCAGTTCTGGCAATTGGTGTGTTCACAGATCTGTCTATCAGTCCTGACAGTTGGTGTGTTCACCGATCTGTCTATCAGTCCTGACAGTTGGTGTGGTGTGTTCACGGATCTGTCTATCAGTCCTGGCAGTTGGTGTGTTCACAGATCTATCAGTTCTGGCAGTTGGTGTGTTCACAGATCTGTCTATCAGTCCTGGCAGTTGGTGTGTTCACAGATCTATCAGTTCTGGCAATTGGTGTGTTCACAGATCTGTCTATCAGTCCTGACAGTTGGTGTGTTCACCGATCTGTCTATCAGTCCTGACAGTTGGTGTGGTGTGTTCACGGATCTGTCTATCAGTCCTGACAGTTGGTGTGTTCACAGATCTGTCTATCAGTCCTGACAGTTGGTGTTTTAACGAATCTGTCCATCCAACCTTGGTTGTCGATGTGTTCCTAGGTCTGTCCGTCAAACCTTGGTTGTCGATGTGTTCCCAGGTCTGTCCATCCATCCTTGTTTGTCGACGTGATCCCAAATTATCAGTCGAGTTTATTGAAGCGTTCACAGATTTGTTATCTCAAGTTGCACATTCTATGGTGTCCAATTTTCTACTCGATTAGCCGCTTATTTCAGGCTGTTGCCTGTCCGTTTTCTCGTAGAGGAGCTTTCATCAACCGGTTTTCCGCTAACCTCGTGATGGGCTCTCCAATCTTTGATTGGTCACAAATGAAGGTCGTTTTACTGAAAAGTAAAATGTAAGCTGTGAACGTAGACCGGAGGCTCGTTTGTGTTAGTTTCACATCAATAATCTAAATCTTCTATTCAAACTCTTTTGACCGATTATTATTGTCAATCTTCTATTCAAACACTTTTGACCAATTGTTCCTGTGGATTTTCTAGTCAATATTGCTCAAACATGTTTGTGTCTTGTCTGTTTTTTTCAAATATAACCATTTCTGGGTCAATGAGTTGTGAGTTCGGTTTAACTTAACTTAACGTCTTTATACTGGTTTAGAAGACCATGCAGAGTCTGTATACAACCAGTTACATTTACATCACCTTGCTCTAAAAGCTATGCGCATCCAGTTTATTCTTAAATGCAGTAACTGTCCCTGCCTCCTGTTTACAATCCTGTCGTGTCAGGTCCAAACGGCGTCGCCGTGAACCTTTCGACAGACTAGCCAGGCATAAAATACCCAGCATGCATATTTAGATCAAATCGTCGCTTTCATATTGTATTGAAATTGTATTGACCCACATGCTAGAGCTATCATCAGCTGGCGGGCAGAGGTTCCATTCCGGAATCTGCGGTGACTATCTCTTCAATTTCTTCTTCTAAATTGTTGTTGTTCTATCTTTCTATATGGTTGCTGTTCCTGCCTATTTTCTGCTAAACCGTATACATTTTCTTCTGTTCGCACTATATGTTGAGTACTGGTCATTATGCTGTGTACTGGTCATTAAGTTGGGTACTGGACATTAAGTTCAGTTCAGTACTGGTCATTATGTTGGGTACTGGTCATTATGTTGGGTACCAGTCATTATGTTGGGTACTAGTCATTATGTTTGGTACTGGTCATTATGTTGGGTACTGGTCATTATGTTGGGTACTGGTCATTATGTTGGGTACTGGTCATTATGTTGAGTACTGGTCATTATGTTGGGTACTAGTCATTATGTTGGGTACTGGTCATTATGTTGGGTACTGGTCATTATGTTGGGTACTGGTCATTATGTTGAGTACTGGTCATTATGTTGGGTACTAGTCATTATGTTGGGTACTAGTCATTATGTTTGGTACTGGTCATTATGTTCAGTTCAGTACTAGTCATTATGTTCAGCACCATACGTATAAAAACGCCCACACAATCACAAACACACAAAAACACACACATAAACACACACATAAACACACACATAAAAACACATATAAACACACCCACAAACACACAGAATCACACAAAAACACACATAGAAACACAGGCACACAAACACATACATAAATACTCACACACAAACACACACACACACGTGACAGACTTTATGACAGAAAACAAAACTCTAATTCACGAAGTATCACGGACATCATTCAAAGAGTCGGTCTGGTCTCCGCCCCAACGAACGCTCTGTATCCCCTCTGGAACTGGCTGGGACTTCCACTGTAAACCAAGCTACGAATTGAAATAAGCCGGGTCGTTCCCATCAGATGTACGGTCTCAAAACGTGGACTATTCCACAGGGCGATCAGCGACGCATTGAAGTCTACCACATGCGAAGCCAGAGTGGGCACTCTTGCAATCCCCTGATATGACCATCCCACAAACAACGAAGTCATTCGACCGACGGACAGGCCTCGAAAACACACTCACCATGCTAAACCGTCGCCGTTTGGCCCTTTTTGGACATGTGCCCCACCTTGCCCCCGCCCACCAGCTCTTAAAGCAAACCGTAGACATCAATGATGGGAAACATCGCTCTCCGCCACAGTCACCTATCTCCACGGCTGTCCACACACCACCTGGTCAGATCATATCGAAAAGTTATCATCCTCACTGTATGCAGCCTGGGACTCATCGTAGTTGACGCTACAGGCCCTGGTAGCCTAAGCGGACTACCTACTTGTCTACCCACTTACCTACATACCTACTTTCCTACATATCCAACTACCTACCTACCTGACTACCTACATATCCACCTACCTACATACATACCTACCTACCTATGTAGCTATTTACCTACCTACTTGCATATCATTCTACCTACCTATCTACCCACATAACTACCTACTTACCTATCTTTTTACCTACTTACCTTTCTACGTACCTTCCTACTTACTATCTACCTGACTACTTACCTATCTACCTACCTGCCTAATTACCTATCTACCTATCTACATACTTACTATCTTCCTGACTACTTACCTATCTACCTACCTGCCTAATTACCTATCTACCTATCTACATACTTACTAACTTCCTGACTACTTACCTATCTACCTACCTGCCTAATTACCTATCTACCTATCTACATACTTACCATCTACCTGACTACTTACCTTTATATCTACCTGTGTATATACATATCTACCTACTTACCTATCTACCTACTTACTTATCTATTTACCTATCTACCTACTTACTTAATTATCTACTGACCTATTTATCTACCTACCAATGCACTTAAATAACCCCTCCCGTTATCACACACAAGATGCCATTTGTGAAGGCGGAGACTGCGAACTTTTACTTAGGTAACTAGTCGGTGTAGAGATTACTCGGGGATGAGAGAATGGAACCACTGAAACCTTCTAAGCAGGTTGAAAGAGGCGGCCAAAAATGGAGGTGCAGGGTTCTTGCAGCCACCTGATGTTCAGTTAACTGCTGACAGAAACTGCAACTGGAGCAGACGTAAGTGTTTCAAACACAGGCTACCCGTAAGGGGGCAGCCGGGGTGGTCACTATATGCTTCGAATGGAGCCTAAAGGCAGCAAGCACAGTTCAGTTAATTGTGCTTGCCTAATGCTGTCCTTAAAGACAAGTCAGAGTTTGTCAATATTGACAGCTTTAAGTCGGACAGACCTGGGATCGAGTTGGTCAACAAAGCTGTACGAGATCCTGCATTTTCTCTTACACTCGCGCGTGCGTGTGTGGTTGTGTGTGTTTGTGTTTGTGTGTGTTTGTGTGTGTGTTTGTGTGTGCTTGTGTGTGTGTGTTTGTGTGTGTGTTTGTGTGTGTGGGTTTATGTGTGTGTTTGTGTGCATGTTTCTGTGTGTGTTTGTGTGTGTTTGTTTGCGTGGTAGTTTGTGTGTTTGTTTGTGTGTTTCTGTGTGTTTCTGTTTGTTTGTGTGTGTGTGTGTGTGTGTGTGTTTCTGTGTGTTTCTTTATGTGTTTGTGTGTGTATGTGTGTGTGTTTCTGTGTGTGTTTGTGTGTCTGTGTTTCTGTGTGTATTTGTGTGTGTCTATGTGTGTATTTGTGTTTGTTACTGTGTGCAGACTAATGTCTGCTCAGACAAAACATACTGTTAGACCCCCAACTTGTAGATCTCCCTGGAAACTGGATGTTTTTCTTGGCAGTCTGGTTAACGAGATGGTGGATAGACTTGATCCCTGTAGTAATGAACGACACGCTGATGAAGTCAAGCAAAGCACAACTTCCTTCGGTCTATCTTTACCAGCACAGTCGGGGTGTAAGGAACGTCACTGTAACCCTCCACTTAAGCCATTTTCATGGTGCACAAAAAATGTGCATTCACAACAAGAGCAACAACAACAACTACAACAACAACTACAACAACAACAACCACAAGAACGATGCTCGGATACAAGCTACTGTGAAAGGACCAGCTATGGTGGCGGTGACCATTTGCTTTACCTGGGGTGAGAGTTTAACCGTGGATGTTTGGCTTGTGCACCTGTACTGGAGTTTGTGAAGTTCTGACTGGCAGTGCAGTTAGAGAGTTTGTGTCGGACAAGAAAGGTACGGAATTCACCTCTGGTATAGATCCATTCCATTCTACCCAGTTATAAATGGGTACCCGACTAACACTAAAGAAAAACACGACGTAGAAGACACTGGTTACCTCCTCAGAAACAATGCCGTTACAACTTGTCTATATGTAGGCATGTATTCAGGATTGTTTTTATGTATATATTTGTGTATATATTGTTTTATGTATATCAGTGTGCAAAAATACTGACGCAACAATCAACACAGAATCATTTATGGAAGAATACCAAGGACAGAATACTCATTGGAAGAATACCAAGGACAGAATACCCATTGGAAGAATACCAAGGACAGAATACCCATTGGAAGAATACCAAGGACAGAATACTCATTGGAAGAATACCAAGGACAGAATACTCATTGGAAGAATACCAAGGACAGAATACTCATTGGAAGAATACCAAGGACAGAATACTCATTGGAAGAATACCAAGGACAGAATACTCATTGGAAGAATACCAAGGACAGAATACCCATTGGAAGAATACCAAGGACAGAATACCCATTGGAAGAATACCAAGGACAGAATACCCATTGGAAGAATACCAAGGACAGAATACCCATTGGAAGAATACCAAGGACAGAATACCCATTGGAAGAATACCAAGGACAGAATACCCATTGGAAGAATACCAAGGCCAGAATACCCATTGGAAGAATACCAAGGACAGAATACCCATTGGAAGAATACCAAGGACAGAATACCCATTGGAAGAATACCAAGGACAGAATACCCATTGGAAGAATACCAAGGACAGAATACCCATTGGAAGAATACCAAGGACAGAATACCCATTGGAAGAATACCAAGGACAGAATACCCATTGGAAGAATACCAAGGACAGAATACCCATTGGAAGAATACCAAGGACAGAATACCCATTGGAAGAATACCAAGGACAGAATACCCATTGGAAGAATACCAAGGACAGAATACCCATTGGAAGAATACCAAGGACAGAATACCCATTGGAAGAATACCAAGGACAGAATACCCATTGGAAGAATACCAATGCTATTACTGTTGTTGATGCTGTTTTTCTTTTTGTTATTTTGCCCTGATGTGGACCTAGTCCACCGACCTTACCCTGATGTGGTCCTAGTCCACCGACCTTACCCTGATGTGGACCTAGTCCACCGACCTTACCCTGATGTGGACCTAGTCCACCGACCTTACCCTGATGTGGACCTAGTCCACCGACCTTACCCTGATGTGGACCTAGTCCACCGACCTTACCCTGATGTGGTCCTAGTCCACCGACCTTACCCTGATGTGGACCTAGTCCACCGACCTTACCCTGATGTGGACCTAGTCCACCGACCTTACCCTGATGTGGACCTAGTCCACCGACCTTACCCTGATGTGGACCTAGTCCACCGACCTTGCCCTGATGTGGACCTAGTCCACCGACCTTACCCTGATGTGGTCCTAGTCCACCGACCTTGCCCTGATGTGGACCTAGTCCACCGACCTTACCCTGATGTGGACCTAGTCCACCGACCTTACCCTGATGTGGTCCTAGTCCACCGACCTTACCCTGATGTGGTCCTAGTCCACCGACCTTACCCTGATGTGGACCTAGTCCACCAACCTTACCCTGATGTGGACCTAGTCCACCGACCTTACCCTGATGTGGTCCTAGTCCACCGACCTTGCCCTGATGTGGTCCTAGCCCACCGACCTTACCCTGATGTTGTCCTAGTCCACCGACCTTGTCCTGATGTGGTACTAGTCCACCGACCTTACCCTGATGTGGACCTAGTCCACCGACCTTGCCCTAATGTTGTCCTAGTCCAGCGATATAGTCCTGATGTGGTCCTAGTCCACCCATCTTGTCCTGATGTGGTCCTAGTCCACCGACCTTACCCTGATGTGGTCCTAGTCCACCGACCTTACCCTGATGGGGTCCTAGTCCACCGACCTTACCCTGATGTGGACCTAGTCCACCGACCTTGCCCTAATGTTGTCCTAGTCCACCGACCTTGCCCTAATGTTGTCCTAGTCCAGCGATATAGTCCTGATGTGGTCCTAGTCCACCGACCTTGCCATGATGTGGACCTAGTCCACCGACCTTGCCCTGATGTGGTCCTAGTCCACCGACCTTACCCTGATGTGGACCTAGCCCACCGACCTTACCCTGATGTGGACCTAGTCCACCGACCTTACCCTGATGTGGTCCTAGTCCACCGACCTTGCCCTGATGTGGTCCTAGCCCACCGACCTTACCCTGATGTTGTCCTAGTCCACCGACCTTGTCCTGATGTGGTCCTAGTCCACCGACCTTACCCTGATGTGGACCTAGTCCACCGACCTTGCCCTAATGTTGTCCTAGTCCAGCGATATAGTCCTGATGTGGTCCTAGTCCACCCATCTTGTCCTGATGTGGTCCTAGTCCACCGACCTTACCCTGATGTGGTCCTAGTCCACCGACCTTACCCTGATGGGGTCCTAGTCCACCGACCTTACCCTGATGTGGACCTAGTCCACCGACCTTGCCCTAATGTTGTCCTAGTCCACCGACCTTGCCCTAATGTTGTCCTAGTCCAGCGATATAGTCCTGATGTGGTCCTAGTCCACCGACCTTGCCCTGATGTGGACCTAGTCCACCGACCTTGCCCTGATGTGGTCCTAGTCCACCGACCTTACCCTGATGTGGACCTAGCCCACCGACCTTACCCTGATGTGGACCTAGTCCACCGACCTTACCCTGATGTGGTCCTAGTCCACCGACCTTGCCCTGATGTGGTCCTAGCCCACCGACCTTGTCCTGATGTGGTCCTAGTCCACCGACCTTACCCTGATGTGGACCTAGTCCACCGACCTTGCCCTAATGTTGTCCTAGTCCAGCGATATAGTCCTGATGTGGTCCTAGTCCACCCATCTTGTCCTGATGTGGTCCTAGTCCACCGACCTTACCCTGATGTGGTCCTAGTCCACCGACCTTACCCTGATGGGGTCCTAGTCCACCGACCTTACCCTGATGTGGACCTAGTCCACCGACCTTGCCCTAATGTTGTCCTAGTCCACCGACCTTGCCCTAATTTTGTCCTAGTCCAGCGATATAGTCCTGATGTGGTCCTAGTCCACCGACCTTGCCCTGATGTGGACCTAGTCCACCGACCTTGCCCTGATGTGGACCTAGTCCACCGACCTTGCCCTGATGTGGACCTAGTCCATCGATATAGTTATAATCCAATTCCTCGGCTATGCACCTTGTCCCAACGCGTCCCTTGAGCTGTCATGCTTGTCTTCATCCAGTGCTGTGCACATCTCTCGGCCGTATGCCCACCTAAGTTTTATAACCCTACACCAGGAGTACAAGACCTCTGTCTGTGGAGTTTACATTCCGGGCGGTAAAATCAAGAGTCGATAAATCGAACGAATTAACAAATAAGAAAACGACATTTTAAAAGGTGTCATAAGAGATGAAGAAATAAAGGCAGTTTTTTGTTGCTCTCTGCCGGATAATCGATACAGCTTGTGCATTCTGAAGCTTGGATTTTGAGTAAGAAATCATTCCGATGGCGTGTATCAGCGGGTTGGATGAGCCTGAGCGATTTGGTACTAGTCAGTCAATAGATGGACGTCCGAAGTGATCCGGCTGGCTGATCTATCATGCCAATATTTGTTCTGCAAATGATCGAATACGTTTTGCAGTTTAGTTGATGTTTCATTAGGTTTAGTAACAAAATCAACGTCACTGCACGCCGGACAAACCCATATGTGGTTAGTCTTCTTAAAATGACAAAGAGCGTGAATACTGATGGTTCTAGTAGTCTGCTTGTTGTACATACTCATGCTGTATCGTTTCAGGCACCCACCAGGACAATAGAACCACACAACCCACAAGGACAGACCCACACAACCCACCAGGACAGTAGACCCACAAAACCCACCAGAACAGTAGACCCACACAACCCAACATGAAAGGCCCACACAACCCATCAGGACAGACCCACACGACTAGGATTGTAGTGTTTTTGGCATATATTTTGTTTTACATAAAATGTAGTAGAGGCAACATTCAGTCATGACTGACTACAGGATGATGGGACCTTGGTGTGTGGCCCCTTTCAGTCATGACTGACTACAGGATGATGGGACCTTGGTGTGTGGCCCCTTTCAGTCATGACTGACTACAGGATGGTGGGACCTTGGTGTGTGGCCCCTTTCAGTCATGACTGACTACAGGAGGATGGGACCTTGGTGTGTGGCCCCTTTCAGTCATGACTGACTACAGGAAGATGGGACTTTGGTGAATGGCCCTTTTCAGTCATGACTGACTACAGGAAGATGGGACCTTGGTGTGTGGTCCCTTTCAGTCATGACTGACTACAGGATGGTGGGACATTGGTGTGTGGTCCGTTTCAGTCATGACTGACTACAGGATGATGGGACCTTGGTGTGTGGCCCCTTTCAGTCATGACTGACTACAGGATGATAGGACCTTGGTATGTGGCCCCTTTCAGTCATGACTGACTACAGGATGATGGGACCTTAGTGTGTGGTCCCTTTCAGTCATGACTACAGGATGATTGGACCTTCGTATGTGGCCCCTTACAGTCATGACTGACTACAGGATGATAGAACCTTGGTGTGTGGCCCCTTTCAGTCATGACTGACTACAGGATGATGGGACCTTGGTGTGTGGTCCCTTTCAGTTATGACTGACTACAGGATGATGGGACCTTGGTGTGTGGCCCCTTTCAGTCATGACTGACTACAGGATGATGGGGCCTTGGTGCGTGGCCCCTTTCAGTCATGACTGGCTACAGGATGATGGGACCTTGGTGTGTGTGGTCCCTTTCAGTCATGCCTGACTACAGGATGATGGGACCTTGGTGTGTGGCCCCTTTCAGTCATGACTGGCTACAGGATGATGGGACCTTGGTGTGTGTGGTCCCTTTCAGTCATGCCTGACTACAGGATGATGGAACCTTGGAGTAGTACATCTCTAGTTAACTTTTTGTCTTTCTTCTTGAGGCGTTCGTTGTCGTCTCACTTCTCGGGTTGCAAGAGCTTCTTTACACCCTCACGAGATGTCTCGTTTTAAAGCAGTTCTCGAAACGCTAAAAGAGGAATGTGTTCCATATAGGGAAGTAAACCCCAAGCGTAAAAAGTGGATCACTAAAATTGTAGTTAAATGTAGAAGAGCTAAAAATAAAGCATGGAAAAAATATATAGAGGCAGGTAAATCAAAAGAAACATATTTAAAATATTTGGACAAGCAGAACATATCTCAGAAAGCAAATAAAACAGCAAAAATAGACTTCGAAAAGAAACTTGCTCAGAGAATCAAGACTGATAGTAAAAGCTGCTTCTCTTATGTTAGAAATAAACAAAGATCAAAGGACAAAGTAGGCCCTCTCATAGACAGCACAGGAAAAAAATTAAGTGAAAATAGGGAGGCAGCAAATCTACTCAATCACTACTTTGGCACAGTGTACACAAAAGAGGACTGCTCCAAGATCCCAGCGCCTGTAGATATTTTTCAAAGAGACATGGATACAGCAGGATTAGGATCAATCTGTATTACAGAGGAAATGGTTTTTAAAAAATTGAAGGGGTTGAAAGTGGATAAATGTCCAGGTCAAGATGGTATTCATCCAAAATTACTGTTTGAAATTAGAGACCAATTAGCAAAACCATTGGCTATATTATGTTCTCAATCACTTGCACAAGGGATTGTTCCACGGGATTGGAAAGATGCGGGAGTGATCCCCTTATTCAAAAAGGGCAAAAAGGCAGATCCAGCAAACTATAGACCTGTGAGCTTAACGAGCATAGTCTGTAAATTGTTGGAGTCAATAATCAAAGAAAACATTGTAATGCATTTAGACAAATTTAATCTAATTAGAAATAGTCAGCATGGGTTTACCAGAGGGAGATCATGCTTAACAAATCTATTAGAATTCATGGAGGAGGTTACCAAAATGTTAGATAAGGGGAGCCAGTGGATGTTATTTATCTGGATTTTGCAAAGGCCTTTGATAGAGTACCTCATCAAAGATTATTTCGAAAATTAAAATCACATGGAATAGGTGGGGAAGTTGCCAAATGGATTGAAAATTGGTTAACGGGAAGAAGGCAAAGGGTGGGTATAAATAAGGAGTACTCTGAGTGGTGTGAAGTGAAAAGTGGAGTGCCACAGGGCTCGGTTTTGGAACCAATTTTATTCTTGATATATATAAATGATTTGGACATAGGTATGGGATCCATTATTGCAAAATTTGCTGATGACACGAAACTATGCAGTAGTGTCTCATCTAAAGCAGAAGTAGATATATTGAGGTCGGATTTAGATAAAATTCGAGAATGGTCTGTAAGCTGGCAAATGGAGTTTAATGTAGATAAATGTACAGTCATCCACATGGGTAGATCCAATATGGAACATAATTACAGAATGGGAGAGAACAATATTAGAAAGATAGATAAAGAAAGGGACTTAGGGGTTATAATAGATCATACACGTAAGGTGAGGGAGCAAGTTCAGGTAGCAGTAAAAAAGGCAAATGCAATGTTAGGGTTGATAAAAAGAAATATTAAACATAGGAGCAAGGAAGTGATAGTCAAACTGTATAAAGCATTAGTTAGACCTAGATTGGAGTACTGTGTACAGGTGTGGAGTCCTTATCAGAGAGGGGATATAGACATGATGGAGAGAATACAAAAAAGAGCGACAAAGCTGATAGATGGATTACAGAATTACAGTTATGAAGAAAGATTAAAAAGAACTGGCCTTCAGTGTCTAGAAGAGAGAAGAATTCGTGGTGAATTAATACAGGTGTATAAGATGATCAGAGGAACGGATAAAGTGGACTATAACAAGTTTTTTAAAGTACAACCACCAACAAGGACAAGAGGGCACAGCTACAAGTTGACTAAGGAGAGGTCCAGATTAGATATTAGGAAGTATTTCTTTAGCCAGAGAGTAGTGAATGCTTGGAATGCATTGCCAAGTGAGGTGCTGGAGGCTAGGACGGTCAATGCATTTAAGAACAGATTGGATGCGTACAGCTTCAAGAGGAAGGTGTTGTAAATGGAACTGGTTGTATACAGACTCTGCAGAGTCTTCTAAACCAGTATAAAGACGTTAAGTTAAGTTAAGTCATGGTTCATCTCCAGTTGGATCGGTCTGCTGGTCAAAATAAACGAGGAGAAAACCACATGTACAATATTCTCGCTCTCAATCAAACCCCAAAACACCAAATTAAGTCTAAATGGCAAATTCCTGCAGCCAAACGACAACCCAAACTATTTTGGAGTCACATTTGATCGGCGCATGACATGGAAAAGTCAGATCGAGAGAAACCGAATGAGAGCCAGAGAAAGAATGGCAATCATGAGGAAACTTGCTGGCACAAGCTGGGGAGCAGACGAAAGTATACTAAAGAAACTGTACACTGGAAGAGTGAGACCAGTTCTCGAGTATGGCATTGCGGCATGGACAACAGCAGCAAAGGCGAACTTCGATAAGGTTAGCAAACTTCAAAACCAAGCCATGAGAGTTATAACAGGAGGCATGAAGTCAACGCCAATTGTAGAACTTGAAAAGATTACAAAACTGCAATCCATGACCGATAGAAGAGACTGCAGAGCCCAGCTGCAGTCAGAGAAACTCCGAAGACTGACTGACCTTCCAATGCACCAGAGACTAAACAATTTGGAAATGGGAAACTAAAGCGGAGAAACTTTGCAGAAATAGCCAAAGCAAAGATGCACGAAGATCCCATAAACGCACTAACAACACCAAAGTCAATCACTACTGTACGAAAACCTACCTGGAGGCAGGATACATTTCCAGAGGTGGTAGAAAATATACCAGGTATTGGAAACAAACACTGCCAGACTGAAAAAGAAAGGAGAGATACTACCCTAAGCTTTATATCGAAAAACTACCCAAGCATGGACTGGACCCATGCATACACCGTCGGTTCTGTAACAAACACAACACAGAACGGAGGGGCAGGAGCATTTCTGAACCTACCAAATGGCAGAAAAACAACACTGTCATTCGCTACTGGAAAATACACAAGCAATTTCAGAGCGGAGGCAGAGGCACCGAGGGCGGCAGTGGAAGAAATGGTGACAGGTAAAAGGAATGAAAGCCACATAGTCCTGCTTACAGATGCCCTGGCCGTAGTCACAGCACCAAAAAGCCAGAAAAATACTGAACTTAATGATTTAAGAGCAGTACTCTGTCAATTATGCCAGCAGGCCGCACCAAAAAGAGTAATGGTACAGTGGGTTCCATCTCACTGCAACATCCAAGGCACCGAGCAGGCAGACAGACTGGCAAAAGAAGGTGCAAGACTACCACAACCAGATACTAGTGTGACATACGAAGAGTCAAAAAGGCTTATTAGAGCTAGATACATGACCAAATGGGAAAACGAACATACTGGCTACACAAAAAACGATGCCTATTACCAGTTGAACAGAAAAGAGCAGGTCGTGGTCTTCAGACTTCGCACTGGCCACAATAGACTCAGGTACCACCTATTCAACAAATTGAAGATAGGTGGCACCGACGAATGCCCGTGTGGTACCGGGAAAATGACCGCTGAGCATTTGCTGCAAAACTGCCCGACATACGAGGATCAGAGAGAGCAAATGTGGACATCACCAGTGGCAACACTAGACAAGCTCTATGGCAGTGTCGACAGCCTCAGGATGACGGCTGCTTTTTTCGAAAAAAATAATGGTTACTGTCTGACTGCGTACGAAGAAGAAGAAGAAGAAGGATCGGCCTGCATCTTCCTAGGATATCAAGCTCATGTCCTGGGCCTTCATGTCCAGGGCCTTCATGTCACGCTTTCACACATGTTGGAACCTCAGCTGTGGTAGGCCCACTGTTCTTTTGTGATCCACCAATTGTCGATAGTGGATATCTTTGGAAATTCGATCATCTTCAATTGCGACGAAAATGACGAAGCCATCGTAGTCTTTGCTGCCCAAGGAGAGTGTACATGCATGGAAGACCAGTGTGAGGGTACACCTCTGCATTTGTCACTCTGTCCCTCCATGTAAGTCCAAGAATGGATAGCAGGTCATCTAGATGAAAGCTGTTAGTCCTTGTTTGGCATAAGTTGTCAAAGTCTCGCTACCATATAGGAACGTGCTGACGACACATGCATTGTACACCATGGCCTTGTACACCACGTACACACATTGTATATCATGGCCTTAGTTTTAATTGTCAGTTCCTGGTTTTTCCCAACACGTGTGTTGTGAGGCGAACAAATATAGCAGCAGCTTTGCCAACGTGACTGTCTATTTCTGGGTCTAGAGACAGTTTGTCGTTGATGGGATCCCAGGTATGTGAATTGGTGCACAGTTGCCAGTTCATAATTATCGATTCTAAGACTTGGCGTGGCGTCTACTTCTTGCCCCAGAAAATTGGTTTGGTTGAGACTTATTGAGACCAACACCTTTGCAAGCCTGGGAGAAGCGATCCATCAACCTCTGAAGTTCCTGCTGTCTGTGGGTGATAATTCCTGACCTTCGTATTGGCATTGAGCCTTGCAAGGTTAAACAGCTGACCACCCGATCTAGTGTGAAGGAAGATTCCCTCAATTGCGTTACCAAATGGTGGTGATATACTACCGTTAAATTGGACTGATCCTTTCATGCCCTCTTGTATTTTTTGTGTGTGTTCGCCTTATTTCTCTTATCCGCAAGGCGGTGTGCGTTGCCCTGTGGTTTTTATTTTGCGCCTGTCAGCCCAGTGCATCCAATTTCAGCATGCATTTTATGTAAGCGTCTGCGTCCTCCTGCATGTTCTAAGGGCTTGCTTCCCCAGGGTAGCGGCCGGTGCTGTGATGGTGATCGAACCCAGCACCTTCCGATTGTGAGTCGTGTCACTTAACCACTACCCCCCCTCCCCCCTCTTGTAGTGATATTATTAGTCGCAGCAGTTTGCTTCAGCAGCCTATTTTAGAGAAACATTTGGAAGAGTCCATCCCTACAAACCAACTGAAATGTCGTTTTCCAGGTCAAAGATGGCCGATATAAAAGGGCTCATTCAGCGAGCGTGACTTCTCCTGATGTCAACAAGACAAACAATGTCGGTCGTTGATCTTTCAGACCTGAAACCGCACTGATACTCCGGACACTCACGCTGGGCCAATTTTTGTCACCACAGAGAAATTACTCTAACGAACCCCCCTGGCCCCCCTCTCCCCCCCCTCTCCCCCCCCCCCCCTTCCCCCACTTCCCGACAAGCAAAGTTATTTAGATACAACGGATGCAAGACCAAAAGTCTACCACGAAAAAGGTGGATGGCAGACATACCTGAGGTGGCGAATGTCATTGGGCACGAGGCCCACAGACGGGCATGGGGTCCACAGACGGGCATGGGGTCCACAGACGGGCATGAGGACCACAGACGGGCATGAGGCCCTCAGACGGGCATAAGGACCACAAATGGGCATGGGGTCCACAGACGGGCATAGGGTCCACAGACGGGCATGGGGTCCACAGACGGGCATAGGGTCCACAGACGGGCATGAGGTCCACAGACGGGCATGGGGACCACAGACGGGCATGGGGACCACAGACGGGCATGGGGTCCACAGACGGGCATGAGGCCCACAGACGTCATGGGCACCACAGACGGACATGGAGACCACAGACGGGAATAGGGACCACAGACGGGCATGAGGCCCACAGACGGCATGGGCACCACAGACGGGAATAGGGACCACAGACGGGCATGAGGCCTACAAACGGGCATGGGGACCACAGACGGGCACGAGGCCCACAAACGGGCATGTGGACCACAGACGACATGGGGACCACAGACGGGCATGAGGCGCACAGACGGGCATGGCTACCACAGACGGGCATGAGGCTCACAGACGGGCATGGCTACCACAGACGCGCATGGGGACCACAGACGGGAATGAGGCCCACAAACGGGCATGAGGCCCACAGACGGGCATGAGGTCCACAGACGGGCATGGGGACCACAGACGGGCTTGTTCCACGGACATCTTGATAACTGTATAGCGATACCAGCTGATGTCTAGACAAGACAAACTCTATAGTGTTTATAACAACTGATGTCTAGACAGGACAAGCTATATATATTATATTAGAAAGATAGAAAAGGAAAGAGACCTAGAGGTTATAATAGATCATACAGGTAAGGTGAGTGAGCAAGTCCAGGTAGCAGTGAAAAAGGCAAATGCAATGTCAGGTATGATACAAGGAAATATTAAACATAGGAGCAAGGAAGTGATAGTCAAACTGTATAAAGCATTAGTTAGACCTAGATTGGAGTACTGTGTACGGGTGTGGAGTCCTTATCATAGAGGAGATATAAACATGGTGGAAAGGATACAGAGAAGAGCAACAAAGCTGATAGTGGGATTCCAGAATTACAGTTATGAGGAAAGACTCAGAAAAACCGACCTACAGTGTCTAGAAAAAAGAAGAATTCGATGTGAATTAAATTAGGTCTAGAAGATGATCAAAAGAACTGATAAATAATTAGACTATGAAAAGTTGTTCCAAATACAACCACCTACAAGAACAAGAGGGCACGGCTGCAAATTAACTGAAGAAAGGTCCAGATTCGAGATTAGGAAATATTTATTTAGTCAGTGAGTGGCGAATGCTTGGAATGCATTGCATTGCATAGTGGAGGCGGGTTCAATTAATGCATTCAAGAATGTATTGTATTTACATGGTTATTTTTATATCATGTGGAGTAGAAGAAACTGGTTGTATACAAACTCTGCACAGTCTTCTATACAATTATAAAAAAAGTTATGTTAAGTAAAGACCAATATTGTATTTCTGTAGTAAGAAAACAGAAACCTTGCATTACACTCTGTGGCAACTACAGAAACAAGCCGTATTTATTCCTCAGCTATGTACATCTCTTCGGCACAAGCTCAGACACCCTTTCTTTTGTTGTCTGTACAGAAGGCCGTTCTTTGTTTCTGGTTTTCTGATTCTTAGAAAGGATTGACAGATCGCCATCACAGTTCTATAGTTGATTGACAACTACATCTTCCATTCTATTCCTTCTATAACTCTTTGGGCAGGCATCACGTGACGTCGTTCAGCCATTCATCGTAAAGCAGATCGGAACCGTCCATTGCGGGACGAAACTACCAGGATGAAAGAGGCGATAACATTTCAATACGGAAAGCCGTGCAGTTGTGAGGGGCATTTAAACAGACGAAGGACACAACATTCACCCCAATCAGGCACTTCGGTACCAGGATGATGGTTACGATGGATGGCTTTAGCGAAGGAAACAAAATAACTTAATAAACACAGAAAACAGGAAAGCTATGTTTCTTAGTTTGGGATAAGTCGCATTTGGAGTGAAAGACACGATCTCACGTCTCAGAAGAAATTATGCAAGAAGGAGGTGAACGCTGACAGGAGGGGACACGGTGTGGGGAAGATTAGCCGCGTGTCCACGGGAGAGTTTTTGAACAAGAGAATATGTAACGTGACAGGCGAGATGAAAACCTGTGGTATGTTATATGGGCATGGCAGAGTGGATAGTTCTTAGACAAGCTAATCAAGACTGCATTATGAGAGCAATAGGGTCTCGGGGAGGGGGAGGAGAGCAATAGGGTCTTGGGGAGGGGGAGGGGGAGCAATAGTGTCTCGGGGAGGGGGAGGAGAGCAATAGGGTCTCGGGGAAGAGGAGGGGGAGCAATAGGGTCTTGGGGAGGGGGAGGAGAGCAATAGGGTATTGGTGAGGGGGAGGGGGAGCAATAGGGTCTTGGGGAGGGGAGAGCAATAGGGTCTTGGGGAGGGGGAGGGGGAGCAATAGGGTCGTGGGAAGGGAGAGAAGAGCAATAGGGTCTCGGGGAGGAGTAGGAGAGCAATAGGGTCTCGGGGAGGGGGAGCAATAGAGTTTTGGGGAGGGGAGGGGAGCAATAGGGTCTTGGGGAGGGAAAGGGGAGCAATAGGGTCTTGGGGAGAGGGAGGAGAGCAATAGGGTCTCGTGGAGGGGAGGGGGAGCAATAGGGTCTCGTGGAGGGGGAGGAGAGCAATAGGGTCTCGGGGAACGGGAGGGGGAGCAATAGGGTCTCAGGGAGGGGGAGCAATAGGGTCTTGGGGAGGGGCAGCGATAGGGTCTCGGGGAGGGGAAGGGGAGCAATAGGGTCTTGTAGAGGGGGAGGGGGTGCAATAGGGTCTCGTGGAGGGGAAGTGGAGCAATAGGGTCTTGTAGAGGGGGAGGGGGTGCAATAGGGTCTCGTGGAGGGGGAGGAGAGCAATAGGGTTTTGGGGAGAGGGAGCAATAGGATGTTGGGGAAGGGGAGCAATAGGATATTGGGGAGGGGGAGCCATAGGGTCTCGTGGAGGGGGAGGAGAAGGAGCAATAGGGTCTCGGGGAACGGGAGGGGGAGCAATAGGGTCTCAGGGAGGGGGAGCAATAGGGTCTTGGGGAGGGGGAGCAATAGGGTCTTGGAGAGGGGTAGCAATAGGGTCTCGGGGAGGGGGAGGGGAAGCAATACGGTCATGTAGAGGGGGAGGGGGTGCAAATTGGTCTTGTAGAGGGGGAGGGGGTGCAATAGGGTCTCGTGGAGGGGTAGGGGTTGCAATAGGGTCTCGTGGAGGGGGAGGAGAGCAATAGGGTTTTGGGGAGGGGGAGCAATAGGATGTTGGGGAGGGGGAGCAATAGGGTCTCGTGGAGGGGGAGGAGAGCAATAGGGTTTTGGGGAGGGGACGCAATAGGATGTTGGAGAAGGGGAGCAATATGATATTGGGGAGGGGGAGCAATAGGGTCTCGGGGAGGGGGGGGGGAAGCAATAGGGTCATGGGGTGGGGGAGCAATAGGGTCTCGGGGAAAGGGAGGGGGAGCCATAGGGTCTCGGGGAAGGGAACAATAGGGTCTTGGGGAGGGGGAGCAATAGGGTCTTGGGGAGGGGGAGCAATAGGGTCTGGGAGAGAGGAAGGGGAGCAATAGGGTCTTGTAGAGGGGGAGGGGGAGCAATATCGTCAGGTAGAGGGGGAGGGGGAGCAATAGGGTGTTGTAGAGGGGGAGAGGGAGCAATAGGGATTTTTGGAGGGGAAGCAATAGGGTTTTGGGGAGGGGGAGGGGGAGCAATAGGGTTTTTGGGGAGGGGGAGCAATAGGGTTTTGGGGAGGGAAGGGGGAGCAATAGGGTTTTGGGGAGGGGGAGCAATAGGGTTTTGGGGAGGGAAGGGGGAGGGGGTGCAATAGTTTTTTGGGGAGGGGGAGCAATTGGGTTTTGGGGAGGGGGAGGGGGTGTAATAGAGTTTTGGGGAGAGGTAGGGGAGACAAAATGTAGAGATGTTTGAGGAGATAAAATGGAGGGACACGTCGGGAGATAAATTACCGATTTAAAAGAGCTCTTGGACAACAGGGTGTGTCTCGTGAGAAAGATGTAAGGTCCATTTGTAGGTCATCTAGGTCTCTACGACAAGACAAGTAGGACATGAGGATCGTTAGTAGGACATGGGAGGACCAGGTACTTTCAGATATGAATAGGATCAGTCATTGTAAGATATATCGGGGACAAGGGGACCTCTAGAGGATCTATGTATGTGTTATGTATGCGTGCACGCATGCGTATGTTTGAGTTTATGCGTGTGTGTTTATATGTGTATGTGCAGGTGTGTGTATGTGTGTGTGTGTGTGTTTACGGGTGTATGTACGGGTATGTGTGTATATGTATGTGTGTACGGGAGTGTGTATGTGTGTGTATGTGTGCGTGTGTGTGTATGTGCGTGTGTGTATGTACGGGTGTGTATATGGGTATTTATGGGTGTAAGTACGGGTATGTGTGTATATGTATGTGTGTACGGGAGTGTGTATGTGTGTGTATGTGTGCGTGTGTGTGTATGTGCGTGTGTGTATGTACGGGTGTGTATATAGGTATGTGTATGTATGTATGTGTGTGTGTGTATGAATGGGTGTGTGTATGTATTTGTGTGTGTATGTACGGGTGTGTGTATGTATATGTGTGTGTATGAATGAGTGTGTATAAACATAAAAACAAATATAAAACCAGTGAGTTTACAATTAAAATGAACCTATTTGCAAATAACGTTTGAAATAAACGTTAAGCTGAATGGCACGCACAACTGCAGTCCTGGGGCGAACAGGAAATGGAGTCACAGCTCAGCCATCTTATCGTCTACTCGACAACCACCAGAAACGGAAGTTGATATGCTGTTAGCTTATTTCAAACCAAGAAGAGTTCTCATGTCAGAATATCAGAGAAAGACCTGTAGATCGTTCAGTTTGAGCAATCTCCATTGATGAGCACGATTTGTCATTGGTACAGAGGTCAACGGTCGAGTCATTGTGATTGCCTCACTCACCAAATCCCATGTGAGCTTAACTTCTGTTCCAGCAAGTCGTTACGGGGGGGGGGGGGGGGGGGGCGTTCAATTCACTTCCTCTAATCCTTCAATCGGCAAATTCTGACAGCAAACTTCTACTGTTCAAGAAATTCTAAAAGCTGAAGCTAAGCTGAAAGTGGGATGAGACAGTACAGTAATATCGTGGGCATGGGGACCAGTTCTTGAGAGCGTGGTGTCTCTGGGATTACTAGGTTCATCTTAATGGGTCTATCGGATTGAACTTGATGGAACAGTTCATTGAATGTCAGATAACTAAGAGATTACAAATAATCGAAAAGGATTTAATCAAAATCTTCAGAGAATGGATTAAAGAGAGGTTTTATTGTTCAGACAATAGTCTATCTTGTTGTGGTAGCAGGATAGGGCGTTTCAGCTGCAGCCGTAACTGCTACACCCCTTTACCATCCGCCCCCATTATGTAACATAGTTACATAGCGTCTCCCTTTTCTTGGTGGAGATCTTGGTTTGTGGAGACGGATATAGGGGGAGAGATGGAGTTCTATCGGTGGGAGATGGGAGAGATGGAGTTCTGTCGGGGGAGAGGGAGGGGGGGGGGAGAGTGTGGATTTCTATTTGGGTGGGGGGATTTCTATCGGGGGAATGGGGAGATGGATTTATATTGGGGGTTCGGATGGATTTCTATCTGTGGGAGAAATGAATTTCTTGGGGGGTGGGTGTGTGGTGTGGAGGGTCTGTTGAGGTGGGTTTGGGGGGGGGGGGAGATGGATTTCTATCGGTGGGAGAAATGGATTTATATCGGTGGGAAAGATGGATTAAATCGGTGGGAGAGATGGATATTTGTGATTTATTTCTGTGGTAGATGGATTTCTACCGTGGGAAGAGATGGATATATATCGGGGGAGAGATGGATTTCTCTCGGTGGGAGAGATGGATTTTTGTGATTCCTGTCGGTTGGAGAGATGATGGATTTGTATGAGTGGGAGACATGGATTTCTATCGGTGGGAGAGATGGATTTTTGTGATTTCTATCGGTGGAAGAGATGGGTTTTTGTGATTTCTATCGGTGGGAGACATATGGAGTTTTGTGATATGGGAGAGATGGATTTATATCAGTGGGAGAGATGGATTTTTGTGATTTCTATCGGAGATGGATTTTCTCGGTTGGAGAGGTGTGTTTTTGTTGGTAGGAAAGATGGATTTCTTTTGGTGGGAGAGATGAAGTTCTGTCGTGTTGATGTGTCCGCGTGTTGGAAGCAAATGTGAATGATTGATTCGACCAGCATCCGAACAATCATCATTCTTACAGATTTGTTCAGATCTACTATAGATGGTTGATTGTCCAGCTGGGATATTTTTTGACAGGGTCAAGGGCTGTGGGAATGACTATATTGTCACACGAGTAGATCTGAGAATAGTGCTCGACCCATCACTTCATCAGTTTTACTTTATCTGTTATTTACTCGCCAGTGATGGATTTGAGTGCTGCAATTTTCCTATCTGCAAGACCAATAGTTTTCTTTATACCATCGTACATTTGTCTGGTGTTCCCTGTTTGTGCTGCAGTTTGTGTAACATGGTGTTCTCCATCTGTAACAGAATGTTCTCGATCTGTAACATAGTGTTCTCGTTCTGTAACAGTGTTCTCGTTCTGTAACAGTGTTCTCGTTCTGTAACAGTGTTCTCGATCTGTAACATAGTGTTCTCGTTCTGTAACAGTGTTCTCGTTCTGTAACAGTGTTCTCGTTCTGTAACAGTGTTCTCGTTCTGTAACAGTGTTCTCGATCTGTAACATAGTGTTCTCGTTCTGTAACAGTGTTCTCGTTCTGTAACAGTGTTCTCGTTCTGTAACAGTGTTCTCGATATGTAACATAGTGTTCTCGTTCTGTAACACAGTGTTCTCGTTCTGTAACAGTGTTCTCGTTCTGTAACAGAGTGTTCTCGATCTGTAACAGAGTGTTCTCCATTTGTAATAGAGTGTTCTGGATCTGTAGCAGAGTGTTCTCCATCTGTAACAGAGTGTTCTCCATCTGTAACAGAGTGTTCTCCATCTGTAACAGAGTGTTCTCCATTTGTAATACAGTGTTCTCCATCTGTAACAGAGTGTTCTGGATCTGTAACACAGTGTTCTCCATTTGTAACATAGTGTTCTCCATCTGTAACACAGTGTTCTCCGTCTGTAACATAGTGTTCTCCCTCTATACATAGTGTTCTCCTTCTACACAGAGTTCCAACCATCTACAGGTGTGGCGAAAATGCTACTCTGCAACATGCGGCATATACTGACATCCAAACATATTTAATCATTTGAAAATGAGAATTGTCAGGTATTATGTATACTTGTCACTACTTTATTGTGCACAAACATGGCCAATGAATAACAAGTTGGAAAAGAGGATTGAAGCCTTTGAGATCTGGGAATATAGAAGATTGGGTTGCATTACTTGGAAAGAGAAGAAAACACATTAGAAGGTATTAGACAAGTTAAGGTGAAAAGAGAATTAATGACCGAAATCAGGGCTAGATAGTTAGGTTATTTTGGTCATATAACAAGACATACCTATTTGTTGAAGACCATACTGGAGGGTAGGGTGGAAGGCAGTCGTTCAAGAGGAAGACAACGTTTTAAGTGGCTGGATAACATCAGGAGATAGACTGGAAAAAGCCTGTCAGATTCCACCATTACGGCAAGACATAGCGTACGCTGTAGATCGATTGCAGCCGACCTCCCATGCGGAGATGGCACTTGGACTGAACTAAATTATCTATAGAGTTTCATCCATCCATACAAGTTCTATCAATCTATACATAGTTCTATCAATCTATACATAGTTCTATCAATCTATACACAGTTCTATCAATCTATACACAGTTCTATTAATCTATACATAGTTCTATCAATCTATACATAGTTCTATCAATCTATACATAGTTCTATCAATCTATACATAGTTCTATCAATCTATACATAGTTCTATCAATTTATACAGTTCTAGCAATCTATACAGTTATATCAATCTATACAGTTATATCAATCTATACAGTTCTATCAATCTATATAGTTATATCAATCTGGACAGTTCTATCAATCTATACAGTTATATCAATCTATGCAGTTATATCAATCTGGACAGTTCTATCAATCTATACAGTTTTATCAATCTATACAGAGTTATATAAATCTATGCAGTTCTATTAATCTATACAGACTTCCCTCAATCTATACAGAGTTCCTTAAATCTCTACATAGCTCCATCCATCTATACAGATTTCCATCATTCTAGACAGTTCTATCCATCAACAAACCGTGTCTTGCAAACATGAAGTAAATATTCCTGTTCACGAAATAATCTATTCATCACCATGGCAACGCTTTCACTCAATTTCTTCAGGAAGACAGATCGCTTCTCCTGCTTCAATGCCCTCGGTGGACCGGTTGTACGGGAAGTTTCTTTGCTTGGATAAGCTCATGTCATCTTCGCCAGGCCAACATTACCATGGACGACTGACTCTGTACGTCGTGTCTTCATACTCAAATGTCTCATTCTGAAACAATGTGTGATGGGTTTGCATCCTTCTTTAAGAAAATAAAAAATCCAGAGCGCAGTTTCCGAGCATAAACGACCGCATCCCTACCGTACTTCTCTCCCCCCTCCAAACACATATTCACAAATTCTTGTTTTTGAAATGTTCTTTAAAAAAGAAATAGAATCCTGACATTTAAAATCAATTATTTCCGGTTTGTGAACTGCTTTCAGCATTTTCCTATTTGTTCTCGGAGTGACAGAAAGGGATTATTGAAGAAGTCTGGCCTGTTCTAGTCGCTGAAGTGATTCCATACGTAGAACCGATACATTGGTTTGCGAGCATTCTTAAAAGGACTTCCTTCAAATGTCACATGGCTAATATGTAGGCTTGAGGCAAGATGCACGCAAACGCCACATATCCTCATATTGCAAATCCTTTATTGTTACTTTGTATTCTACATTCAAGTCTAACGAGATTCGTATATGAAATACTGATACCGCAACGATGTTGCATTATATTTGCATATATATATATATAAATATTTATATCTTGTAACAGTTCCAGCTGCAGCACTGGCTTTAAGGGCAGGGGTGATGTGCCGGTGACTCTGGGAGCACAGATTACCTGAATGTGTGCCAAAGCCACTCACCGTCTCGACACTAAGTCGACAAAGGAAACGAGGGGTTAGAGGGAGGAATGTGTCTAGTTCAGGTGGGGGTTCTGAGCTGACCACTTTGGCGTTCCGTTTTAGCGTAGCTGGGGGTTGGTGACAGAGGTCGCGACGGCCTGTTACGACATTTAGAGTGACATGAATTCGGTGTTATTCGTCTAATAACAATTGGTTGGAGGTAGATCTAAATTAGAGTAATGGCTAAGTCCGACAACCAACATAAGTGCATGGGACAGTCATGATTTTTTGCTTGAGACTATAAAATACTTGCCAAAGATGAATTGAGCAGATTGACCTTTAGAGAGAGAAAGAGAGAGAGAGAGAGAGAGAAAGAGAGAGAAAGAGAGATACTCTAGCTAGGAGACTGACTATGAAAGCAATTGATAGGCTTCTAGTAGCTAACAGGCTGACTAGGAGTTTGTGATAGAGAAAATGAGTTTGCAGGGCGATTGAACCTGCAACAACCTTCGAGTTTTGGCCAGTCGCTCGATAAGTGTGTGTCATGGACACCCTGTGACTAGAATAGATCTGAGTGTGTGTCTTACGTGTAGGACGCCGAGTAAAGAACGTGCGTTCTGAAGTATGTGTATGCACAGAACGACTGAGTGTGTGACCACATGTGAGTACGCGATTCCTACTATAAGTGACGTGATCTAATTTCATATGAACGCACAGATCACCTGAGTATACGTGACTAGATCGGAATGTGGATGTACAGATCACCTGACTGAAGGAATCTGAGTGTGGGTGAATGCACAGAACGACATACGATCGTGAAGGCGAGTTTGTGAGAGTGTGTTGAGTGTGAATCTAATGGGAGGGTAGCGGTCAGAATCTTGGGTTAGGTAGGCTGGAGAAGTTAACAAAAGCTAGTGCTTAAAACCTCAGCTGTAATTCAATATATATATATATATATATATATATATATATATATATATATATATATATATATATATATAAGGATTATTTAGTTCAGATGTATTTTGTTCTTTTTGCTAATATTTTTTCTGTTGATTGTTGTTATTAAATATCCCAAAGTTTGTTGGAGAGTGTTTAGTGTGTTATTTACTGTGTGTAGTCGTATCGTGGTGCGTATACTTGTTGTAAAATTTTAGATAAATAACTACACAGCGAAACCTAGACTGCCAAAATATATAATGATACTGTAAATATAGTTTGTTGTATAATTATAATGACACTGTAAAAAGAGTTTGTTGTTTAGTATAATGAAACTATAAAAATAATTTGTTGTATAGTATAGTGATACTGTAAAAAGAGTTTGTTGTGTAGTAAAATATAGTGATACTGTAAAAAGAGTTTGTTGTGTAGTAAAATATAATGACACTGTAAAAAGAGTTTGTTGTGTAGTAAAATATAATGACACTGTAAAAAGAGTTTGTTGTATAATATAATGATGCTGTAAAAAGAGTTTGTTGTATAATATAATGATTCGATAACGAATTTGCTTTGTAACATAATGATACTGCAGTCAACCGAAACAGAACATAAATAGATGTAAAATATCTGACTTGTAAGACTACATTACATCACAATAATAAATGTATCCAGCCATGTTAATGAGTAGATGAGTTCACATTTGTGCCATCTGTTTGGCCTACATTAATTCCAACAATCAATCAATCAATCAATAATGTGGAGCAGAGATCTTCAACAAATACTTGCCAAGTTCTCCTGCCCTGGGCCATCTGATGTTCATGATTTTGCTTTTTTGATCACTTTTATTGTCTCTGATTCTCTCTTGTTCTTTCTGGCCTTCTCTGATCCTCTATGATTCTTTCTGGTTCTTTCTGGTTCTCTCTTGATTTCTCTTATAATCTCTGATCCTCTAGGATTCTCTCTGGTTCTTTCTGGTTCTCTCTTGATTTCTCTTATAATCTCTGATCCTCTATGATTCTCTCTGGTTCTTTCTGGTTCTCTCTTGATTTCTCTTATAATCTCTGATCCTCTATGATTCTCTCTGGTTCTTTCTGGTTCTCTCTTGATTTCTCTTATAATTTCTGATCCTCTATGATTCTCTCTGGTTCTTTCTGGTTCTCCTTGATTTCTCTTATAATCTCTGATCCTCTATGATTCTCTCTGGTTCTTTCTGGTTCTCCTTGATTTCTCTTATAATCTCTGATCCTCTATGATTCTCTCTGGTTCTTTCTGGTTCTCCTTGATTTCTCTTATAATCTCTGATCCTCTATGATTCTCTCTGGTTCTTTCTGGTTCTCTCTTGATTTCTCTTATAATCTCTGATCCTCTATGATTCTCTCTGGTTCCTTCTGGTTCTCCTTGATTTCTCTTATAATCTGATCCTCTATGATTCTCTCTGGTTCTTTCTGGTTCTCCTTGATTTCTCTTATAATCTCTGATCCTCTATGATTCTCTCTGGTTCTTTCTGGTTCTCTCTTGATTTCTCTTATAATCTCTGATCCTCTATGACTCTCTCTGGTTCTTTCTGGTTCTCTCTTGATTTCTCTTATAATCTCTGATCCTCTAGGATTCTCTCTGGTTCTTTCTGGTTCTCTCTTGATTTCTCTTATAATCTCTGATCCTCTATGATTCTCTCTGATTCTCTCTGGTTCTCTGGTCCTTGCTGGTTCTTGCTGGTTCTCTCTGATTACCTCTGGTTCTCACTGGTTCTCTCTGATTACCTCTGGTTCTCACTGGTTCTCTCTGATTACCTCTGGTTCTCACTGGTTCTCTCTGATTACCTCTGGTTCTTGCTGGTTCTCTCTGATTACCTCTGGTTCTCACTGGTTCTCTCTGATTACCTCTGATTCTCTCTGGTTCTCTGGTTCTCACAGGTTCTCTCTAATTCTCTCTGGTTCTCTTGCATTCTCTTTGGTTCTCTGGTTCTCCTTTGCTTATCGTGCATTTTCCGTTGCTAATAGAAGGTTCCATTGTCTTGTGTGCTCTGGTGAGCACCCTCTGATTTGTCTGTATTGATGAGAAGATTATATGTGTATTTCCCATCACAATATGATTGTCTTTAGTTTTGCTTATTATCATAGCCTGCAGTCGCGTGTAAAATCAAACTGTACAAAATTAAAGAAAAAGCAGTTATACAATGACAAGATCTCTCTTTCCCCGCACCTGTTGCATGCGTTCTAGGCCCCGCCCATTTTCTCTCACCTTCCCCACTCTTGTCTCCTGCTCCATCCCATACCTCCATAATAATAAGTGTAACTTTGACTTGAAGAGGCAGTCAAATTCTTTCGCTGAAAATGCTCTGAAGAGCTCACATTTTAATTTAGATGTTAAATTTATAACGCATACATTGTGAGGTTCCTAGAATGCCATGTTCGCTAATTAATAAGGTGCAATGGATGCAGGTGAGCTGACTGAAAATGACATGTCAATTGTACATTGAGACTACTAGTTAATAAAAGCCGTCGGCACCTCGCGATGTTGACAATTTGTGACAGTTAGTTGTGAGAGCAATTCATAATAATTGATAACATGTTTGACACTTGTCAGTCAACAAAGATACACAGGGACTTCTCAATAATTTTGGAGCGCTTGATAGTGTCTCTGCTATTTGCAGAAACATTATTTGTCTATACAAAAGGTCATCAACCTTCTTCTAATCATGCGGCAGAGGCCATGTCAGTTGAAGACGTGAGTTCACATTCTACAGCAAACAGTTGAAAGTTGCAATTATAAAATACGTGTCTACAGTGTTTTGATCAATACTATATATAGAGTTCTGTCAAATCGATACAATTGATTACTATTGTGTAGCTATACAATCAGCCAGAGATACACAATCACCGCCAGCTGGAATTACGAGATTTCGTTTTGGAATTGCGGAACGGGTAGTTTTGGCAGTCGGACCGCAAGGACGATCCCTGACCCCTGGTCTACACTCTGACAGGCTTTGCGTATCCTCATGTGTCACTTGAGTGCGCTGACTAATTACTGAAGCTTCAACTGACGGAGCGGATAACGATGGAATATGACTCTGGCATCTGAGAGCAGTGGGCGTGAGATGACGTACAGGGGTGTGTGCAATAAGCGGACTACATGAACGATCAGTATCCTTACCATTGAACACTGCCTTCTACTGCCTCAAACACCCATTGGGGGACGGCGCGGGTTCGATCCCCACCACAGCACCGGCCGTTACCCTGGGGAAGCAAACCCTTAGAAAATGCAGGAGGAAGCAGAGCCTTACATAAAATGCATGCTGAAGTCGGATGCACTGGGCCGACAGGCGCAAAATAAAAACCACAGTGCAACGCACACCGGCTTGGGGATTAGAGAAATAAGGCGAACGCAAAAAAACAAACAAAGCGTACTTGTAAGTTGACTTGTAAGGTGAGTCTGCTGATGAGCAATCTAGAACAGTGTATTCAGCATGATATTCCCATTAAACGGGATGTGTACAGAATTGCTGGTAACATGGCCGGCTAGGCGAGCATAGCAGACGAGGTCACAGCGACCTGCATCAGTCAATGACGGTGAAATCAAAACAGCGTTAACGCACGGTTTGGTCCGTTGGACAGGATGGCATGTAGAAACAAAAAGGGAAGTAACCTATAAGATTACTGCCGTAGGGTGTGAGGTGTAAGCGATCTCACATTGTAATGGCTCGGCTATATGAGGGCGGTAGCCATTTCCTTTCATCGCCGCTCCAACTTCCCGGACTGAACCAGTACCCATTTACAGCTGGGTCCACTCAGGAGTTGTTGCGGTCTTAAAAACCATTTTCACCTGAACTGGGTAATGAACCCAGGACCACTCGGATGCGAAGCCAGCTCGCTAACCACTGCGCTACGCGGCTACCTAAAAATACAATTCAGTGGTCGAAATAACTAACACATCATAGAATGAACAAACTAGTACTTTCTGAGGCACTAATCCTATGTTAATATAGCCATTCAGTGATGGCATGGCATAAAGAGAAGTGTGAACCCGTTCGAGAGGAAAGAACAGAATGAAGAAAGGGTTATACAGTGGTTATACAATGGTTATAAAATGGTTATACAATGATAATGCCATGGAAATACAATGGCTACTGCGAAGTCTACATGCACACCTGTTTTCGATTATAGGTGGCAGAATATTTGATTCGATACAATTAAAACCCACAGCACAATGATCAAAATGTTGCAGATAACTTGTATCAATATCGTTGTCTGTTGGTTGTTGGCTATAGATGTACTAACGTCAATCAATACACAGCAGGCGATGGAAGCAGACAGACAAGCATCTACAACCGGTCGAAAAGCGTCAGACCGGAAATCTGGCTTTCTCAAATCTTCTTATTCTTCTTAGTCGTCTGACTTTCTAGCGGGTTCTAGTACAGTGTGGTGGCGTGTTGTAGTACAGTGTCGTGACGGGTTGCAGTACAGTGTCGTGGCGGGTTGTAGTACAGTGTCGTGATGGGTTGCAGTACAGTGTCGTGGCGGGTTGTAGTACAGTGTGGTGGCGGGTTGTAGTACAATGTCGTAGCAGGTTGTAGTACAGTGTCGTGGCGGGTTGTAGTACAGTGTTGTGGTGGGTTGTAGTACAGCGTTGTGGCGGGTTGTAGTACAGTGTCGTGGCGGGTTGTAGTACAGTGTTGTGGTGGGTTGTAGTACAGTGTCGTGGCGGGTTGTAGTACAGTGTTGTGGTGGGTTGTAGTACAGTACCGTGGTGGGTTGTAGTACAGTACCGTGACGGGTTGTAGTACAGTACCGTGACGGGTTGTAGAACAGTGTCGTGACGGGTTGTAGTACAGTACCGTGACGGGTTGTAGTACAGTACCGTGACGGGTACAAGCACCATTCAAGATCTAAAAACAGTGGCGTCACACCGTTCCAACTGGAGATCATTTGTTTCTGCCTTTTGCGCCGTATTTGGCGCGCAAATCACATAGACAAATGGATAGATACTTCCTGTGTTGTCTTTTGTCTCTTAAGAAACCTCTTTTCAATTCCACAGTGTCAGTACTCTATCTGTTATTCAGAGTTTCATCATTGTTTTTCTTTCTGAGTATCGTGTTGGACGTACCAATTCAATTCTCATTGAAACGATATGTCAATGTTGACATGTCTAGGACTGTTGTCTGTACGGAGTTTCGTGCTGCAGTTTGGTCCTTTAGCATTTTCAAGTTGAATTTATGCCTGAAAGTGTTTGATCGTCTCATTATTTTCAGGTTTTTGTTGTATTTATTTGTGTGCGTTCGCCTTATTTATCGATTCCCCAAGAGGGTGTGTCTTGTACTGTGGTTTTTATCTTGCGCCTGTCGGCCCAGTGCATTCGACTTCAGCATGCATTTTATGTAAGGGTCTGCTTCCTCCTGCATTTTCTAAGGGTTTGCCTTCCCGCGGTAGCGCCGGTGCTGTGATGGGATCGAATCCAGCACCTTTGGTTGTGAGCCGGGTCACTTAAACACCAGCCCACACCGTCCCCATTTTCAGGTTGACTCTAACTTGAGAAGTTCTTGTTTTCCGTGTCTTTCTCCCAGACAGAAATCGCGTATGTATTTGGATGTCGTCAGTTTGGATTTGACGTAGATCATCAGAGGCTTGTCATATACATCGGTGCGATGCCTTGTGTATCATTCACGTCGGTGTGATGCTGTCTGTATCATTCATGTCGGTGCGATGCCTTGTGTATCATTCACGTCGGTGCGATGCCTTGTGTATCATTCACGTCGGTACGATGCCTTGTGTATCATTCATGTCGGTGCGATGCCTTGTGTATCATTCATGTCGGTGCGATGCCTTGTGTATCATTCATGTCGGTGCGATGCCTTGTGTATCATTCATGTCGGTGCGATGCCTTGTGTATCATTCATGTCAGTGCGATGCCTTGTGTATCATTCACGTCAGTGCGATGCCGTGTGTATCATTCATGTCGGTGCGATGCCTTGTGTATCATTCATGTCGGTGCGATGCCTTGTGTATCATTCATGTCGGTGCGATGCCTTGTGTATCATTCATGTCGGTGCGATGCCTTGTGTATCATTTATGTCACTGCGATGCCTTGTGTATCATTCACGTCAGTGCGATGCCTTGTGTATCATTCATGTCGGTGCGAAGCCTTGTGAATCATTCATGTCGGTGCGATGCCTTGTGTAATTCTATCGAGATAGTGACTATATAAGGTTCGTATCTTGTTTGCTCTGACAGGCTGTAGCCGTGATCAGGTGTCAGGACGTTACTGGACGGACCAGCTTCGTGTCCCACGGCACGGACATCTTTGCTTACTTGGCATTCCAATCTCTTTGAACAATACTTTTTTTGCAATTGTATACCTTGTTGATTGTAATTTGGATTTGGTCATTTAAACTTGGCATTCCGTGTCATATAAACTTGGCATTCTACGTCATATAAACTTGGCATTCTGCGTCATATAAACTTGGCATTCTAGGTCATATAAACTTGGCATTCTGCGTCATATAAAGTTGTCGTTCTGCGTCATATAAACTTGGCATTCTGCGTCATACAAACTTGACATTCTGTGTCATATAAACTTGGCATTCTGTGTCGCTGTGATCTAACGTACAAGCATAGATCAGAATAATTGTGACCTTGAATCTGATGCTTTTAATCGAATCTAAATGGAGGTAACAGATATTGGTCGACACAAACATCGACTTTTATCATATAGTTTTTTGTTTTGTTTTACATTCGCCTTATTTCTCTATTCCCCAGGGCGGTGTTTCTGTTTCTGTTTCTAATAATCAGCGTCACTGCACTCCGGGCATACCCATAGGTGCTCAGTCTCTCTCATCAAATGGCGTAAGGTATAGATGCTGATGGTCCCTGTAGCTCTCTGGTTGTACACTCTCCTGCTCCGTCCTCTCATGCGCCAAACTTCACTTGAACCTCGTTTAATGTCGAAACTTTGCAGTCTGTGGATTGCTGCTTCATTTATTGCGGTGTCGTCGTCCAACAGGCGGTCATTGATTGATTTCAAAATGTCACTTCTGTCCAACACCAATGTGCCCATGATGGGAGCCCGTGAAGCCAAGATGTCAGCTCTTTCATCGCCCTGAACCCCGGCATGAGTAGGACAGTAGATCCAGGTCAGCGCCTGGAGGTTTGAGGCCTCAACAGCAGCTTTCCACTCGTACGTAAGCCATCCCTTCTGTACTTTCTGAAGTACGGCTTACACGTCTGTCACGATGACTGCTTCCGTCTCCATTCTCTTACTCGAAGTTGTTGACATGTATGCCCTACTGCGCTCAGCAACGACCTCTCCCCTCACTCTAGCCGAGAAACCCCAGCCTGATGAATTACTGCGCACGACTTATCCGTCGGTGTATATGACAGCGTCACTCTCCTGGGTGTTCTCAGTTATCAGCTGATTTACCTCGTGCTCTGCTCTCTCGTTGTTCCGTTCTCTGCATTCCTTCTCTAAGGTTATGATGACTCTCTGGAACTCTATCATTCTATCACCAGTGTGGACCCATTCTTCCCCTTTGGCTATCGTCTCAGCTGGAGTGACGTGTTCGATTGTTGTCTCAGTCTGTGCCATCCATGACGACCATCTCTTGATTCTTGATCCCTTGATGTCTGAGATACTACTGTACAGAGGGTGTCGAGTGTCTGTAGTGACACGCATATAGGATTTGACTTGTGCCAGTTTATGTCTGGATGTCACCGATAACAATCCCAACATGTACATCATCTCAATCGGGGTATCTCTAGTGCAGCCCAGAACCAGACGCATACCTTCATTCTGGATGCGGTCCAACCTTTCACACTGTGTTCTTGATAGTGTGAGGATGCCTAGTCCGAAATCGATGACAGACAACACGACCTGACGAAACAGGATGAACAGGAGGCGTTGTTCCAAGTCGGCAGCAGCCATGGTCTTGAGTGCTCCTAACCATCTCTTGCATCTTTGTACGATGTGGTCAACATGGCAGTTATAGGAGAGACTGCAATCAAATGTCACTCCGAGGTATTTCAACCTGTCACACCTGTCGATGGTGCAACCATCAAAAGTGATGCCCGGGAGTTCAGCCTTTACTATGGAATTATTCAAAGAGCACCACATCATTCAGGCCTTGTTCGGATTGATCTTGGAGCTTGAGTCGCCGCACCACTGTGAGATTCCTTGCAAGGTTTCCTGGATGTCTTTGACTAACTCTTGCCTGTCTGAGCCAGTCCTGTATGTTAGGATGTAATCGGCAAATGTCAACGTTCACCCTGTCCCTGTGGGTTGAATATTGGCCACTTTTACTGTGTAGATGTTGAACAGCACCGGTGAGAGCGGAGACCCTTCAGGCAGTCCTGGACAATATTCGCCTCGGTTCTGATGTCCACGATCCCACGCGTAGCGCAACTGTTTTTTCCATCAGGGCAGCTGATATCCAACTAACCAGCCACGGGTTTAAACCACACTGCTGCAGACAGGTAATTAAGGTCACAAAATCGACACGGTTGTATGCGTCTTCCAGGTCGAGTGCCACCGTGACTGTTTCTTGCTTTGACTGAAACCCCTCGTACACATCATACGCGAAAGTTCCAGCGTTAGCCCAGGTCTCCTTCGCTGTTCTATAACTGCCCAGCGTATCGGGTAGAATCTGCTCCCGTTCAAGGTGGGCCATTATTTTCCTGGCCATTATCTTCTTGAGCAATTTGCCATATACATTTTGTATGGTGATTATTCGATAGCTGCCGAGAAGCTTGGAGTCCTTACCAGGCTTAGGCAGTGGGCACATATAGCTATGAGGCCAGTCCTCGGGCACATATGCCTTCTCTATAGTGTGGTTGAACTCCTTCACCATTTTTCTTATATCTGTCTCATCCAACTTCTTAATGGGGCAATACTGTACTTCATCAGGACCTGGGGCTGTGTTTTTGCTGGTACGTAGGCTATTTACGACCTCTGCCTCAGTGATAAGGTCTACATAAGCCTCTCCCCTAATGACTGCATCTAAGATGCCTTTCCGAGTTTCATGACGGGCATATCTGTCGCCTTTGTCAGTCTGGGCAACATATGGACTGAAAAAACTTAGACCTTTCTCTTCATCTGTCTTCAGGAGCCTTCCTGTGGTGTCTTGAATGTTGGAGATAAGCTGGCTAGTAGTTTGTCCATTCATCTTTCAATGCATGTGCCATCTGGAGGGTATTATAATTACCCACTCCTGTGATGAACTCCTCCCATTGCTCGCGGTGTGTGTTGCACTACGGTTTTTATTTTGCGCCTATCGACCCATTGCATCCGACTTCGGCATGCCGATATAGTGGACATGGTATCCCTCTCAATGAATGCAATCTTTTCTTGTCTTGCTGTAACATAGTACGTGTTCTTGCTCTATACGTTGTTCACCATACCTCGTTAATCCTGTCCCCCATTCCTCGTTAATTCTGTCCCACATACGTGGTTAATCCTGTCCTTCATACCTCGTTAATCCTCTCCCACCTACGTGGTTAATCCGCTCCCACATACTTAACTTAACTTAACGTCTTTATACTGGTTTAGAAGACCCTGCAGAGTCTGTATACAACCAGTTACATTTACATCACCTTGCTCTAAAAGCTATGCGCATCCAGTTTATTCTTAAATGCATTAACTGTCCCTGCCTCCACTACCTCCCCTGGCAATGCATTCCAAGCAGACACCACTCTCTGACTAAAAAAATATTTCCTAATATCTAATCTGGACCGCTCTTTAGTCAGCTTGTAGCTATGCCCTCGTGTTATTTTGGGTGGCTGTATTTAAAAAAAAACTTGTTATAGTCTAATTTATCCATTCCTCTGATCAACTTATAAACCTGTATTAAGTCACCACGAATTCTTCTCTCTTCGAGACACTGTAGGCCGGTTTTTCTGAGTCGTTCCTCATAACTGTAATTCTGGAATCCCACTATCATCTTTGTCGCTCTTTTTTTGTATTCTTTCCAGCATGTTTATATCCCCTCTATGATAAGGACTCCACACATGTACACAGTACTCCAATCTAGGTCTAACTAAAGCTTTATACAGATTGACGATCACTTCCTTGCTCCTATGTTTAATATTTCTTTTTATCATACCTTACATTGCATTTGCCTTTTTCACTGCTACCTTAACTTGCTCACTCACCTTTTCTGTATGATCTATTATAACCCCTAGGTCCCTTTCCTTATCTATCTTTCTAATATTGTTTTCTCCCATTCTGTAATTATGTTCCATATTGGATCTACCCATGTGGATGACTCTACATTTATCTACATTAAACTCCATTTGCCAGCTTACAGACCATTCTCGAATTTTATCTAAATCCGACATAAAAATATCCACTTCCGCTTTAGATGAGACACTACTGCATAGTTTTGTGTCATCAGCAAATTTTGCAATCATGGATCCCTTATCAATGTCCAAATCATTTATATATATCAAGAACAAAATTGGTCCCAAAAACCGAGCCCTGTGGCACACCACTTTTCACTTCACACCACTCAGAGTACTCCTCATTTATGCCCACCCTCTGCCTTCTTCCCGTTAACCAATTTTCAATCCATTTGGCAACTTCCCCACCTATTCCATGTCATTTTAACTTTCGATATAATCTTTGATGAGGTACTCTATCAAAGGCCTTTGCAAAGTCTAGATAAATAACATCCACTGGCTCCCCTTTATCTATGATTTTAGTAACCTCCTCCATGAATTCTAACAGATTTGTTAAGCATGATCTCCCTCTAGTAAACCCATGCTGACTATTTCTAATTAGATTACATTTGTCTAAATGCATTACAATGTTTTCTTTGATTATTGACTCTAACAATTTACAGACTATGCTCGTTAAACTCACCGGTCTATAATTTGCCGGATCTGATTTTTTGCCTTTTTTGAATAAGGGGACCACTCCCGCATCTTTCCAATCCCGTGGAACAATCCCTTTTGTAAGTGGTTAATCCTATCCAACATACGTCGTTAATCCTGCTCCACATACGTCGTTAATCCTGCTCCCAATTGGTCGTTAATCCTGCCCTACATATGTCGTTAATCCTGCCCTACATACGTCGTGAATCCTGCCCTACATACGTCGTTAATCCTGCCCCACATACGTCGTTAATCCTACTCCACATACGTCGTTAATCCTACTCCACATACGTCGTTAATCCTGCCCCACATACGTCGTTAATCCTGCCCTACATACGTCGTTAATCCTGCCCTACATACGTCGTTAATCCTGCATCACATACGTCGTTAATCTTGCCCTACATACGTCGTTAATCCTGCCCTACATACGTCGTTAATCCTGCCCTACATACGTCGTTAATCCTGCCCTACATACGTCGTTAATCCTGCATCACATACGACGTTAATTCTGCCCTACATACGTCGTTAATCCTGCATCACATACGACGTTAATTCTGCCCCACATACGTCGTTAATCCTGCCCCGCAGACGTCGTTAATCCTGCCCTACAGACGTCGTTAATCCTGCCCCACATAAACTCAACAGATGTCAGTCATAGAGCTCCGTGCCATGAGCACGTCCCTCCAACCTGTCCATCTTGGTCAAAGGTTCGCACATTACATGTGAGGATCACATGACAGCCACGATGCCATCAGTAGCACAGTTACCGCTTCTACCTTGTTGCCACGTGAATAGTGCAATTCTTGTTACTAGTTATGTGAGGAATATTTCAATAGTGGTTTGAAACCGGGCACAACTCAACCCTATCTCTGCGGTCATATCCCAACCTCTCTCAGCGATCACAGCCCAACCCTCTCTCGGCGGTCACAGCCCAACCCTCTCTCGGCGGTCACAGCCCAACCCTCTCTCTGCGGTCACTTAACCCTCTCGCGGCGGTCACAGCCCAACCCTCTCTCGGCGGTCACAGCCCAACCCTCTCTCTGTGGTCACAGTCCAACCCTCTCTCGGCGGTCACAGTCCAACCCTTTCTCGTCGGTCACAGCCCACCCCTCTCTCGGCGGTCACAGCCCAACCCTCTCTCTGAGGTCACAGCCCAACCCTGTCTCGGCGGTCACATCCCAACCCTCTTTCGTCGGTCACAGTCCAACTCTCTCTCGGCGGTCACAGCCCAACCCTATTTCGGCGGTGACAGTCCAACCCTCTCTCTGCGGTCACAGCCCAACCCTCTCTCGGCAGTTACAGCCCAAACCCTCTTTCGGCGGTCACAGTCCAACCCTCTCTCTGCGGTCACAGCCCAATCCTCTCTCGGCGGTCACAACCCAACTCTCTCTCGGCGGTCACAGCCCAACCCTCTCTCTGCGGTCACAGTCCAACCCTCTTTCGGCGGTCACAGTCCAACCCTCTCTCGGCGGTCACAGTCCAACCCTCTCTCGGCGGTCACAGTCCAACCCTCTCTCGGCGGTCACAGCCCAACCCTCTCTCTGCGGTCACAGCCCAACCCTCTCTCGGCGGTCACAGTCCAACCCTCTCGTCGGTCAGAGCCTGTCTAATCTGGAATCTCATACCTGATGGGCACACAGAAGAAACAATTTGTGTTAACGTTATTAATTTGTTTATTAAAAAAAATTCTGAAACTGTTTTATATTCTAGCCTAATAATGTGCTATCTTTATGTTAAGTAATGTGCTATATTCTTGTCTAATAATGTGCTAAATTCTAATTTAATAATGTGCCATTTTAAAATCTAATAATGTGCCATTTTCTAATCTAAAAATGTGCTATATTCTAATCTAATATTGTGCTAAATTTTAGTTTAATAATGAACTATATTTGTTGTCCAATAATGTGCTATATTCTAGTCTAATAGTGCGCTAAATTCTTGTCATATAGTGTGCTAAATTCTTGTCTAACAATGTGCTATATTCGTTTCTAAAAATGTAATATAAATTCCTGTCTAATAATGTGCTATATTCTTGTCTTTTATGTGCAAAATTTTGGTTTTATAATGTGTTAAATTCATGTCTAATAATGATATATTCCAGTCTATTAATGTGTTATATTTTAGTCTATTAATATGCTATATTCTAGTCTATTAATGTACTATATTCTAGTCTGTTAATGTGCTATATTCTTGTCCATTAATGTGCTGTATTCTTGTCCATTAATCTGCTATATTATTGTCTATTAATGTGCTATACTCTCGTCTATTAATGTATTGTATTCTTGTCCATTAATGTGCTATATTCTTGTCCATTAATGTGCTGTATTCTTGTCCATTAATGTGCTATATTCATGTATATTAATGTGCTATATTCTAGTCTATAAATTTGCTATATTCTTGTCTATTAATGTGCTATATTCTTGTCCATTAATGTGCTATATTCTTATCTAGAAATTTGCTATATTCTTGTCCATTAATGTGCTATATTGTTGAATATTAATGTGCTATATTCTAGTCTATAAATTTGCTATATTCTTGTCTATTAATATGCTATATTCTTGTCCATTAATGTGCTATACTCTTGTCCCTTAATGTGCTATACTCTTGTTTATCAATGTGCTATATTCTTGTCTATTAATGTGCTATATTCTTGTCTATTAATGTGCTTTATTCTTGTCTATTAATGTGCTATATTCTTGTCTATCAATGTGCTATATTCTTGTCTATAAATGTGCTAAATTCTTGTCTATCAATGTGCTATATTCTTGTCTATAAATGTGCTATATTCTTGTCTATCAATGTTCTTTACTCTTGTTTATCAATGTGCTATATTCTTGTCTATTAATGTGCTATATTACTGTCTATTAATGTGCAATATTCTTGTCTATAAATTTGCTATATTCTTGTCTTTTAATGTGCTATATGCTTGTCTATTTATGTCTTGTATTTTTGTCCGTTAATGTGCTATATTCTTGTCTATTAATGTGCTATATTCTTGTCTATAAATTTGCTATATTCTTGTCTATTAATGTGCTATATGCTTGTCTATTAATGTCTTGTATTCTCGACCATTTATGTGCTATATTCTTGGAGAACCGTTTTCCGAACGTATGACACTCAACAAGATTCTATCTGACAGGTTCCGTTCCGCGAGCCGCGTTTAAAACTGTGCTGATGTCGATGGTTTGCTACCTGAAGAGTTTGTGGACATCCGCGCCCATCAATGTCTCCTGTATAGTTTACACCCATCAATGTCTCCTGTATAGTTTACACCCATCAATGTCTCCTGTATAGTCCACACCCATCAATGTCTCCTGTATAGTTTACACCCATCAATGTGTCCTGTATAGTCCACACCCATCAATGTCTCCTGTATAGTTTACAGCCATCAATGTGTCATGTATAGTCCACACCCATCAATGTCTCCTGTATAGTTTACACCCATCAATGTCTCCTGTATAGTTTACACCCATCAATGTCTCCTGTATAGTTTACACCCATCAATGTATCCTGTATAGTTTACACCCATCAATGTCTCCTGTATAGTCCGCGCCAATGACCCTTACTGACTGTTATGAATGTTGACCATCTTGTTCCCTACGCGACCATTCAAACTCTCTTCACGGCTGTCTTTGTCGCTGACACGTCTACAGCTTAGATATGAAATATTGATGTTTACCGACCAGGCGTGGGACATGCTGGATTGAACTATAACAGACGCATTTGCGAAGATCGATGTGCCAGATTTCTCTGCGTTGGCTGGCTGATAATAAATAAACATAAACCTTTGGTGTAAGATCAGTCAAAATGATTCCGAGCTTCGATCGATGGTTGTTATGTATCACACCACTTGAACACGGTAGCTGTTCTGATAAACGCTATCTCACAAACAGACAGAGGTGTCGCCACGATGTAGTCATGTAACCTATTGGCACAAAATAGAACTGAATCGCAGTTAGGAGTTACAGGTAGAAAAACTGAAATTGAACTTACAATATGTGAATATTTTACATCACACAAATTCAAACTAAAACAAAATTGATAAAAAAAACCAACCCCTTCAAAAACGCATAGCCACCCACCACTCCCCCCCCCCCCCCACCCCCAAAAAGCAACAAACAAAACAAATGAAAATAAGTCGCAAATAAAACATTTTTAAAGCCAGGCAATTTTTTAAAAATCCTAATGAAATCAAAGTTATAACAAATCACAGTTTAAAAGAATGTAAACACTGCATAATTGAAAGACACATGAATATCGTAACATTCAAGTGCAGCCTACAAAATGTAAAACATTTTCATCATCAAAAGTGACACTGAAATGAAAGTTAAATCCCAAACTGAAACGCAGATTTAAGATCGTGGTATCTAAAACAATTGTTCAAATATCTAGCCAAAATTAGTTTTAAGCCAACAATTTAAATAATAGAAAAAAAATGAAAAACTTAAAAACAACACGAAAACATAAAATTCATTTCCAAAAACTTCAAACTTAAGAAAATTTAAAAGTTCAAACTTGAAAAGAAGTTTAGAGAAAAACCACACAAAAACCACTGAATAAAACAACTTCAGCAAGGTAAAACTTCAAAAGCAATAAAACAGCAAAAATTACAAAATTTTTTTTTTTTCTGTTTTTTGTTTTGTTTGCTTCACTAGTTTATACTGGCGGAGGCGCGCTATTTTCAACCCCAGACCGTAGTCCATTGGGCGATATCAGGACGCATAAACCAGTGCTTGGATGCATGTGTGCGTCTGTATGTACCTATGCTAGGTTTGTGCGCCCTCAGAAGAAAAACTAATTGTAATATTCAACATAAAAGCGCATGTCGGACGTAGAGGTAAAACACAATACACACATCAGCTTTATCAATGTGAATCGTACGCAACTTACAAATGTAAAACTGTCAATGAATTTAATGACAATTGAAAGCAGCTTTCAGAACGTGCGAACTTCAAGTATTTATTCAGTAAAAGTCCAGCAAGATGAAAGTTATGGGTAAGGTAAGATGGTACAGTAACCGATTGACTTGAGGAAGAAGAGACGTTGTGTTGTTTGACAGTAACATATAGCACGTGGAATAGTAAACAAGTTCATTAAGTAACACTTACTGCATCTAGGTGGAAGAGTAGCTAGAGCAGGTATCTCTTGTGACATGCATTACAAACCCCAGTCTATCTAGATGTGAATGAGTAAATGGAAAGATCTCGACCCAACCTTTAAGGCAAGAGCCCCTCCAACCTTAGAGAGATCTCGACCCAACCTTTAAGGCAAGAACCCCTCCAACCTTAGAGAGATCTCGACCCAACCTTTAAGGCAAAAACCCCTCCCACCTCGGAGTGATCTCGACCCAACATTTAAGGCAACAACCCCTCCAACCTGGGGGAGATCTCGACCCAACCGTTAAGGCAACAACCCCTCCAACCTTAGAGAGATCTCGACCCAACCTTTAAGGCAACAACCCGTCCAACCTTAGAGAGATCTCGACCCAACCTTTAAGGCAACAACCCCTCCAACCTTAGAGAGATCTCGACCCAACCTTTAAGGCAACAACCCCTCCAACCTTAGAGAGATCTCGACCCAACCTTTAAGGCAACAACCCCTCCAACCTGGGGGAGATCTCGACCCAACCGTTAAGGCAACAACCCCTCCAACCTTAGAGAGATCTCGACCCAACCTTTAAGGCAACAACCCTTCCAACCTTAGAGAGATCTCGACCCAACCTTTAAGGCAACAACCACTCCAACCTTGGAGATCTCGACCCAACCTTTAAGGAAACAACCCCTCCCACCTCGGAGAGGTGACACTTTGTACAATAAAGTTACAATCTTTTGACTGGCTGCATTTTGCCTTGTCTTTCGCCTTGCCTTGCCTTTGCTTTGCCATGTCTAGCCTTTCGCCTTGCCTAATTCGAAGGGGAGCTGAGGCGTTACTCCGGTTAGGCCCAGAATACTGACCAGGACGTCGCGTCAGGGTCAACACACTGACCAAGACCACGATCTCCCTTCCATCTATCGTGCCCTGGAAACAGGCTGTTTTCAAGGCAGCCTGACTGATGAGATGTCGATCGATGTGATCCCTGTAGTAGTGATCGCCACGCATTTGAAGCCAAGAATAGTTGTAGAAGCGACAATCAGAAATGAGAAATTTTGCTGTAAAATCCGTACAACAGAAAAGTTCAAGTAATTGGTACTGAGTTATTTGAACAACCCCCCCCCCCCCCCCCCCCCCAGCACGCTAGGCACCCGTATGACTACATTATAGACTGGATAAGATTAAGGAATTGGATTCTCATACTTCTAAAGTTTAATTTCGCTTCCACTTGTGCCGTAAAGACGCGGGGAGAGCTAAAGTCTCCTTTCTAGAACCAAGCGTGTTGTCTCGGCCGTTGCAAGTTTGTGGTGTAGAATTTCATGGTGGCATCTATCTGCGAAGTGGTCTTCCTCGATCATTGTAACCAGATCTTATTGTGTTGTAATCGTGCAGTGGTGGTTGATTACATTCTCATATGATGACCAAAACATTCTATTTTCGGTCTTGATATGTATTCATCACAAGGGCAAGTTCTCACCATTTTTCTTACGTCTTCATTTCTCATTTGATCTGTCCCGGTGACCGTGATGGCTTTGCTACGACGTTTCATTTTACACACAGTGTTCATCTCCTGTGTTCTTGATCAATACAATGTCTGACTCTGATAGCAATCCGTTGGTACACGTGTACCGTCGATCAGCTGTTGTTGTGTAACTCGGGTCTTTCATGACCGGTGACCGGTGACAGGTGAAATGAAACGACAGAGGTCTTCCGGCGTCTAATTTTCATGTCGCTGTCAAGCCTTCAATCTTCCTTAGCAATACTTTCTGGGTACTTGAACTCTCAGACCAGTATCTGTTTGATACTGTTTATATCTGTTTGATACTGTTTATATCTGTTTGATACTGTTTATATCTGTTTGATACTGTTTATATCTGTTTGATACTGTTTATATCTGTTTGATACTGTTTATATCTGTTTGATACTGTTTATATCTGTTTCATACTGTTTATATCTGTTTGATACTGTTTATATCTGTTTGATACTGTTTATATCTGTTTCATACTGTTTATATCTGTTTGATACTGTTTATATCTGTTTCATACTGTTTATATCTGTTTGATACTGTTTATATCTGTTTCATACTGTTTATATCTGTTTGATACTGTTTATATCTGTTTGATACTGTTTATATCTGTTTGATACTGTTTATATCAGTCTGATACTGTTTATATCAGTCTGATACTGTTTATATCTGTGTGATACTTTTTATAGTCGGATGCTGTTGATATCAGTTTCATACTGTTTATATCAGTCTGATACTGTTTATATCAGTTTGATACTGTTGATATTACTTACCGGATTACTAGACGACCCGTTCTCCAGCGGCGATTACACCCTTGCTGGTCCCAACTTCTCTTCCAACGGTCTCTGTCTTGGACCACGGAGGGGGGGGGGGGGGGGGTGCAGTGGATAAGGAGTCGACCATCTGTGACATCGTGAATGTTGTTGCGGGATTTCGTACGAACGTGGTGGTGGTCGTCCCCGTGGTCGCTCTGATCTCGGGGGTACCATATTGCCGTCGCTGTGCTCCATCGATCATCCCCCCCACCCCCCACCACCCTTTCTTCCCCAGCGATGTTTCCTCTTGTCTGTTTATATCAGTTTTGTATTGTTAATATCACTTTGGTACTGTTTACATGTATCTTCAGTTAGATTAGCTACAGATAATACAAAGGCTTGACCGCTAGCCCACCATCTGACGCTCAGACCTGCTACCATGTGCTTACTTGTGTGTTCATTTTCAGAACAACATGCTTTACGTCAAGTTGCTCCTGCAGAAATATAGAAGGTAGAGGTACTTCCACATCAGACGTTGTTATTGGGGAGGAAGTGTTGAAAACTACATTGTACTGGGCAACAGCATGAGAGGAGGGAGGCAGTGCCCAAAACTCTTCCTTGAATGGGCGGGATGAATATACGAACATCTCATCAACACTTGATGCCAAACCTGTGCGCGCTCCTTAAACCTCCATAGACCTCCTCAAACCTCCTTAAATCTCCTTAAACCTCCTTAAACCTCCTCAAACCTTCTCAAATCTCCTCAAACCTCCTCAAACCTCCTTAAACCTCCTTAAACCTCCTCAAACCTCCTCACTCCTCAAACCTTCTTAAACCTCCTCAAACCTCCTCAAATCTCCTTCAAACTCCTTAAATCTCCTTCAACCTCCTCAAACCTCCTCCAACCTTCTGAAACCTCCTTAAACCTCCTTAAACCTCCTCAAACCTCCTTAAATCTCCTCCAACCTTATCCAACCTCCTCCAACCTCCTCCAGCCTTCTCAAACCTCCTCAAACCTCCTTAAATCTCCTCCAGCCCTCTCAACCTCCTCCAACCTCCTCCAATCTTCTCAAATCTCCTCCAGCCCTCTCAAACCTCCTTAAATCTCCTCCAATCTCCTCCAACCTCCTCCAACCTCCTCAAACCTCCTTAAACATTCGTCCTGGAGCACCGGCCGCAGTAAGTGAAGGTATGCGATCAAAGAGAAATGATTCTTCCATTGGACACGATAGATACGCAGAACCCAGGTCAGAGAAGTACATCGTTATTGTACTCCATGGCAATCATTCGAAATCTCCGCACATAGATTGAAAGATTGGCATAGATTGAAAGATTGGCATAGATTGAAAGATTGGCACATAGATTGAAAGATTGGCACATAGATTGAAAGATTGGCACATATTGAAAGATTGGCACATAGATTGAAAGATTGGCACATAGATTGAAAGATTGGCACATAGATTGAAAGATTGGCACATAGATTGAAAGATTGGCACAGATTGAAAGATTGACACATAGATTGAAAGATTGGCACATAGATTGAAAGATTGGCACATATTGAAAGATTGGAAAATAGATTGAAAGATTGGCACATAGATTGAAAGATTGGCACATAGATTGAAAGATTGGCACAGATTGAAAGATTGGCATAGATTGAAATATTGGCATAGATTGAAAGATTGGCACATAGATTAAAAGATTGGCACATATTGAAAGATTGGCACATAGATTGAAAGATTGGCACATAGAATGAAAGATTGGCACATAGATTGAAAGATTGGCACATAGATTGAAAGATTGGCACAGATTGAAAGAATGGCATAGATTGAAAGATTGGCATAGATTGAAAGATTGGCACATAGATTGAAAGATTGGCACAGATTGAAAGATTGGCACATAGATTGAAAGATTGGCACATAGATTGAAAGATTGGCATAGATTGAAAGATTGGCACATAGATTGACAGATTGGCACATAGATTGAAAGATTGGCACATAGATTGAAAGATTGGCATAGAGATTGAAAGATTAGCATATAGATTGAAAGATTGGCACATAGATTGAAAGATTGGCACATAGATTGAAATATTGGCATAGAGATTGAAAGATTAGCATATAGATTGAAAGATAGGCACATAGATTGAAAGATTGGCACATAGATTGAAAGATTGGCACAGATTGAAAGATTGACACATAGATTGAAAGATTGGCACATAGATTGAAAGATTGGCACAGATTGAAAGATTGGCACATAGATTGAAAGTTTGGCACAGATTGAAAGATTGGCATAGATTGAAAGATTGGCATAGATTGAAAGATTGGCACATAGATTGAAAGATTGGCACAGATTGAAAGATTGGCACATAGATTGAAAGTTTGGCACATAGATTGAAGGATTGGCATAGATGGAAAGATTGGCATAGATTGAAAGATTGGCACATAGATTGACAGATTGGCACATAGATTGAAAGATTGGCACATAGATTGAAAGATTGGCACATAGATTGAAAGATTGGCATAGAGATTGAAAGATTAGCATATAGATTGAAAGATTGGCACATAAATTGAAAGATTGGCACATAGATTGAAAGATTGGCATAGAGATTGAAAGATTAGCATATAGATTGAAAGATTGGCACATAGATTGAAAGATTGGCACATAGATTGAAAGATTGGCACAGATTGAAAGATTGACACATAGATTGAAAGATTGGCACATAGATTGAAAGATTGGCTCAGATTGAAAGATTGGCATAGAGATTGAAAGATTGGCACATCGATTGAAAGATTGGCACATAGATTGAAAGATTGGCACATAGATTGAAAGATTGGCACATAGATTGAAAGATTGGCATATAGATTGAAAGATTGGCATAGATTGAAAGATTGGCATAGATTGAAAGATTGGCACATAGATTGAAATATTGGCACATAGATTGAAAGATTGGCACCTAGATTGAAAGATTGGCACATAGATTGAAAGATTGGCACATAGATTTAAAGATTGGCACATAGATTGAAAGATTGGCACATAGATTGAAAGATTGGCACATAGATTGAAAGATTGGCACATATTGAAAGATTGGCACATAGATTGAAAGATTGGCACATAGATTGAAAGATTGGCATAGAGATTGAAAGATTAGCATATAGATTGAAAGATTGGCACATAGATTGAAAGATTGGCACATAGATTGAAAGATTGGCATAGAAATTGAAAGATTAGCATATAGATTGAAAGATTGGCACATAGATTGAAAGATTGGCACATAGATTGAAAGATTGGCACAGATTGAAAGATTGACACATAGATTGAAAGATTGGCACATAGATTGAAAGATTGGCATAGAGATTGAAAGATGAGCATATAGATTGAAAGATTGGCACATAGATTGAAAGATTGGCACATAGATTGAAAGATTGGCACAGATTGAAAGATTGACACATAGATTGAAAGATTGGCACATAGATTGAAAGATTGGCACAGATTGAAAGATTGGCATAGAGATTGAAAGATTGGCACATAGATTGAAAGATTGGCATCAAATGCGACCCAACATGGATACAAAGAATGGCGCAGGTGCGATGTCATCACTAACTTCCCATCTCATGTCTACACCCGGTACTTGGAAACAGGCTGTTACAGTAGCCTGACCAACAAGGTGGGGATTGACCTTGTGATGACCCTAGTAGTGAGATTGTTTAGAGGCCTTGCATTGCACTACAGTTAAGAGGACGTAAGTCCACCTTCGCTAGTTTGTCATAGGATACCAGAAAATCCACTCCAAACCCGAAACCAGTGACAGTTCATTGCATATGAACAACTAAGATTCAAATAGCTTCTACATGAACAACATGATTCGACATTAGCAGATCTTAACTCGACATTAGCAGATCTAGACTCGACATTAGCAGCAACCTGACTCGACATTAGCAGATCTTGACTCGACATTAGCAACAACCTGACTCGACATTAAGAAACAAACTGACTCGACATTAGCAACAACCTGACTCGACATTAGTAACATCCTGACTCGACATTAGCAGATCTTGACTCGACATTATCAGATCTTGACTCGACATCAGATCTTGACTCAACATTAGCAGATCTTGACTCGACATTAGCAACAACCTGACTCGACATTAGCAACATCCTGACTCGACATTAGCAGATCTTGACTCGACATTATAAGATCTTGCCTAGACATTAGCAGATTTTGACTCAACATTAGCAGATCTTGACTCGACATTAGGAATAACCTGACTCAACATTAGCGGATCTTGACTCGACATTAGGAATAACCTGACTCGACATTAGCAATAACCTGACTCGACATTAGCAGATCTTGACTCGACATTAGCAGATCTTGACTCGACATTAGTAGATCTTGACTGAAGATTATCAGATCTTGACTCGACATTAGCAGATCTTGACTCGACATTAGTAGATCTTGACTGAAGATTATCAGATCTTGACTCGACATTAGCAGATCCTGACTCGACATTAGCAGATCTTGACTTGACATTAGCAGATCTTGACTTGATATTAGCAACAACCTGACTCGACATTAGCAACAACCTGACTCGACATTAGCAGATCTTGACTTGACATTAGCAACAACCTGACTCGACATTAGCAGATCTTGACTTGACATTAGCAGATCTTGACTCGACATTAGCAACAACCTGACTCGACATTAGCAGATCTTGACTTGACATTAGCAGATCTTGTCTCGACATTAGCAACAACCTGACTCGACATTAGCAGATCTTGACTTGACATTAGCAGATCTTGACTCGACATTAGCAACAACCTGACTCGATATTAGCATATTTTGACTCAACATTAGCAACAACCTGACTTGACATTAGCAACAACCTGACTCGACATTATCAGATCTTGACTCGACATTAGCAACAATCTGAATCGACATTAGCAACAACCTGACTCGACATTATCAGATCTTGACTCGACATTATCAGATCTTGACTCGACATTAGCAGATCTTGACTCGACATTAGCAGATCTTGACTCGACATTAGCAGATCTTGACTTGACATTAGCAGATCTTGACTTGACATTAGCAAGAATCTGATTCGACATTAGCAACATCCTGACTCGACATTAGCAGATCTTGACCCGACATTAGCAGATCTTGACTCGACATTAGAAAAAATCTGACTCAACATTATCAGGTTTTGACTCGACATTATCAGATCTTGACTCGACATTATCAGATCTTGACTCGATATTAGCAGATCTTGACTCGACATTAGCAGATCTTGACTCGACATTAGCAGATCTTGACTCGACATTAGCAGATCTTGACTCGACATTAGCAGATCTTGATTCGACATTAGCAACAACCTGACTCGACATTAGCAACAACCTGACCCAACATTAGCAGATCTCGACTCGAAATTAGCAGATCTTCACTCGACATTAGCAGATCTTCACTCGACATTAGCAGATCTTCACTCGACATCCCTCTTCAGCCCAATTAAAAATAACCCACTGTGTTAAGGATCATAATTATTCTGTTTCTTGAATCTGAACACCAGAAAAGATTTCTGAGCCGTGGCACTAATCAGTTCGACACGCCGCCCCGAGAGCCTAGAATTCATCATAACACATTATTATACAAACCAGAACTTTCCATAATTTGGTTACTTGAATTAGAAGTTTTATATATGTGGCATTCTAAGTTCTCTCAGTGGCCAGCTGGGGTATGTTGGCATTCTAAGTTCTCTAAGTGACCAGCTCGTGATGGTGGGATTCTAAGTTCTTTCAGTGGCCAGCTCGGGTATGGTTTCATTCTAAGTTCTCTCAGTGACCAGCTCGTGATGGTGGCATTCTAAGTTATCTGAGTGGCCAGCTGGGGTAGGGTGGCATTCCATGTTCTCTCAGTGACCAGCTCGTGATGGTGGCATTCTAAGGTCTCTCAGTGACCAGCTCGTGATAGTGGCATTCTAAGTTCTCTTAGTGGCCAGCTCGTGATGGTGGCATTCTAAGTTTTCTCAGTGACCAGCTCCTGATGGTGGCATTCTAAGTTCTCTCAGTGACCAGCTCGTGATGGTGGGATTCTAAGTTTTTTCAGTGGCCAGCTCGGGTATGGTGGCATTCCAAGTTCTCTCAGTGACCAGCTCGGGTATGGTGGCATTCTACGTTCTCTCAGTGGCCAGCTCGGGATGGTGGCATTCTAATGTCTCTCAGTGACCAGCTCGTGATTGTGGCATTCTAAATTCTCTTAGTGGCCAGCTCGTGATGGTGGCATTCTCAGGTCTCTGAGTGACCAGCTCGTGATGGTGGCATTCTAAGTTCTCTGAGTAGCCATCTGGGGTATGGTGGCATTCTAAGTTCTCTAAGTGACCAGCTCGTGATGGTGGCATTCTAAGTTCTCTGAGTAGCCAGCTGGGGTATGGTGGCATTCTAAGTTCTCTCAGTGGCCAGCTGGGGTATGGTGGCATTCTAAGTTCTCTGAGTAGCCAGCTGGGGTATGGTGGCATTCTAAGTTCTCTCAGTGGCCAGCTGGGGTATGGTGGCATTCTAAGTTATTTCAGTGACCAGCTCGTGATGGGGGCATTCTAAGTTCTCTAAGTGACCAGCTCGGGTTTTGTGGCATTCTAAGTTCTCTCAGTGGCCAGCTCGTGATTGTGGCATTCTAAGTTCTCTGAGTAGCCAGCTGGGGTATGGTGGCATTCTAAGTTCTCTCAGTGACCAGCTCCTGATGGTGGCATTCTAAGTTCTCTGAGTAGCCAGCTGGGGTATGGTGGCAATCTAAGTTCTCTCAGTGGCCAGCTGGGGTATGGTGGCATTCTAAGTTATTTCAGTGACCAGCTCGTGATGGGGGCATTCTAAGTTCTTTCAGTGGCCAGCTCGGGTTTGGTGGCATTCTAAGTTCTCTCAGTGGCCAGCTCGTGATTGTGGCATTCTAAGTTCTCTCAGTGACCAGCTGGGGTATGGTTGCATTCTAAGTTCTCTCAGTGACTAGCTCGTGGATGGAACATTGCAATCGCTGTACTGACAATCTACGGCCCACAATATTATAAACAATCTTAAGTCAAGGTAGGGGAGGTGGCCACTGCCAGAATGGATAAGGAGCATGTATAACCAGCGACCTATTGGAACTATGCATAACCATCGAGTTCATCATGTTGTGATTGAAACTCAGCCACTTGTGTGTTTGGACAGAGTACAGAAATGTCTGGTCTTGATGGAGTAAAGCGTTTTATTATACTGTATAAATTCTGTTAATATAGCGATCAAAGATTATTTTTCATGTGGTAACAAAAATGAAAGTGTATGGGGAAAAATAGAAAGTGGGGGTGAAAAAAACAGTGATTGGAGTGTGCTATAGATGTCCATCCAGTCAAAAAGAGGAAGATGAGGAGCTGATTAGTAGCATAGCAAAGGCAAGTAAAGGGAAATTATTATTAATGGGGGATTTCAACTATCCAGAAATAAAATGGGATATGGCAGAAGCACTTGTAGAGTCAAAAGCTTTTGTTAAGTGCATAACTGACAATTTTTTAATTCAACATGTAGAAGCAGCCACCAGAGGCAAAAACATACTCGACCTAGTTTTTACCACACAGGAAAATATGATTGAAAATGTTACCATTGGGGAACTGTTTGGCTCAAGTGACCATCAAATCATCCGTTGGGATCTTATTGCAGGGAAAGAAGTAAACATAAATACGCGAACATACGACTACTCTAAGGCAGATGTTAAGAGGATGAAAGAGGCAGCGAACCACATAATCTGGAAAGATATTGTTGTAGGAACAGATGTTGAACAGGAGTGGGAAAGTTTTAAAACCATTCTAGAAACGCTAAAAGAGGAATGTTATCTGACGCTATGTATGCCGTCTGACGCTATGCGTGCTGTCTGACGCTATGTATGCCGTCTGACGCTATGCGTGCTGCATACCTTTGGAGCATTTGAGTACAACTATGAGTTCCTGCATCCTCTATTTCACTACCAGCTTTTTAGAACTAGTTTAACATTTGGTAAGGACGAGTAATGTGACATTAGCTGGAATTCATTGACTTGATGTATCGGTGTAAAGGGTTGTAAAAACTGTGCCCCCACTAAACTAACTCTCCAAATAACCAGACAAATGCTTTACAAGATTAATTAATGCCAAATAAACACAAGGAACCACGTTCGAAATTGGACCGAAATTAACAACACGTGCAGCATTGTCGAATGCCAGGTCGAAAAGATTCATCGAGGGGAACAGATCCGCGCAATGAAACCAGCAAATAGACAAGACGTCTGACTATAACCTTTACTGGTCGGTCGGTCTTGTTATATTTTTTCTTGTATCAAGGTAGAGTTTCTTTGTTTGGGCTGAACATCCAGATGTATTGAAATGCGTTGCCAGTTCTAAACATTGTTATGCTTCAATACTTATGTCTTTTGCTACATAGCTGTCATTGTTACATATCTGTCATTGTTACATAGCTGTCATTGCTACATAGCTGTCATTGTTACATAGCTGTCATTGCTACATAGCTGTCATTGTTACATAGCTGTTATTGTTACATAGCTGTCATTGTTACATAGCTGTCATTATTACACAGCTATCATTGTTACATAGCTGTTATTGTTACATAGCTGTCATTGTTACAAAGCTATCATTGTTACATAGCTGTCATTGTTACATGGCTGTCATTGTTACATAGCTGTCATTGTTACAAAGCTATCATTGTTACATAGCTGTCATTGTTACATAGCGGTCATTGTTACATAGCTGTCATTGTTACATAACTGTCATTGTTACATAGCTGTCATTGTTACATAGCTGTCATTGTTACATAGCTGTCATTGTTACATGGCTGTCATTGTTACATATCTGTCATTGTTACATAGCTGTCATTGTTACATAGCTGTCATTGTTACATAGCTGTCATTGTTACAATGCTGTCATTGTTACAAGGCTGTCATTGCTAGCTGTATTGCTATAGGATATATTTCTATAGTCAGAGAGTGGCCATAATGATTGGAATACATTGCCACAGGAAATAGTGAAGCCAGGGTAAATTAATGCATTCGAGAATAAATTGACAAGATCCGTAACCAGACAATACGTAGCAATCTCTAAGTTCAACCCCTGCAGACACGAGTGGAGCAGTCCCAACTACAGTGGTTTGGCCATGTCTGTAGAATGGAAGAAGATCGGATACCAAAGCGGTCATGGGAGATCAAAAGTCAAGGACGCAGACCCCGAGGACGTCCGAAAGTACGTTGGGAAGACAACATGCGACAGTCGCTAAGTGATAGAGGGATGGATTGGAAAGAGGCCAGGCAAAAGACGGCGGATAGAGCAGTGTGGCGTTCTCTTTGGCAAACCTCTACACCTCACGGTAGAAGAGGAGCGACTAAGTAAGTAAGAGAATAAATTGGATGAGCATAGTTTTTAAAGCAAGGAAATGTAAATTAAACTGGTTGTATACAGACGCTGCAGAGTCTTTTAAACCAGTATAAAGACGTTAAGTTAAGTAAAGTTAAGTTTAGTTTAGTTAAGTTAAGTTAAGTTACACAATTGTCATTGTAACTTGTATTATTGAGAATATCATAGACGAACTACCTTTTTGTCCCAACTACTGTGTCATAGTCGGAAGTGGATTTCAGGACGAGGTCCTAATTGTGTCCGTGCTCTGCTCCTCTGACAGCCGAGGCTCTTCCTGGACGGCACGTGGAAGAACCAGTTCTGCTTACTAGCAGGAGAAGGGACAATGCCGATCTCTAGGACCCTAAAACCAAACTGCTCTAGGCAGACTAGCCCGTAAGTCATAGCAAATCAACATCCACTACGGGATCAAGATGCGGAGCAGCGCATGAGCTGCAGTGGTCAGCGACCCATAGCTGACTGCTAGCGTCAGGGCCAGCGAACCAGAGCTGCCAAGACCCTTCTATACCTCCACGCGGTGATACTGGATAACAGGCTGCAGCAGGGCAGACTGGCTAAGGAGAAGGGATCGAAGAGGGAATGCTAACCCGGTACTCAAAAAATGCTTGCTGAAGTCGGATGCGTTGGACCGAGAGGTGCAAATATCGCAGCCAAGCTGTAAACTACGACACATCGCATTCCGTTATCTGGACCACATTCTGCTACTTAAGCACTTTTAGGATTTGGAGATTGAGAACGAACGAAGCCAAGCCAAGCCAACATTCACTACTCCAACTATACATTGGGTATGTCCGATTAGTAATAGATTATTCGCTCCACCCCGAAGCCCTTACCCCAAAGCCCTTACCCCAAAGCCCTTATCCGAAAGCCATTACCACAAAGCCCTTACCCCGAAGCCCTTATCCCAAAGCCATTACACCAAAGTCCTTACCCCGAAGCCCGTATCCCAAAGCCATTACCCAAAGCCCTTACCCCAAAGCCCTTACCCCAAAGCCCTTTCCCAGAAGCCCTTACCCTGAAGCCCTTACAAACAGAAGCCTCCCACAGAAGCTCAACATGGTACACACTCATGCTCTGAAGTTCTCGTGCGGTGCCATAAACACATCGCCGACAGGAGCATGTGAAATCAACACCAACATTGAGCCTCTAAACCAAAGAAGAGAGCGCCCTGTAGTAGAACCAAATGAAAGATACTTGAGAATGAACAACATAGAAGAATAGGAAAGTGATAAAATATTGGCACCAGAAATATAGAATAAGAAAGACTTCATTAAAAAATGTACAAGTCACTAGCATTAAACAACACTTGCCAGAGCCTAGAAGGCTTATTGTAGTCTTTAACTATGTACCACCTTGCTGGTTGGTTACTACCCGTGTAGTGTACTCCCCAACCTCTCTGTAGGCAGGGACACCATATCATCTTTGCTGAAAACTGCCATCTTGGAAACGAAATACCGATATCCACAAAATACCATGGATGTATGCACTAGTGGATATGCTATCCGGGCTACCACTAACGCTGGATATGGCGCAGTAGTTAGGCACCATAACATGCGCCAAGAAGACCACCTCTGCATCTACAGACCTTGCGGAGAAACCCGTTCGAGCTATGATGCGAAAATAATAAAAGCCACAGAGACAGTCTGTCGGAGTCCGAGGAGATAAGAAGGCTTATCAGCTGACCAGAAGCGAAGTAACTCTACCCCATCCACCACCTAGTATCACACTACAGACTTGCAGGCAGATCATGAACAACAACCGTAAACAGGAATAGCTACATCAGTGGGTTGCATCCCAGACTGGTCAAATATATTTTAGACAGCAAGCAAAACCAGATCCCCAGAACCCAGCCAATAATTTGAAAGCAAAGGCCAGAGTTTGATCTTCAAGCTGAGACCATCTGAACAGAATAGCCCCTGCCAGTCAACCACATAGCAGATTATGTGACGACCACGAGTAGTGAGCCGAGCACCTTCTGACACTGTGCCAGCTAACCGACCTTAGAGACCGCTGCTCCCTCCGCACCCCACCGTACACATGACCAATACAGCTGAGAAAAATGTGTCATTTTTCCTATAAGCATTGTGATGTGAAGAGCTTCCATCTCACAGCTAAAGGGATTATAACATGCAATACAAATGTAGGCATGAGAGAAAGAACTGCTGAGACTAGATCCCAATCAAACTGTACAACACATGCAACTTTCTTAGACAACAGATCCTATACAGAATAAATGGAACAAAACCACAAAGATTGTCCTGGGAATAGATCAATTGACAACACCAAGTGGCAGCCACTAACATCTCAGTTTCACAACTTAACACAAAACTGACGACAAACGAACACAAGTATGAACAAGAAACCAGTCGAGTAAATAGAACAATGTACAATAAACACAGAGAGATATCAATGCGCCAGTAAAAGTTATCACACGTGAGATATCAAGGCGCCAATAAAAGTTATCATACGTGAGATATGTAGGTGGCAATAAAGGTTATCACACGTGAGATATCAAGGCGCCAATAAAGGTTATCATACGTGAGATATGTAGGTGGCAATAAAGGTTATCACACGTGAGATATCAAGGCGCCAATAAAGGTTATCATACGTGAGATATGAAGGTGGCCTATTGTTTAGGATGTCACTTTAAGGCGAACGTTGAAACACAATGTGACGATGGACAGAATTGGTAGCTAATACGCATAGAGAGAGAGGGAGAGATGGGGGAAGAGAGGGAGGGAGAGGGAGGGAGAGGGAGTGAGAGGGACGGAGGGAGGGAAAGGAGGAAAGGGAGAGGGAGGTGGAGGGAGAGCGGGAAAGGAAGGGAGGGAGAGGCAAAGGGAGGGTGGGAGAGGGAGGGAGTGAGAGAGAGAGGGAGGGAGGGGAGACAGGGAAGGAGAGAGAGGGGAAGGGAGAGACGGAGGGAGAGGGAGGGAGAGGGGTGAGGGAGAGGGAGAGGAAGAGAGAAGGGGAGAGAGGGAGACGTAGAGAGATGGAGAGAGGGACAAGGAGAGAGAGGGAAAGAGACAGAGAGAGAGGGAGAAGGAGAGGAAGAGAGAGGGAGAGAGACAGATGGAGAGAGAGACGGAGATAGGGACTAGGAGAAAGAGAGAAACAGGGTGAGGGAGAGGGAGAGAGAGACGGAGAGAAAGAAAGAGAGAGAATACTTGACATTTATAAATATTGACAGAGAATAAAACCAATTAGACAGATAAGAACTAGGAACATTAAGATGGAAGACAAGCAAGATTACAACTACGTTTGATGTGAAAACACAAACAGGTACATGCAGAAATGTCTCCTTAGCCAGGTCTTTGTCAAGGACAGTAGATATACAGAAATGTCTCCTTAGCCAGGTCTTTGTCAAGGACAGTAGATATACAGAAATGTCTCCTTAGCCAGGTCTTTGTCAAGGACAGTAGATATACAGAAATGTCTCCTTAGCCAGGTCTTTGTCAAGGACAGTAGATATACAGAAATGTCTCCTTAGCCAGGTCTTTGTCAAGGACAGTAGATATACAGACACCACAGATGATAAGAGCAAACTAGAAACGTAAACAAACACATATACACACACACGCACGCACTCGTGACTTAAGCAAGCATTCCTCGAGGACAGGACAAACACAAACAAGACACAAACACAAACAAGAAACAAACACAAACAAGACACAAACAAGACACAAACACAAACAAGACACCAACACAAACACAATCAAGACACAAACACAAACAAGACACAAACAAGACACAGACACATACACAAGCAAGAAACAAACACAAACAAGACACAAACAAGACACACAAACACACAAGACACAGACACAAACAAGACACAAACAAGACACAAACACAAACTAGATACAAACACAAATACAAACACAAACAAGACACAAACACAAAGAAGACACAAACACAAACAAGACACAGACACAAACATGACACAAACACAAACAAGACACAGATACAAATAAAACACAAACAAACACAAACAAAACACAAACACGACACAAACACAAACAAAAAACAAACCCAAACAAGACACAAACACAAATACAAACACAAACAAGACACAAACACAAACAAGACACTTACACAAACAAGACACTTACACAAACAAGACACAAACACAAACAAGACACAAACACAAACAAGACACAAACACAAACAAGACACAAAGACAAACAAGAAACACACAAACAAGACACAAACAAACACAAACAAAACACAAACACGACACAAACACAAACAAAAAACAAACCCAAACAAGACACAAACACAAAGACAAACACAAACAAGACACAAACACAAACAAGATACAAACACAAACAAGACACAAACACAAACAAGATACAAACACAAACAAAACACAAACACGACACAAACACAAACAAAAAACAAACCCAAACAAGACACAAACACAAATACAAACACAAACAAGACACAAATACAAATACAAACACAAACAAGACAAAAACACAGACACAAACAAAACACAAACACAAACAAGACACAACCACAAACAAGACACAAACACAAACAAGACACAAACACAAACAAAATACAGACACAAACAAGAAACAAACACAAATAAGACACAGACACAAACAAGACACAAACACAAACAAGAAACAAGCAAAAACAAGACACAAACAAGACACAGACACAAACACAAATATAAAGACAAACAAGACACAACCACAAAGAGAACACAAACACAAACAAGACACAAACACAAATAAGACACATACACAAACAAGACACAGACACAAACAAGACACAAACACAAACAAGACACAAACAAGACACACACAAGACACAAACACAAACAAGACACAGACACAAACAAGACACAAACAAGACACATACACAAACAAGACACAGACACAAACAAGACACTAATACAAACAAGACACAAACACAAACAAGACACAAACACAAACAAGACACAGACACAAACAAGAAACAAACACAAACACAAACAAGACACAGACACAAACAAGAAACAAACACAAACACAAACAAGACACAAACACAAACAAGACACAAACAAGACACAGACACAAACAAGACACAAACAAGACACAGACACAAACAAGACACAAACAAGACACAGACACAAACAAGACACAGACACAAACAAGACACAAACACAAACAAGACACAAACACAAACAAGACACAAACAAGACACATACACAAACAAGACACAAACACAAACAAGACACAGACACAAAAACAAACAAGACACAGACACAAACAAGACACAGAGACAAATACAAACAAGACACAAACAAGACACACACAAACACAAACAAGACACAAACAAGACACAGACAAAACACAGACACAAACAAGACACAAACAAGACACAAACAAGACACAAACAAGACACAAACAAGACACAGACAAGACACAGACAAGACACAGACACAAACAAGACACAAACAAGACACAAACAAGACACAGACACAAACAAGACACAAACAAGACACAGACACAAGTAAGCGAGAAACTCATTGAGGCGAATATTGCCCTTGTTCACAGTCCCCGTTCAACATTGGTCATTGGTTTAACATGTGTTACTTTTTGTTTGCCCAGTCCTTGATGAATTGGTCATTGGTTTAACATGTGTTACTTTTGTTTGCCCAGTCCTTGATGAATTGGTCGGTGGTTTAACATGTGTTACTTTTGTTTGCCCAGTCCTTGATGAATTGGTCGGTTGTTTAACATGTGTTACTTTTGTTTGCCCAGTCCTTGATGAATTGGTCATTTGTTTAACATGCGATACTTTTGTTTGCTCAGTCCTTGATGAATTGGTCATTTGTTTAACATGCGATACTTTTGTTTGCTCAGTCCTTGATGAATTGGTCATTGGTGTAACATGCGATATTTTTGTTTGCCCAGTCCTTGATGAATTGGTCATTTGTTTAACATGCGATACTTTTGTTTGCTCAGTCCTTTATGAATTGGTCATTTGTTTAACATGCGATACTTTTGTTTGCTCAGTCCTTGATGAATTGGTCATTTGTTTAACATGCGATACTTTTGTTTGCTCAGTCCTTGATGAATTGGTGATTTGTTTAACATGCGATACTTTTGTTTGCTCAGTCCTTGATGAATTGGTCATTTGTTTAACATGCGATACGTTTGTTTGCCTAGTCCTTGATGAATTGGTCATTTGTTTAACATGCGATACTTTTGTTTGCCTAGTCCTTGATGAATTGGTCATTTGTTTAACATGCGTTACTTTTGTTTGCCTAGTTCTTGATGAAGGGAGATTAAGGTCGAAGCGTCAGTATAAGCATATAATTTTTCTCATTGACAATTGTATTTTAAGCTTACTTCTATTTCTGCCATTATTATTTGTTGTTTTTGCCGTCCACCTTATTTCTCTATCCCCTAAGGCGGTGTGCGTTGCACTATGTTTTTATTGTGTACCTGTCGGCCCAGTGCATCAGACTTCTGCATTCATTTTATGTAAGGGTCTGCTTCCTCCGGCATTTTCTAAGGGTTTGCTTCCCCGGGGTAACGGCATGTGCTGTGATTGAGGAGCAAACCCAGCACCTTCGGTTTATGAGCCGTGTCACTTAACCACAAACCAACGCCGTCCTCATATTTTTACCATTATGATTATTAGTGTGGCAATCCGTTATATGTTCAAACATGACGCTGTGGAGAGAATCCTTCGATAACAACAATCGGTGTTGCGCATACAAAAGAATCATTCTTTTCAATAGTTTCAATCGGTAAATGCAATTCAAAATAATTCTCAGTTTTTCTCATACTTTCTCATAAAGAATATCGTTTGCGACTTCTGCAACAGTATCTCCTTACCCGCTCTCCTTCCAACCGCATCTGCGCTTTAACCGGCTTACTGACAAAATGGTGATTTGTCACACAGACACTGCCATCAACAACTCAATGAGACGTCTCGATAAACACAGAATGATAGTTATCCCCAACAGCAGCAACAGGAATAAAAGGTTTTCCAAGAAAATATTTTTTTTTTTAAATGGCAAATGCTTTCAAAGAAATTCCGCAGAAAAGTAGCCATTTATTTTCTGTACTTAATTGTCCCCAAAGGTTGCGTGGAACGTGTCGTGGCTAGACAGTTTCATTGTCAGGTCGAGATCAGGAGAGACGAAGCCAGCAGACTACTGCAAATGGCAATCGTTCTGAAATAAATCACTAGAGAAATGCACTTGAAAGAAATCATCAGGCTTTGAAACAATTCCAGCGGAAGTCAGGGAGACTTACGTCTGTACTGAACTGATCAGAACTGACCAATGAGACACGGGGTGAGGAAAATAAAGGAAGCTCATGCCAGGAGGGAATGTTAGAGAGCACGATTAAAAACAAAACAAAGTTTGGAATAGTCTTCTTCGTGTCTCATGACAAGGATTGTCATAGGTGATAGAAACAGTGTTTTTTCGAACATGTGACAAGGATTGGAATACAAAGTCTTTTTCAAAACTCGAAACAAGAGTTGGAATCTAGACTTTCGTATTCTTGTGTCTTGTTGCTTGAGGGCTAACATCCTTCTTCTTCTTCTTCTTCTTCTTCTTCTTCTTCTTCTTCTTCTTCTTCTTCTTCTTCTTCTTCTTCTTCGTACGCAGTCAGACAGTAACCATTATTTTTTCTAAAAAAGCGACGGTCATCCTGAGACTGTCGCCACTGCCATACATCTTGTCTTGCAGTTCCACTGGTGATGGCCACATCTGCTCTCTCTGATCCTCGTATGTCGGGCAGTTCTGCAGCAGATGTTCAGCGGTCATCTTACCAGTACCGCACGGGCATTCGTCGGTACCACCTATCTTCAATTTGTTGAATAGGGGGTACCTCAGTCTATTGTGGCCAGTGCGAAGTCTGAAGACAACGACCTGCTCTCTTCGGTTCAACTGGTAATAGGCATCGTTTTTGGTGTAACCAGTATGTTCGGTTTCCCATTTGGTCATGTATCTGGCTTTAATAAGTCGTTTTGACGCTTCGTACGTCATACTAGTATCTGTTTGTGGTAGTCTTGCACCTTCTTTTGCCAGTCTGTCTGCCTCCTCGTTGCCTTGGATGTTGCAGTGTGATGGGACCCACTGAACCACTACCCTTTTTGGTGCGGACTGCTGGCACAGTTTGCAGAGTGCTGCTCTTAAGTCATTAAGCTCAGTGTTTTTCTGGCTTTTTAGCGCTGTCACTACGGCGAGAGCATCTGTAAGCGGGACTATATGGCTTTCATTTTCATTGTGTGTCACCATTTCTTCCACTGCCGCCCTCAGTGTCTCTGCCTCCGCTCTGAAATTGCTTGTGTTCTTACCAGTAGCGAATGACAGTGTTATTTGTCTGCCATTTGGTAGGTTCAGGAATGCTCCTGCCCCTCCGTTCTGTGTAGTGTTTGTTACAGAACCGTCGGTGTATGCATGGGTCCAGTCCATGCTTGGGTAGCTTTTCGATATGAAGCTTAGGGTAGTATCTCTCCTTTCTTTTTCAGCCTGGCAGTGTTTGTTTCCAATACGTGGTATATTTTCTACCACCTCTGGAAATATATCCTGCTTCCAGGTAGGTTTTCGTACAGTAGTGATGGGTTTTGGTGTTGTTAGTGCGTTTATGGGATCTTCGTGCATCTTTGCTTTGGCTATTTCTGCAAAGTATCTCCGCTTTAGTTTCCCATTTCCCAAACTGTTTAGTCTCTGGTGCATTGGATGGTCAGTCAGTCTTCGGAGTTTCTCTGACTGCAGCTGGGCTCTGCAGTCTCTTCTATCGGTCATGGATTGCAGTTTTGTAATCTTTTCAAGTTCTACAATTGGCGTTGACTTCATGCCTCATAACTCTCATGGCTTGGTTTAGGAGTTTGCTAACTTTATCGAAGTTCGCCTTCGCTGCTGTTGTCCATGCCGCAATGCCATACTCGAGAACTGGTCTCACTCTTCCAGTGTACAGTTTCTTTAGTATGCCTTCGTCTGCTCCCCAGCTTGTGCCAGCAAGTTTCCTCATGATTGCCATTCTTTCTCTGGCTCTCATTCGGTTTCTCTCAATCTGACTTTTCCATGTCATGCGCCGATCAAATGTGACTCACAGATAGGTTGAGTTGTCGTTTGGCTGCAGGAATTTGCCATTTAGACTTAATTTGGTATTTTGGGGTTTTAATGAAAGCGAGAATTTTGTGCATGTGGTTTTCTCCTCGTTTATTTTAACCAGCCATGAGTTCGCCCACTCTTCCAGCGATGTTAGGGCCGTCTGCATCCGATTTCTTGCTATGGTGAGATTCTTTTCAGAGGTCCACATAGCCAGATCGTCTGCAAACATTGAGCTATGGACTCTTCTTGGTATATTCTCTGTAATATCGTTTATATATACCAGGAAGAGTGTGGGTGACAGAACTCCCCCTTGGGGAACTCCCTGCTCGAGTGTCACCTTTTTGCTCATCTGCCCTTGTACTTGGACTCTGGCCGTTCTTTGTTTGAGGTAGTGGTTGATCCACTTGTACATTTTCCCACAAACATCACTTCTTCTTAGCTTGACTCTAAGTCCGTCTTTCCAGACTTTGTCAAATGCCTTTTCCAGATCCACCCAAACAGCTACTGTGTGTTTCTGTGCCTGGTAGGCATCTTCTATTTCCTGGGCTATGAGGATGACCTGGTCCTCAGTGGATCTGTGCTGTCTAAGGCCGGCTTGCTGTGGAATTAGTATGCGTTTCTCTTCCAGATGCCACATCAGTCTGGTGTTTATCATACGTTCCATCAGCTTGCCGACACAGCTCAGTAGGCTGATGGGCCTGTATCCATTTGGATCTGTTTTGTCCTTTCCTGTTTTTGGTACTGGTACCAGTATTGCGTCTTTCCATGCCTGGGGTACAATTCCCCTTTTCCAGCTTTGGTTCAGGACCGATAGTAGTTTCCTCTTCGCTGTTTGGCCCAGCCCCATCAGCATTTCGTTTGTTATCCCGTCTTTTCCGGGAGATTTCCTTTTCTTTAATGTTCTCATAGCCTCTTCCATTTCGCGCATTGTTAATTTGACCATCATGTGCTCTTCAGGTGCCGTATTCAAGTTGTCGTGCCCCTTTAGCTCTTCGCTAATGTCTGTATGCTTATCTACAGGGACCTCGATGTGGTTTGCTCTGGCATAGTGATCGACAAAAGCGTTTGCGGCTTTCTTACCTGTGATCAAGTTCTCGCCCTGCTTGATGGTAATTTGTTTGTTTGACGGGGTTTCGTTGTTTATGGCTCTGACTAGCTTCCATAGCTTGTTCCCTTCTTTGTCTAGGTTTAGGCTTTCCGTTTTATTTTTCCAGCTTTCTCTTGCTGTTTGCTTGAGAGTGTGTTTGTATTTCGCCGTGGCGGCTTTGATGGCGATGTTTGCCTCCATGGATTGTTCTCGCTCTGCCATGTTCCTAGCCTTTGTTACTGCATCTTCCGCTTTCTGCAACTCATCATTCCAGTAGGGCTTATAGTTTTTCCTAGCTCCTCTTGGGATGGTTTCAGTGGCGGCTTGCATTATTGCCTTGCTTAGGCTTTCCACCATGGGCTTCATTTTGTTGTTTCGTGTGTTGATGGTTTCACACAGCCCATCTGTCAGGATTGCAAATCTGTCCCAGTCGGCTCGTTTGTAATTCCAACGTGGGAGCGGTTTTGTTTCCTGTGGGCCTACTTCCATGTCAATGGTTAGCCTGATCGGCCGGTGGTCGCTACCTGCCAGTTGGTTTAGCACCTGGCGGTCTATTTTATGGTGTATGTCCTGTGTGGAGAAGGCCAAATCTGGAGTCGAGGTGGTATGCCATGTTCTTGAATAGAAGCTAGGGCTATCCTCCGGCCTATTGATTAGGGAGAGATTTGCATCTATCTCCCAATCTTCCACTTCGTCACCTCTGCTGTCTGTGTCAGAGTATCCCCATCTCTCCGAGTGGCTGTTGAAATCTCCAACTACTATGCAGTTGGAGTCTCTGACCTCCATACTCGAGAGCGATAGGTCTCTATTTGGTGGGGGCTAACATCCAAACTGTCTTAATATGATCTCATTTTAAGGGTTGACATCCAAACTCTTAATCTGATCTCATTTTAAGGTTTGACATCCAAACTCTTAATCTGATCTCATTTTAAGGGTTGACATCCAAACTCTTAATCTGATCTCATTTTAAGGGTTGACATCAAAACTCTTAATCTGATCTCATTTTAAGGGTTGACATCCAAACTCTTAATCTGATCTCATTTTAAGGGTTGACATCCAAACTCTTAATCTGATCTCATATTAAGGGTTGACATCCAAACTCTTAATCTGATCTCATTTTAAGGGTTGACATCCAAACTCTTAATCTGATCTCATATTAAGGGTTGACCTCCAAACTCTTAATCTGATCTCATTTTAAGGGTTGACATCCAAACTCTTAATCTGATCTCATTTTAAGGGTTGACATCCAAACTCTTAATCTGATCTCATTTTAAGGGTTGACATCCAAACTCTTAATCTGATCACATTTTAAGGGTTGACATCCAAACTCTTAATCTGATCTCATTTTAAGGGTTGACATCCAAACTCTTAATCTGATCTCATTTTAAGGGTTGACATCCAAACTCTTAATCTGATCTCATTTTAAGGGTTGACATCCAAACTCTTAATCTGATTTCATTTTAAGGGTTGACATCCAAACTCTTAATCTGATTTCATTTTAAGGGTTGACATCTAAACTCTTAATCTGATTTCATTTTAAGGGTTGACATCCAAACTCTTAATCTGATTTCATTTTAAGGGTTGACATCCAAATTCTTAATCTGATCTCTTGAAGTAGGTTGAAACCAAACGAGTTATGTCTCCTGACAAGGATTGACATCAAAACAACCGTCTTCATGCTTCATGTTTCTCAATGGTTGACATATAAAGTCTTTTATTCGTGTCTGATCGAGGGTTGACTAAAGTCGTATTTATGTCTCATGACAAGGATTTACATCTCAACTCTTATTCGCGTCCCACGACAAGGGTTGACCAAAGTCTTATTCGTGTTTCATCACAAGGGTTGGCACCCAAAGCCGTATTCATGTCTCATGACAGGGGTTGACACCCAAAGCCTTATTCGTGTCTCATGACGGGGGTTGACACCCAAAGCCTTATTCATGTCTCATGACAAGGGTTGACACCCAAAGCCTTATTCATGTCTCATGACAAGGGTTGACACCCAAAGCCTAATTGGTGTCTCATGACAACGGTTGACACCAAAAGCCTTATTGGTGTCTCTTGACAAGGGTTGACACCCAAAGCCTTATTGGTGTCTCATGACAAGGGTTGACACCCAAAGCCTTATTGGTGTCTCATGACAAGGGTTGACACCCAAAGCCTTATTCATACTCCATTCAAACAATAGGACCACGACACAGACAGTCCTCGAGTTCAAGAACTCTGGACCAAAACACTTCAATGTGGGCCTCAAATGGTGGTGTCTATTTAACATTATGAGGTTGCTAGTCCAATTTACAGTCATCAGTCCAACCAAAAACTCTGAAGAGATTATACAAGTATTGGAATTCAATACGAGGGTATTGAGAATTCATGGATATATCTAAATGAAAATGGAACAATTTTTAAACACTTCTATCTTCTTTCATACCTTCAGACTCATTTCTAAAAGCGGGTTTATTCACTCCAGCAATCTTTCTATCACACTCATTTTGGAAAAGTCTTTTTATGTCTTAATTACAAGCAAAGGAGGTCAACATGACTCTACGACATTTTCTAACCAAGTGTTAGAGAGCCTTCTTTCTAAGAAATATTTTCTAAAATAGCTAATGGATGTAATGCATTCCATTACCTAAAAGATCTAGGACAAGAATGGCCAACCAATTTGTCAACATAATGGACCATCAGCCCTGTGTCTAGCTACTTAATTGTGGGCCCCAGTCGTAGACAAACAGCTGAGAGAAAAGCCCGCAGACTCTCCGCCTAATAGAGCCTGTACAGACCAGATAACTCAACTGAGAATAATGTTTTCTATCAGTTCTGGGTAGTGATGTTTTCTATCAGTTCTGGGTAGTGATGTTTTCTATCAGTTCTGGGCAGTGATGTTTTCTATCAGTTCTGGGTAGAGATGTTTTTTATCAGTTCTGGGTAGAGATGTTTTCTATCAGTTCTGGGTAGAGATGTTTTCTATCAGTTCTGGGCAGTGATGTTTTCTATCAGTTCTGGGCAGTGATGTTTTCTATCAGTTCTGGGCAGTGATGTTTTCTATCAGTTCTGGGTAGAGATGTTTTCTATCAGTTCTGGGTAGAGATGTTTTCTATCAGTTCTGGGTAGAGATGTTTTCTATCAGTTCTGGGCAGTGATGTTTTCTATCAGTTCTGGGCAGTGATGTTTTCTATCAGTTCTAGGTAGTGATGTTTCTATCAGTTCTGGGTAGAGATGTTTTCTATCAGTTCTGGGTAGAGATGTTTTCTATCAGTTCTGGGTAGAGATGTTTTCTATCAGTTCTGGGTAGTGATGTTTTCTATCAGTTCTGGGCAGTGATGTTTTCTATCAGTTCTAGGTAGTGATGTTTCTATCAGTTCTGGGTAGTGATGTTTCAATCAGTTCTGGGTAGTGATGTTTTCTATCATTTCTGGGAAGGGATTTTTTTAATCAGTTCTAGGATGTTATGTTTTTAAAAAATTCTGGTAGTGATGTGTTCAATCAATTCTAGGATGGGATGTTTTCTAGCATTTCTGTGATACGATGTTTTTATCCGTTCTGAGAAGTGATGTTTTCTATCAGTTCTGGGTAGTGATGTTTTCTATCAGTTATGGGTAGTGATGTTTTCTAACAGATCCGGGTAGTGATGTTTTCTAACAGTTCTGGGTAGAGATGTTTTCTATAAGTTCTGGGTAGAGATGTTTTCTATCAGTTCTGGGTAGTGATGTTTTCTAACAGTTCTAGGTAGTGATGTTTTCTATCACTTCTGGGTAGAGATGTTTTCTATTAGTTCTGGGTAGAGATGTTTTCTAACAGTTCTGGGTAGAGATGTTTTCTAACAGTTCTGGGTAGAGATGTTTTCTAACAGTTCTAGGTAGAGATGTTTTCTAACAGTTCTAGGTAGAGATGTTTTCTAACAGTTCTAGGTAGAGATGTTTTCTAACAGTTCTAGGTAGAGATGTTTTCTAACAGTTCTGGGTAGAGATGTTTTCTAACAGTTCTGGGTAGAGATGTTTTCTAACAGTTCTGGGTAGAGATGTTTTCTAACAGTTCTGGGTAGAGATGTTTTCTAACAGTTCTGGGTAGAGATGTTTTCTAACAGTTCTAGGTAGAGATGTTTTCTAACAGTTCTGGGTAGAGATGTTTTCTAACAGTTCTGGGTAGAGATGTTTTCTAACAGTTCTGGGTAGAGATGTTTTCTAACAGTTCTGGGTAGAGATGTTTTCTAACAGTTCTAGGTAGAGATGTTTTCTAACAGTTCTGGGTAGAGATGTTTTCTAACAGTTCTGGGTAGAGATGTTTTCTAACAGTTCTGGGTAGAGATGTTTTCTAACAGTTCTGGGTAGAGATGTTTTCTAACAGTTCTGGGTAGAGATGTTTTCTAACAGTTCTAGGTAGAGATGTTTTCTAACAGTTCTAGGTAGAGATGTTTTCTAACAGTTCTAGGTAGAGATGTTTTCTAACAGTTCTAGGTAGAGATGTTTTCTAACAGTTCTAGGTAGAGATGTTTTCTAACAGTTCTAGGTAGAGATGTTTTCTAACAGTTCTAGGTAGAGATGTTTTCTAACAGTTCTGGGTAGAGATATCCTCATCTAGTGTGACAAGTGTGTGTAGTATGAAATGGTTTTATTTGTGATGCAACATTCCCCAGAGTTGTACTACACTTTACTAATAGTCAGGGTCGTTTCTACCGTTTAGGCAAGACTAGGCGGCCGCCTAGGGCGGCAACATTTTAGGGGCGGCAAAAGGGCGGATACCAATTTTAATTTTAAATCAAACAGCGACAAATTTGAGCAAAATAGGCGACAAAAAATGAAATAGAGGACAAATGGTGGTTCTGTTGATGTTTATAGTGTTGATACTGATGATTGATTGTTGATAACCGATCAAAAGCTAGGTTTTGAACTCCTCTTTCAACATATCTAAAAGCTAAGTGCAAAAGATGTTTCCCATAAAAGAGATAAGTTACTATTAAAGTTATGTTGTAGAAGTTGAATACAAGTTCTTTTATATCTAATACATGAATTCTTCTATAGTCCGCTTTTTAAGTCACAAACATTATCCGAAGAAATTGTCTCCTAAACAGATCCAAACGATTTTCCTCATGCAGTCTTAGAATATCCATGAAGTTTTGGAAATATTTATTTCTCAAAGAAATTTGATGAATTTAAAAAAAATGTATTCATTAGTCTATAGTAAAAGCGACCTCAGTAAATTGGACATAATTTTAACATGTCTAAGGCATACAGGCGGACTGTTTTAGAAATTGATGTTTTGAACTTCAAATACGCTCAGTAAATACAAATTCCCGTGCACCAATTAGACATTTTGTCGAATGCGGAAAACAACAAACATCATTCATGCGAAACTGTCTAATAGTTATAGGCATATACACCAGTGTTTGGATGAGGGGGTGGTATCACAGGACATGAGAGACAAACGTCCTTTACAAGAAAACGGGAGACTGCAACAATTACAGGGCAATATCTTTCCTCGCCGTAGGCAAACTGTATGCTAGCATCATCCTGAGCAGGCTGCGAAAAAAGAGCAAGAAATCAGATCCAGGCAATTACAAACCAGTGAGTTTGACGAGCATACTCTGCACAATTGTAGAGTCTATTATCAAAGATAACATAACTATTCATTTAGACAAGTTTAATCTCATCAAGACGAGTCAGCATGGTTTTACTAAGGAAAGATGGTGCTTAACAAATCTATTAGAATTCATGGAAGAGGTTACCAAAATCTTGGATGTTGGAGAGCCAGTAGACGTTCTTTATCTGGATTTTGCAAAGGTCTTTGATAGAGTACCTTATCAGAGATTGTTTCGGAAATTGAAATCACATGATATAGATGGAGGAGCTGCAAATTGGATATAAAATTGGTTAACAGGCAGAATGCAGAGTAGCAGTAGTAGTTGTTGCAGTAGTAGTAGTAGTAGTAGCAGTAGTAGTAGCAGTAGTAGTAGCAGTAGTAGTAGTAGTAGCAGTAGTAGTAGTAGTAGTAGCAGTTGTAGTAGCAGTAGTAGTAGCAGTAGTAGTAGTAGTAGTAGTAGTAGTAGTAGTAGTAGTAGTAGTAGCAGTAGTAGCAGTAGTAGTAGCAGTAGTAGTAGTAGTAGCAGTAGTAGTAGTAGTAGTAGCAGTAGTAGTAGTAGTAGTAGTAGTAGTAGTAGTAGTAGTAGTAGTAGTAGTAGTAGATATGACTTGGAGTGGAACAAAAATAATAACAACAACAAAATATGCTTAGCTTTTGTTATCTTTCTCCCTGCGACGTTGTCTTTCTACTTCTCTGTGTTGTCCTGTCACTTCTCTGTGTTGTCCTGTCACTTCTCTGTGTTGTCCTGTCACTTCTCTGTGTTGTCCTGTCACTTCTCTGTGTTGTACTGTCAGTCCTCTGTGCTGCCCTGTCACTCCTCTGTGTTGTCCTGTCACTTTTCTGTGCTGTCCTGTCACTTCTCTGTGTTGTCCTGTCACTTCTCTGTGTTGTCCTGTCACTTCTCTGTGTTGTCCTGTCACTTCTCTATGCTGTCCTGTCACTTCTCTGTGCTGTCCTGTCACTTATCTGTGCTGTCCTGTCACTTCTCTGTGTTGTCCTGTCACTTCTCTGTGTTGTCCTGTCACTTTTCTGTGTTGTCCTGTCACTTCTCTGTGTTGTCTTGTCACTTCTCTCTGTTGCAAGAGCTTCGCTTCACCAATCGTAAGCTGGCCATTCAGGGCACGTCTCCATTTGGATCGGTCTGCAGTTTTTTCTTCCCAGGAATCAGATTCATCTACAGGGCCTTCATATCACGCTTGCACACATTTTTGAACCTCAACTGTGGTCGGTCGACTGTTCTCTTGCTATCCGCCACCTGTCCATAGCGGATATCTTTGAGAATGCGACCATCTTCCATGTGACGAACATGACCAAGCCATCGTAGTCTTCGCTACCTAAGTAGAGCATACATGCTTTAGAGACCAGTGCGAGCGTGCACCTCTGCATCTGTCACTCTGTCCCTCCATGAAATTCCAAGAATGGATCACAGGCGCCGTAGGTGGAAGGTGTTAAGTCTGTACTCATGTTTAGCATAAGTTGTCCAAGTCTGGCTGTCATAGAGAAGTGTGCTTACAACATGCATTGTATACAATGGCCTTGATTTTAATTGTCAACTTCTGGTTTTTCCAAACACACGTTGCGAGGCGAGCAAATGCAGAGAAGACAGAGAGTAAGCATAAATAAGGAGTACTCTGACTGGTGTGATGTTATAAGTGGAGTGCCAAAGGATCTGTATTGGGACCAATTTTTGTTCTTGATATCTATCAATGATTTGGATAATGATATTGGATCCATGATCGCAAAATTTGCGGATGACACAAAATTATGCAGAAGGGGCTGATCTCCGGCAGAGATCAGATTTTACTACTATTCATAAATAGTCTGCGAGCTGGCAGATTGAGTTTAATGTAGACAAATGTACAGTCATTTCCATGGGAAGATCAAATATGAAACATAATTACATGATGGGAGTGAACAATATTAGAAAGATAGAAACGGAAAGAGACCTAGGTATTATAATAGATCATACAGGTAAGGTGAGTGAGCAAGTCCAGGTGGCAGTGACAAAGGCTAATGTAATGATGGATATGATTAAAAGAAACATTACACATCGAAGCAAGGAAGTGATAGTTATACTGTATAAATCATTGGTGAGACCTAGATTGGAGTACTCAATTCAGGTGAGGAGTCATTATCACAGAGTGGATATCGACCAGATAGATAGGATACAAAGAAGAGCTACAAAAAATGATCGTAGGATTCCAGAATTATAGTTATCAGGAGAGACTTAGAAAAACTGGTCTGCAGTGTCCAGAAAATAGAAGAATTTGAGGTGACAATACAGGTTTATACATTAACCAATGGATAGGATAAATTAGACTATACCAAGTTTTTCAAAGTCCAACAGTCTACAAGAACTAGATGGCACAGCTTCAAATTATTTAAAGGCAGGTCCAGATTGGATATTAGGAAAAATTTTTTCTGTCAGAGAGTGTTTGGAATTCATTGCCACAGTATGTGGTAGAGGCAGGGTCAGTTAATACATTCAAGAATAGATTGGTTGACAGTCATTTTTAAAAGGGAATAAACTGGTTGTATACAGACTCTGTAGATTCTTCTAAACCAGTATAAAGAATTTAAGTTAAGTTATGTGTACCTGCTATAGTGGTGACAGTTCCATCTGGAGCATGAGCGTTTAGAGCAGGGGAGATTGGGCTGGCGACTCTGGGAACAAAGGTTGCCTGAATGCGTGCCAAGGGCAATCACCGTCTAGACACTAGGTCATAATTATTTTGAAGATATGCATTTTTTCTAATGCCTTCAAATTCTTGATTGTCTTTATATCTCCTGACCACATCGGCATTCTGCCATGCCTCTTACATGACCTACTTTACATCTCCTGACCACATCGGCATTCTGCCATGCCTCTTACATGACCTACTTTACATCTCCTGATCACATCGGCATTCTGCCATGCCTCGGATATGACCTACTTTACATCTCCTGATCACATCGGCATTCTGCCATGCCTCGCACATGACCTACTTTACATCTCCTGATCACATCGGCATTCTGCCATGCCTCTTACATGACCTACTTTACATCTCCTGATCACATCGGCATTCTGCCATGCCTCGGACATGACCTACTTTACATCTCCTGACCACATCGGCATTCTGCCATGCCTCGGACATGACCTACTTTACATCTCCTGACCACATCGGCATTCTGCCATGCCTCGGACATGACCTACTTTAGATATGCCGCTTGACTCACCGGAAAAACCCAATGAAACCTCGCATTCCACCGCGGACTAAATTACGGAACTCATATGTCAGATCATTGGGGCACACATGAAGACAACAATCTCACGCTAACACTCTCTGTCAGCGCCTGTTGCCTGTACTTCCTCTGGTCGGAGATTGGTCCATTCTTCTATGTTGTCCTCCCATCTCTTTCTGAGACGCTTTTTTCGTCGTCTGCCTTGCACCTGTCCGCGCTGGATCGTATTTGCAAGACCCTTTGATCTCGATATGTGACCGTACCAAGCGAGTTTCCTCCTTCTGACAGTTGCCAAGAGGTCTTCAAAAGGCCCTATTGCTGTTGTAATTCCTTCTCGCGTTTCCTTATTTGTAACTCGATCTTCGTACGTGACGTTTAGAAGTCTTCGGAAACATATCATCTTCAAGGCTTGTATCAACCGCTGCAAGTTAGCTGTAGTTGTCTATATCTCACACACATAAAGGAATATTGACAGGACCAATGTACGGATTAATCTGCTCTTCGTTCATCTGGCTAACCGTTTGTCTTGCCAGATATTTTAAGCCGTGTAAGCGCCGCTATGGTCTATACTATTCTGGCGGACACCTCATATTTTGATCCTTCATCACTGACAATTGAACCCGTATATTTAAAATGGTCGACCACTTCGAGTGCCTGAAGATTAACTCATATTGTGCCAAGGTTTATAATCAATCCATGCACCACACAGAGAAATAAAGCAAATTCACGGTAGAAAACACAACACATCACTGACAGAATCCTGCCCTAAAACTAACTGGATATCGATCTTTGTCTCCCGAACACGCTATTACACTTACACTGATAGTTGATGCATGAAAGCTCCGTCATTTAGTTAGCCTAAGAATGTGACGTTTCAAAGGAATTTCACTGTGAATCAGTAGGCTGGTATCTACAGTAGGCTGTGCTTTGGCAGTGTGGGACTGCTACATAAGTCGAGCCGTCATCTGTTGCCATGAAGCGTCAGTGTAGGAACCATTGCATGATGTAAGCCCTCGTCTCTTGTCACGTGATGCCAGTCTCGGAACCACTCCGTGATATAAGCCTTCGTCTCGTGTCCTGCCAGTCTAGGAACCACTCCGTGATGTAAGCTCTCGTCTCTTGTCCTGCCAGTCTAGGGACCACTCCACGATGTAAGCCCTCGTCGCTTGTCTCGCCAGTCTAGGAACCACTCCACGATGTAAGCCCTCGTCGCTTGTCTCGCCAGTCTAGGAACCACTCCGTGGTATAAGCCCTCGTCTCTTGTCCTGCCAGTCTAGGGACCACTACATGATGTAAGCCCTCGTCGCTTGTCTCGCCAGTCTAGGAACCACTCCGTGGTATAAGCCCTCGTCTCTTGTCCCGCCAGTCTAGGAACCACTACATGATGTAAGCCCTCGTCTTTTCCCGCGCCAGTCTAGGAACCACTCCGTGATATAAGCCCTCGTCTCTTCCCGCGCCAGTCTAGGAACCACTCCGTAATATGAGCCCTCGTCTCTTCTCGCGCCAGTCTAGGAACCACTTCGTGATGTAAGCCCTCGTCTCTTCCCGTCCACCACCTGACTGACATGACTGAAAACAAAAAATCATCCGTTCCTGTGTTACCCATGTTTTCCTAATGCATGACTGAAGGATGGATTGGGCGAATGGAATCACGTGGTAATGGACTAGGAATGTTGGACATCCAACAAACACGGATAAGAGGATCCGTAAACAGCTCCTACGACATTTGCCTTCGCCCGAGGCTGATGTCGAGGGGATGTTTACTCACATGTCCGTAACATCTGTTGAAAAGGAGGGGAGGATGGAGGCAGAGTTTATTGGATGGAACGTGGATGTCTAGGTGGGACATGATTTCTTCACAAGGCTGACCTTGAATAGAGGTTTTGTTTATGCCCTAAGACGCTTGAGAAGATTGAAAACATGATTGAAGATCGAAAACATGATTGTTGAGATAGCTTAATTCATATTTGTAGAAGAGAGGAGAACAGAGCACACGCGTTCTGTAATCTAGGAAGAACAATTTCTGAGCCATCCAAGTTCTATTCCCCGTGTTTATTATTCTTAGCTGAACTTTAAACAGATTGACGTTATGTAAATATGTTTTCAGTAAATCGAATGAGCTTACATGTATCCTGCGGCCATAGATAGAAGAGAGAGAGATATAACTGCGGATAGAAAATATAGGTATCCGGGGCGGCGGGGGGGGGGGGGGAGGCTGCATTCTGTGATAGAAAAGACAGTACAATGTTGCAGGAGACACAGCTGCTCACCAATGTCAATACAGCTAGGGTGGTCGCAATCATTTAAATGTATTTACTTGCTGAAGTCGGATGTGTTCGACCGAAAGGTGTAAATATCACAGCCAGTCTGCAAACTACGACACAATTCATCCCGATCCCGTTCTCTGGACTACATTCTGCTACTTAAACCTTTTTCACGGTTTGGTAGCAGGAGATTTAGAACGAACAAAGCTAAGCCATTTAAATGTATATAAACGTGACGTGGATTGACGTGACTGACTTGACGTGACTTAGTCAGGGCTATTCTAGAACGGGGTGTGGGATCTTTTCATTTCTGTTTCTTGTGGCTTATAATTTCGACAGGATGGGGTATTGGACCCAATGCCCAACCTTCTTTAGTCTCCTCTAACGACATGTCTGGTAGTGTCCAGTGCCCGCCTTCACTTGTCTATTTTAGTTACTCCATAACAGATTTAGGTTTTCTAATCTGTGTTAGGGCTCAGTGGGCTCAAGGTAAGGTGTCCGCCTCTGGTGGACACGGGGGGGGGGGGGCGCTCTCAGTGGGCTCGAGGTAAGGTGTCCGCCTAGGCTCAGTGGACTCAAGGTAAGTTGTCCACCTCGGGTAGGGGTGGGGGGCTCAGTGGGCTGGAGGTAAGGTGTCCGCCTCGGGTGGAGGGGGACGCTCTAAGTGGGCTCAAGGTAAGGTGTCCGCCTCTGGTGGGGGGGGGGGGCTCAGTGGACTCACTGTAAGATGTCCGCCTAGAAGAGACTCTCAGTGGGCTCGAGGGAAAGTCACCGCCTCGGATTTGGGGGGGCTCAGTGGGCTGGAGGTAAGGTGTCCGCCTCGGCTGGGGGACGTGGGCTCGAGGTAAGGTGTCCGCCTGTTCTCAGTGGGCTCGAGGTAAGGTGTCTGTCTCGAATACCGGCGGTCGCAGGTTTCAGTCATGAGGGAGACCGTGATTATTTCACGTGAACGTTATGGTAACAATTCCCTTGATCTCTGGGCAGTGAGATCGAACCGCTGATCTCTGGGCCGTGAGATCGGATACCTGCTCTCTGAGCAGTGAGATCGGACACCTGCTCTCTGAGCAGTGAGATCGGACACCCGTGTTTAATGTCGAGCACGTTAAAAATCTCTTGGCAGTTCAGAAATCTAAAATAGTTTGCTTAACCGCCGCTGCCCGGACAACAATTCAAGTTAAAAATCTACCCAAATTATTTGTACCTTCCTCCAGACCTTAATAAGCCGCAGGAAGTTGTAAAATACCTACAACGTATAACCGAAGACTTCGGCTACCTGGCAGCAGACATTAACATGCTGATTTGTTTGAATACCAAGATTCCAAATTCCAAGTGAATATAAATGTGCAGTCGATCCAGACAAAGTCTGATCTGTGAGTCGTAGGACTAACTGCTCCGTCACACCCACTAGATACTCTAAAAATAGCTACGAGATAAGTCTACGCAGCTTTATAAAACGTCGTACAAGTTACTAGAATCTACCACTGACGACAGACACGCTGTTGATCAAAGAATAATCGTGATCAATGAAACACGCCGATTAAGAAGTCAAAACCGATATTATATCACATCGCCATTTTGAATTTGCAGTTTAGCGAACCTTAGAGCTAGCCTAATGGATTTGGAGCTCTCGATAGAGTAAATTGAATGAGCTGACAGCAGCCAGCGACTCATAGATGGGGGCTTGCGTCAAGGTCAGTTAACAAGAGCTGACAGCAGTCAGCGACTCATAGCTGTAGGTATGCGTCAGTGTCAGTTAACAAGAGCTGACCAAGAACAAATTCTGCTTCTAATCGACGGCCCAGGAAACAGGCTGCACTAGTGTAGTCTGGTTAACAGAATTGGGATCGCAGTGAAAAGACAACCCCGGTACCAATGAAAAAAAGGCTGCTGAAATGGGATGTGTCGTCGTGGTGTAGTGAGAAATTGCAGTGCTCTTCCAGACTCTCTTCGTCAGACGGGCCATGACGGTGCTCTCCCCGCCAAGCCTTCTGTCTATCTCCCTCTCGAGCGAGAGGGTGTTGCTGATGGTAGACTCCAGATAAGTGAAACTGTTGACGACCTCCAGAGTGACCAAACAAATTGTACCCCACGGCGGATCTGTCTCCCAGTCTCTGCAAGGCCTCCTCACTATTGGTCAACATAACTGCATCATCCGCAAATAACATCGCCCTAATGAGCACTATCCTCACCTTGGTCCTCGCAGGCAGTCGAGACTGGTTAAACAGCCGCCCCTCTGACCTGGTGTGCAGAAAGACACTGTCCACAGAGGTGTCATAAGCCTAGGATAGGAGCATGGAGAAGAAGATCCTAAAGAGGGTGACGCGAGCCCACATCCCTGCCTCACTCCACCATTGATGGGAAAAGTGTTTGAAGATGATCCGTCATATAGAACTGAGCCCTTCATATCAGAGTGAAAACAAAATTATCATGCCACGCAGTTTGGGGGTGGGGGTGGGTGGGGGGGGGGGGGGGTAGCCGATCTTCTCGAGGAATTGGATAGACCCTTCCTACTAACCAAGTCGAAGGCCTTGGTAAGGTCTAGACACATCATAAAGAGCGGCTGGTCTTGTTCTCTGCACTTCTCCTGGATGTGGCGAAGCGAGAAAATCATGTCCGTTGTTGATCTAGCTACTCTAAAGCCACACTGGGATTCTGGGTACACCCTGTCCGCGAGCAGTCTCAACCTGTTTAGTAGCAAGCGGGCGTAAACTTTGCCTACAACGCTTGGTAGCGAGATCCCTTTATAATTATCGCAGTCCCCGCGGTCACCTTTGTTAGTGTAAATTGTCACAATGACCGCGTCACGCATACCTTGGGGGGCTGCACCTTCATCCCAGGTACAATGAAGTGAACTTAGCACACATGGGAGCACCCAGGTACAATGAAGTGAACTTAGCACACATGGGAGCACCCAGGTACAATGAAGTGAACTTAGCACACATGGGAGCACCCAGGTACAATGAAGTGAACTTAGCACACATGGGAGCACCCAGGTACAATGAAGTGAACTTAGCACACATGGGAGCACCCAGGTACAATGAAGTGAACTTAGCACACATGGGAGCACCCAGGTACAATGAAGTGAACTTAGCACACATGGGAGCACCCAGGTACAATGAAGTGAACTTAGCACACATGGGAGCACCCAGGTACAGTAGAAGGGTATGAGCACACATTGGGAGCACCCAGGTATAGGGAAGTCGGTCCAATGCCCCATTTTCCATTTGATTCTCAACTTCTCCTACATTCTGGCTATCCAATACAGACCAATCACGTTTCGCCACTCAGATTGAGGTGTCCGTCACGGCAGATATACGTTTCTAGCTAGTTACTATAAATGATTCCATTATTACCTACTTCTGCCAGTTCTGTTTTGTATTTCTTTATCTGTAATCCTAATTAGTAGTTTTTGCACAATAGAAGATCTTGATATTCGAAACACCTCATTTCTTCTTCTATCGGATTCCGTCAAATTGTTTCGTGACAATTCTGTAGCTAACTTTCATCCCTACGATTTCTGTTGTAACTTCTTATCATTGTTCGAGGATGTTCATTCTCCTTGTTCGAGCTTCGTTATCACAGACATCATTAGCACGGAGTGACTGTATGTTTAAGTTCATACAATGAACAACAGTCAGGAAGAGTGAAACTCGGGTCTACATCAAAGGTTCGTAGATAAACACACGCCCTCAAATCAACTGTATTTATCTAATGCACTCGGCCTGGTTTATAATGGTATATGAAAGCCTTAGTGCCAGATACTGCATCAGTTCGCTCGTGATGCGTTGCGTGTATTTGACGAGCCAATATCGTGGGCGGAGAGGTCCTGACGAGCGACTATTCAAATGCAGGAAACTGTTCAATCTTCCATTGGACTGGATAGAAAGCGCTTATAAAATAGCGTCTGCCACTCTCGTTAAAGGAATAACAAATTCAAAAGGGTACAGTTTCGAACAAACATAAGACTAAAACAGACGCGGACTTACCTTTCACCAATTACAACTTTATCAGGAACATGACATGGCGGCAACCAGAAACACACAGTAACACAGCCAACATAGCTAAATAAACACCATCAGATGGTATACTGTCTGGGAAATTCAACCAAACAAGCAATACAGGAGAACAAAAAGTTGAACAAGGTCTGGCTGATTGCTTGGTGTCTTCTTGTTAGCAACAGCTGTCAGACAAGTGTCTTCAAACAGCTTTCAGACACGTGTCTTAAAACAGCTGGCCGATGTGTCTTAAAACAGCTGGTGGACAAGTGTCTTCAAATAGCTATCAGACAAATGTCTTCAAACAGCTCTCAGACACGTGTCTTAAAACAGCTGGCCGACGTGTCTTAAAACAGCTGGTGGACAAGTGTCTTCAAACAGCTGGCGGACAAGTGTCGTCAAACAGCTGTCAGACAAGTGTCTTAAAAGAGTTATCAGACAAATGTCTTAAAACAACTGTCAGACAAATGTCTTCAAACAGCTGTCAGTCTGTCTTCAAACAGTTGGCGGACAATTATAACACCTTCTGGCGCAACAATTTAAAAAACATTGTTGTCCAGTTGTTCACTGTTGTCTTCGACACGCTTTTGTCACCATACACTGCCTGCATTCTGCGATAAATGTCAACTAGTCGACATCCTTCAGCTGTTAGAAACCGAATCACCACTTGATGGATTCCGTATCGCACCTGCCATGTTCTCCACGGTCTGCTGAGGAAACTATGAGTCGGATGGTAATGAAATTTTGCAAACTTGACAGTTTATATGTGCTGGTTACACCAGAATTGACGTCATCAAGCGCATCATACGTATGTTCACTTGGTGCAGTTAGGTCCAGTTTCATTTGAACACGTCTCGAATAAACACGTATGTATGTGCGCGTGCGTATTCGTGCATATAGGTGTGTGTCTGCGCGCGCATTAATCAGGTTTTTTTTTTAGCAAAAGACATATTGATATGAGTACGAAACAGTCGATAACAAATAACGCATGCGGGCACTACGGCACGTGCCTATATTGATCTTGCTGGCATCCCCGTAGCAAAGTAGAATTAAACACTTACAAAGAAAATTAAAAATCAATCGAAGCCTTCACAGCTCTCAGTGAAGCATAGGGCTCTTACAAATACATGCTAAGTCAACAAACACGCTAAGTCAACAAACACGCTAAGTCAACAAACATTGACCAGTTTGTGTCTATACAATACACGCTAAGTCAACAAATATTGACCAGTATGTGTTTAGAGAAGTTTGTGACTGATAAATTCTACATGATAGAGTACTATCACCATGCACAACTCTACTTAGTCACCTCTTACGCCGGCTACAGAGTTGTTGTTCTTTATTCCATTTTTTTGCTCTGGCGAAACGTTGGCGAAGAAGACAATGAGTGGCGAACATGTGAATGTATAGACGTTGACTAATATTGAGTTTTCTGGACAAGTTATTGGCAGCTTTGTTTGAAGCCGGAGAAGAGAAGGCTAACTGTATATCATAAACACATGGATGTCTGCGCATGTGCAGTAGCAGCTGAACAACGTGTCTGGTGACTAGTTGGCAGACATATGGCCGTTTCAAGTTTGGACTAAACAATTTGTAAACTTTGAATTGACGGGAGCAAATTGTTCACTTTGAAGTTGAACTAAACAAATTGTTAACTTTGAAGTTGAACTAAACAAATTGTTAACTTTGAAGTTGAACTAAACAAATTGTTAACTTTGAAGTTGAACTAAACAAATTGTTAACTTTGAAGTTGAACTAAACAAATTGTTAACTTTGAAGTTGAACTAAACAAATTGTTAACTTTGAAGTTGAACTAAACAAATTGTTAACTTTGAAGTTGAACTAAACAAATTGTTAACTTTGAAGTTGAACTAAACAAATTGTTAACTTTGAAGTTGAACTAAACAAATTGTTAACTTTGAAGTTGAACTAAACAAATTGTTAACTTTGAAGTTGAACTAAACAAATTGTTAACTTTGAAGTTGAACTAAACACATTAACTTTGAAGTTGAACTAAACACATTGTTAACTTTGAAGTTGAACTAAACAAATTGTTAACTTTGAAGTTGAACTAAACAAATTGTTAACTTTGAAGTTGAACTAAACAAATTGTTAACTTGGCGACACACATTGCGCATCTTCTTTTCTTTCTCGTTCTGGTATTTCCGCTGCAAATCATGCATATGACCTCACCTACAATGGTCCCTTAAAGGTAGTCTGTATTATGCACTCCCTTATACTACTGCAGTAGTGGTATCTGAAGCAATTTGTTTTACATAATGATGTTGTTACTCCATGCACTACTTTGTTAACTGGTCCTTTACAACATTTTTTATGGCTGCAATTACATTTTGCTCGCCAGGTACGCTCCGGTGAATAACCACCCATGCAAACCTATATCAATGACTTCGTACAGGATTCCTGAATGACTACTAACTGTTATATTAGCACCGTGCTTCTACCGCTGTGTCAAATTCAGGGGGAATTCGTTCAGCTCTTCAGGCTTAAGAAACTAAATAAAAGTTCCCATCATCCCAGCGGAAGTACATGCAGATGAGACTTGAAGTGGGTATGCTGGAACCGTCTCGGCTCTCCAGCAACGTCTCAGTCAACAGCGTCTAATGGTAGCCACGACAGAATGTGCCTAATGCGACCGTCTCAGAAGTTCAGTGTTGACAGTGGCTATCGATTTATTGAAGATGTCGTCATTAGCCCCATAAATGTAGTTAATTGTGATTGTGTCAGACGGAAAACTGACAACTTTTCTTCCTGTCACGCCCATATTGCTAAAAACATCAATTTTTTTATTGATCATACATTCAAATTGTTAATGTCTAGAATATTTAATGAATTACCTCCCTCCATTTGGGGAGTTACGTGACGTGATTATCAGAGGTTACCTCTCCTGGGTCAAGTGTGTTATGGTAGACGTCGTAAACATTCTTACAACTGAATACTTGAACGATATCATTTCTTACTGCCAAAAACTGGATTTTGCCCTTCATTATAATTTCTCATTGCTAAACACTGGATTTTTTTCTTGAATTTATAAGTTCTTAAAAAAATGCAAGCTCAAATGATCAAATTAAACTTAATTATATGTGTTTATTACTGGATTAGAAGACTGCAGAGTCTGTATACTTCTTCTTCTTCTTCTGCGTACACAGTCAGACAGTAACCATTATTTTTTCGAAAAAAGCGGCGGTCATCCTGAGGCTCTCGCCACTGCCATAGAGCTTGTCTTGCAGTTCCACTGGTAATGGCCACATCTGCTCTCTCTGATCCTCGTATGTCGGGCAGTTCTGCAGCAGATGTTCAGTGGTCATTTTACCAGTACCGCACGGGCATTCGTCGGTACACCCTATCTTCAATTTGTTGAATAGGTGGTACCTCAGTCTGTTGTGGCCAGTGCGAAGTCTGAAGACAACGACCTGCTCTCTTCGGTTCAACTGGTAATAGGCATCGTTTTTGGTGTAACCAGTATGTTCGGTTTCCCATTTGGTCATGTATCTGGCTTTGATAAGCCGTTTTGAGAGTCTGTATTCAACAAGTTTAATTTATATTTCCTTGATCTAAAATCTATGCGCATCAAATCTATTCCTAAATGCAGTAATTGCCCTTGCCTCCACTACTTCCTGTGGCAATGCATTCCAAGCATTCCCCACTCTCTGACTAAAAAAAATATTTAATAAACTAGTTTTGTTTGCATGGCTAAAAACTGGAAATGTTATTTGTGAAACTTTTCTGGCTACTGCGAACTTATACTTTTGTTATTTTATTTCCTATCAGTAAAGCTTAACATTAAAATTATTCATTGATTACAGTTTTTTAATTGATCACCACTGTTTTTGATCACAGAGAACATATCTTTTCAACATTTAGTATTGTTTTCAGAATTACTATACACCGGCATTTCTCCATTCTTATAGGTCCGTTATACTAGCAACAGCCGGGCTGACAAGAATACGACAACCGCAACCTTCCTGTCATCCAACTGAAGAGGACTAAATAGGTTGCTATGAACGGTTTGCTACAAACATGATACAGACTTCCTTGAAAGCGTCAGTTGTAGTAGGGCCACTAAGTGCCATTTGCAGGAGCGTCATCAGCACTCGATCAACAGGCAACAGCAGAAACAGTCAGACAGGTGTGGTAGTAAGGGAGCTTGTGGCCTCACTTAGCATGAGGTGTAACTGGTGCTGGTAGCTGGTACAGTGAGGGCTGGTAGCTGGTACAGTGAGGGCTGGTAGCTGGTAGAGTCAGGGCTAGTAGCTGGTACAATCAGGTCTGGTATCTGGAGAAGGCAAGACTGGTAGTCAGGGCTTGCTGCTGGTACAGCCAGACTGGTAGCTGGCACAGGCAGGGCTAGTAATCAGGGATAGGTGCTGGTACAGTCAGGTCTGGTAGCTGGTACATTCAGGCTTGTAGCTGGTAAAGTCCGGGTTGGTAGCTGGTACAGACGGGGACAGTAGCTTGTACAGTTAGCAATAGTAGTCAGTGCTAGTAGCTGGTACAGTCAGGGCTAGTAGCTGGTAGTCAGGGCTAATAGCTGGCATAGACAGGGCTAGTAGTTGGTACAGTCAGGTCTGGTAGTCAGAGCTTATAGCTGGTACAATCATGGCTACTAGCCGGTGCAGTGAGGGCTGGTATCTGGCACAGTCAAGATTGGTAGCTGGTACAGTGAAGGCTGGTAGCTAGTACAGTCAAAGTTAGTAGCTGGAATAGTCTGGGCTGGTAACTAGTACAGTCAGGGTTAGTAGCTGGTACAGTCTGGGCTGGTAGCTAGTACAGTCAAAGTTAGTAGCTGGTACAGTCTGGGCTGGTAGCTAGTACAGTCAACGTTAGTAGCTGGTATAGTCTGGGCTGGTAGCTAGTACAGTCAAAGTTAGTAGCTGGTACAGTTTGGGCTGGTAGCTAGTACAGTCAGGGTTAGTAGCTGGTACATTCTGGGCTGGTAGCTAGTACAGTCGGGGCTGGCAGTCATAACTGGTAGTCAGGGCTGGTAGCTGGTATAGTCAGCGCTAGTAGTCAAGGCTGGTAGTCAAGGCTGGTAGTCAGAGCTAGTACCTGCTACAGTCAGGTCTAGTACCTGGAACAGTCAGGTCTAGTACCTGGTACAGTCAGGGCTAGTACCTGGTACAGTCAGGTCTAGCGGCTGGTACAGTCAGGTCTAGTACCTGGTACAGTCAGGTCTAATACCTGGTACAGTCAGGGCTAGTACCTGGTACAATCAGGGCTAGTAGCTGGTACAGTCAGGGCTTGAACACATCATCCCTAAATCCGTCCCTACTTGGAAACACCCCATCCTTGATGAAGACTGTGAACATATTCCGTCTCCTTCTCCATCACAGGACCTCAGTATCCATAAGCGTAGGGAGGGGTAGACAGGGGGAGGGGGAGGTAGAGGAGGGGGTAATACGTGTAATTCGTTATAAATATTTATTAACATTGAGACTGACAGCTCAGTTTGCGATGAATGACATGCCAGACAAATAGAAATCCCAGATGTGACAAGAGTGGAATCTAGCCCCTTTGTCCAGATTTGTAGAACTGGATTTCAAAAGAGTTTTGATTTTCCGTTCCTGTGGCGGCACAGACCTGGCAGTGTACAATGTTTACAGGAAGGATTCGTCTCGCAGAGTGAACGAGACGAGAAATAACGAGATGGGGTTTCTCCGTCTGAGTGGGGGATTTCACGAGTCGCGAGACACACACAAAACTCACAACTAAGTCCCTACTGTCAGATAGGACGCGCGTACCCTTCTAATTTATTTCTTCCTTATCTTTTCTGTTTTTATTTGAAATTTTGGGCCAACTTCATCTTCATCTTAGTCCTCATTGACATCTTTTTATTTTTCTTGTAAAAAATGTAGGTTTATTCTTTGATTTCTCCTTGCTCATTATCTTTCTAGTTCAAATAATTCTCTTCTTCTTATTCTTTTTCTACAGCTTCCTCATTATTTTGATTATGTTACATTCCAACCCAAGCACACTTGTCTGAATGTATATTCATTTTTACTCCTTTTGTTCTACCTTGCCCTTTGAAATGTTTTTCTTAAGTTTGGAGAATTGAGTTATTTATTCTGTTATTTCTTATGATTATTTTGAATCGACCATCCGTTGTTGTTACGTACATGATGTTATCGGTCGGTGTTCGTCCTTGTCACTGGCCCACCATATATTTTCTTGTTTAGACGTACTTGCTGCTGGACAAGTCTGTGGGCCACTAAAGATCTTGTACATTATGTTATTGACAGGTCATTGGATCACACGCGATCTTGTACATTATGTTTTAACAGGGAGTAGGTCACACGAGACCTTGTCTATTGTGTAAGGGCAGGTTGGTGGACCATACAAGATCTTGTACATTATGTTTATGTTAAGTCAGTGTGCCACACAGACCGTGTGCATTATGTTACGCACAGCACAAATTACAAGTTTGGTGATGTACAAATAGAGTCAAACAGTAGTTGTGCATAAGCGCAAATCGACCAAGAACTATTTTCCAACACAGAACTCAGACACCAAGAGAGACTCTACAACACAGAACTCACACACCAAGAACTATTTTCCAACACACACACGACACACCAAGATATACTCTACAACACAGAACTCACACACCAAGAGATACTCTACAACATAGAACTCACACACCAAGAGATACTCTAAAACACAGAACTCACACACCAAGAGATACTCTACAACACACTACTCACACACCAGCACAAACAGATGTACTCCAAAGATTTTCGTTTTGTCCATCTTCTTTAGTTTCTCCCTTGAGACTGCAATGTCGGTGGTCCCCTCTCTTATATTTCTGTACCGAATGCTCTTTCGCCTCCTGCACCTTTCTCTTCCTCATTTGGTTCCAAACCAGCGCACGTTTAGCATTCTTTCTGAGGATGTGGCCTATCCATCTTTACTGTACTGGTGGGTAGTGTCCTCTTTCAGCACATATTTGCCATTGTTATTATACCATCAGTTCTGGCCCAATGCCCCCATTTGTTCTGGTCTAATACCACTATCTGTAAATGTCTAATACAACCATCTGTTAATGTCTAATACAACCATCTGTTAATGTCTAATACCACCATCTGTTAATGGCTAATGCTACCATCTGTCCACCATCTGTTCCTAATGCTACCATCTGTCCACCATCTGTCCACCATCTGTTCCTAATGCTACCATCTGTCCACCATCTGTCCACCATCTGTTCCTAATGCTACCATCTGTCCACCATCTGTCCACCATCTGTCCACCATCTGTTCCTAATGCTACCATCTGTCCACCATCTGCCCACCACCTGTCCACCATCTGTCCACCATCTGTTCCTAATGCTACTATCTGTCCACCATCTGTCCACCATCTGTTCCTAATGCCACCATCTGTCCACCATCTGTTCCTAATGCTACCATCTGTCCACCATCTGTTCCTAATGCCACCATCTGTCCACCATCTGTTCCTAATGCCACCATCTGTCCACCATCTGTTCCTAAGGCTACCATCTGTCCACCATCTGTTCCTAATGCCACCATCTGTCCACCATCTGTTCCTAATGCCACCATCTGTCCACCATCTGTTCCTAATGCCACCATCTGTCCACCATCTGTTCCTAATGCTACTATCTGTCCACCATCTGTCCACCATCTGTTCCTAATGCCACTATCTGTCCACCATCTGTCCACCATCTGTTCCTAATGCCACCATCTGTCCACCATCTGTTCCTAATGCCACCATCTGTCTACCATCTGTTAATGTATAAATGCTTCAATCTATTATTTTCATCGCCCATTACATCACTTGTTACAAGTTGTTCCCGAGACTGGCATGACGGATCGATACATCTCGTCTTCTCATTTTCAGAAATCTGTTTAAATCGATCAAGGTTTGGCAGACAATTGAATATATTCTGTGGCGTCTGATTGTCGTCTCCCAGCTTCTAATGTGTACCTGTCTGTCTACCTTCGTCCTCTCATATTTTGTTGTTTCACCCTGCGTACGTCAATCCGATCATCTGGCCTGCTGGACCTCGATTAGGCTGCACCGGTTGAATACATTTATTGTTGATTTCGCTGGATTATTTACAGTAATCATTTAATCTCCGGATCGAACGTGGGCAAACTCTCAACAACTCTGACATATGATGATTCTCCTTGGCGGTAATCTATGCAGACAAGGCAATCATAGATGGACAGGTCACATGTTGTGACGAAACGATGGTCGATGGAGCACGGCGACAGCAGTCTGGTACCAACAAGGTCAGAAGAGACCGAGGGTAAGACCCACAATGCGTTGGTCAGACGCCCTTGCTGTTCACAGCAACATCTGAGACACCGCTGGAGAAGTGCTTACCACGTACTGGACTTCCAGGGCACAAGACACGGTCCGCTAGAGAAGTGCTTACCACGTACTGGACTTCCGTGACACAAGACAGGGTCCGCTAGAGAAGTGCTTACCACGTACTGGACTTCCGTGACACAAGACAGGGTCCGCTAGAGAAGTGCTTACCACGTACTGGACTTCCGTGACACAAGACAGGGTCCGCTAGAGAAGTGCTTACCACGTACTGGACTTCCGTGGCACAAGACAGGGTCCGCTAGAGAAGAAGTTCGGATCCGCAGCTACGCTGAGGAACTGGTCATCAAGATACAGATTTACAGTAATCTGATTATGTATGACATGATGACGTCAAAAGTACAGAATGTCACCAAACAACTGATGTCAAATATCCAGGTAGTGTGTGTGACGCCAACATGACCATTCTGTTGAAAGTCAGTACACAGATTACAATTATTTACACATTCCAATACATAACAACATATAAATGATAACAAAGTGTGAATTCCTTTCCGGTCTCTCGTATCGGGCCACACAGGGACCCCGCAAAAAGCGCAAGAACTTTCCAAGAACCGCAATACGCGAAAAAAAGATGCGTACGACAAGCATACATGGCCACGTGAAGAAATTTATTGAGGAAAGAAATCCCAAAGAAGGTTGGAACAATGCCATGAGTCCATTTATGGACACACAAACAGCGTCTTTGAACCTACCCACAACATACCAAACAGACGGACGTTGGGGAAACAGGAAGTCCAAGAAAAATGATGGATTGGAAGTTTACATGATTAATACAGAGGCATGGATTGAAAATGGCAACGTAATACAGGTGGCAGACTTAAAAGATTGTACCATTTCAGTATCTATTGCGATATAAGTGGCAAGAGGGGATTATAGGGCTTCATTCAGCCGATCTCTCAAGTGGCACGGGGTTGGTTGTCAGTCAGTGACCTTGAGCGAACAGAGAAAGAGGGAGAGGCAATAACATAAATATTAATGTGACATACTATAACGGACCGGACTGCGAATTGGAGCTGGAGAAAGGTCTAGACATCAGATGGATAAAAGCCCAAGCCAATGACCTACGACCTTCAACATGACATTGGCAAAAAGGTCTCATTCTTGGATCGTCTAACCAACTAATCTTTTTGAAAATCATGTGGCTAATAAATCTAATTTGAAAGTCATTGAGCGAGTGAATCTAAATTAGAACTGACAAGGTGAATGAAGCTGATTTGGGATTGACTGTTTCCTTCTGTCGGGTGGGCCTCGTGTCCGCCAACTTTGGTGGACACACTAGCACGCGATTGGCTACACGTGCAGGAACACCGAACAGTTGTCAAGCGAGTAGTCTTACTGAGCTACTGGGTGTACCTGGTCGTGAGGCTTGCTGAGATATGGGACACACCTGGTCGTGAGTCTTACTGGGACATGGGACACACCTAGTCGTGAGTCTTACTGGGACATGGCCCACACATGGTCGTGAGGCTTACTGGGATATGGGACACACCTGGTCGTGAGGCTTACTGGGATATGGGACACACCTGGTCGTGACGTTTACTAGGATACTGGGTATACCTGGTCGTGAGCCTGACTGGGATATGGGACACACCTGGTCGTGAGCCTTACTAGGAAATGGGACACACCTGGTCGTGAGGCTTGCTGGGACATGGGACACACCTGGTCGTGAGTCTTGCTGGGACATGGGACACACCTGGTCGTGAGTCTTGCTGGGACATGGGACACACCTGGTCGTGAGTCTTACTGGGACATGGGACACACCTGGTCGTGAGCCTTACTGGGACATGGGACACACCTGGTCGTGAGTCTTACTGGGACATGGGACACACCTGGTCGTGAGCCTTACTGGGACATGGGACACACCTGGTCGTGAGTCTTACTGGGACATGGGACACACCTGGTCGTGAGTCTTGCTGGGACATGAAACACACCTGGTCGTGAGCCTTACTGGGACATGGGACACACCTGGTCGTGAGTCTTACTGAGCCACTGGGTGTACCTGGTCGTGAGCCTTGCTGGGACATGGGACACACCTGGTCGTGAACCTTACTGAGACACCTGGCACACCTGGTCGTGAGTCTTACTGGGACATGGGACACATCTGGTCGTGAAGCTTACTGGGATATGGGACACACCTGGTCGTGAGTCTTACTGGGACATGGGACACACCTGGTCGTGAGCCTTACTGGGACATGGGACACACCTGGTCGTGAGGCTTACTGGGATATGGGACACACCTGGTCGTGACGTTTACTGGGATACTGGGTACACCTGGTCGTGAGCCTTACTGGGACATGGGACACACCTGGTCGTGAGTCTTACTGGGACATGGGACACACCTGGTGGTGAGCCTTACTGGGACATGGGGCACACCTGGTCGTGAGTCTTACTGGGACATGGGACACACCTGGTCGTGAGTCTTGCTGGGACATGAAACACACCTGGTCGTGAGCCTTACTGGGACATGGGACACACCTGGTCGTGAGTCTTACTGAGCCACTGGGTGTACCTGGTCGTGAGCCTTGCTGGGACATGGGACACACCTGGTCGTGAACCTTACTGAGACACCTGGCACACCTGGTCGTGAGTCTTACTGGGACATGGGACACATCTGGTCGTGAAGCTTACTGGGATATGGGACACACCTGGTCGTGAGTCTTACTGGGACATGGGACACACCTGGTCGTGAGCCTTACTGGGACATGGGACACACCTGGTCGTGAGGCTTACTGGGATATGGGACACACCTGGTCGTGACGTTTACTGGGATACTGGGTACACCTGGTCGTGAGCCTTACTGGGACATGGGACACACCTGGTCGTGAGTCTTACTGGGACATGGGACACACCTGGTCGTGAGCCTTACTGGGACATGGGGCACACCTGGTCGTGAGTCTTACTGGGACATGGGACACACCTGGTCGTGAGTCTTGCTGGGACATGAAACACACCTGGTCGTGAGCCTTACTGGGACATGGGACACACCTGGGCGTGAGTCTTACTGAGCCACTGGGTGTACCTGGTCGTGAGCCTTGCTGGGACATGGGACACACCTGGTCGTGAACCTTACTGAGACACCTGGCACACCTGGTCGTGAGTCTTACTGGGACATGGGACACATCTGGTCGTGAAGCTTACTGGGATATGGGACACACCTGGTCGTGAGTCTTACTGGGACATGGGACACACCTGGTCGTGAGCCTTACTGGGACATGGGACACACCTGGTCGTGAGGCTTACTGGGATATGGGACACACCTGGTCGTGAGCTTTACTGGGACATGGGACACACCTCGTCGTGAGCCTTACTGGGACATGGGACACACCTGGTCGTGAGTCTTGCTGGGACATGGGTTACTTCTCTTCACCCAACCCCCGAACCTGGATGAACGGAGAGCTCATTATCTGGTATGTCCCCTTCCCCGCTGTCTGATTCAGCTTGGTTGCCCTGCCAAGAGCTCAAGGGTCCGTCCGGCATAGTTCTCGGTGTGATTAAGGCATACAGACCGTACCACGAAGTCAAGACAAAGTCGCCCCAGAACTTCCCCGTGGTATCCCACGTCGTGTTGGTGAGGTGAGGGGGCCAGTTCCTTGCTACACTTCCTTTACTTTCCTATCACTAGTCAGGCTAGTTAGTTAATTAGTTAGTTGGTTTCTTTGTTAGTTAGTTTGTAAGTTAGTTAATTTGTTAGTTAGTTAGTTTGTAAGTTAGTTAGTTTGTAAGTTAGTTAGGTTAGTTAGTTAATTAATTTATAAGTTAGTTAGTTTGTTAGTTAGTTAGTTTGTTAGTTAGTTTATAAATTAGTTAGTTTGTAAGTTAGTTAGTTTGTAAGTTAGTTAGTTTGTAAGTTAGTTAGTTTGTCAGTTAGTCAGTTAGTTAGTTTGTTAATTAATTTATAAGTCAGTTAGTTTGTCAGTTAGTTAGTTAATTAATGTATAAGTTAGTTAGTTTGTTAGTTAGTTTGTTAGTTAGTTTGTAAATTAGTTAGTTTGTAAGTTAGTTAGTTTGTAAGTTAGTTAGTTTGTCAGTTAGTTAGTTTGTAAGTTAGTCGTCGGATCATCTCCATCGCAATAGCGACAAGTCCATAGCCGCTCAGATCTCACCCTGAGTATGTCTGCCAGCACCTGATGACTGACCGTTCTGGTCCTGTGCTGGTTAACCAGACGTCTTTGTATCCCCGCGTGGTGTTCCTTCCTCGCGGCCCCTCGTTTCACATTCAATTCAACCAGTCCCGCCAAGGTCGTAGACATGCTCGTCAGTATGTTGTGCCTGACCGGACCAGCGTCTCAGTATGTTGTGCCTGACCGGACATGCTCGTCAGTATGCTGTGCCTGACCGGACATGCTCGTCAGTATGTTGTGCCTGACCGGACTAGGATCTCAGTATGTTGTGCCTGACCGGACAAGCTCGTCAGTATGCTGTGCCTGACCGGACATGCTCGTCAGTATGTTGTGCCTGACAGGACTAGCGTCTCAGTATGTTGGGCCTGACCGGACATGCTCGTCAGTATGCTGTGCCTGACCGGACTAGCGTCTCAGTATGTTGTGCCTGACCGGACATGCTCGTCAGTATGTTATGCCTGACCGGACTAGCGTCCCAGTCCCTATACAAGAGGTAGAGTACAGTTGTGTCCATCCGAAGAACGTAGCCCAATACTGGTGTACGAGTAACAGGCTCCCTGATTTCTCTCAGCCAAATACAACCCGTTGCTTCTTGCCAGACGCTAAATATAGTAGAGTTTTTTTCATGCTCCTTTGAGTTGAGATAAAAGAAGGCCATTTGTTGGATGGAGATATGTTTATTTAGAACAGCGGTCAGAAATAGAAGTATCAAGAAATTTGTGAGAAGATAGACAAACATAGAGATAGAAAGACAGAGAGAGAGAGAGAGAGAGAGAGAGAGAGAGAGAGAGAGAGAGAGTACGAGAGGGAGATGGAGAGAAAGAAATCGAGAAAGCCAGACAATTTAAAAGCCAATATAGAATGTAGTAATTCAATCTAAACAGTTTATCTTTCATTAAGACTGATCAATAAGCCAATCAGAAGATCGATAGACAAGGATGTCTTACAATGAATCAAGCCATCGATTACCAGATATACTGCGTGCACCCGTAATTACAGGAAACAAACATAGTTCCTTAATTGACATCAGCACTGCCAGGTGACATGACAACCCGTTCCTTGATTGACATCAGCACCACATAGCATGACAACCCGGTTCTTGATTGGCATCAGCTCCCTGTAGCATGACAACCCGGTCCTTGATTGACATCAGCACTGCCAAGTGACGTAACAACCCATTCCTTGATTGTCATCAGCACTACCACATGCCATGACAACCCGTTCATTGATTTACATGACATGACAACCCGTTCCTTGATTGATATCAGCACTACCAGTTGACATGATAGCCCGTTTCTTGCTTGACATGACATGACAATCCGTTTCTTGATTGACATCAGCACCACCACATGACATGACAACCCGTTCCTTGATTGACATCAGATGACACTAGATGACACCACACAATGTCCCACCTAACTCTTGCTGCTTGGTTCGCTCCCTAACCAAGTTCTACCGCAACTGCCCCCTGCGCCTAAGTATTGTCCTTCTTCTTCTTCTTCTTCTGCGTACGCAGTCAGACAGTAACCATTATTTTTTCGAAAAAAGCGGCGGTCATCCTGAGACTCTCGCCACTACCATAGAGCTTGTCTTGCAGTTCCACTGGTGATGGCCACATCTGCTCTCTCTGATCCTCGTATGTCGGGCAGTTCTGCAGCAGATGTTCAGTGGTCATTTTACCGGTACCGCACGGGCATTCGTCGGTACACCCCATCTTCAATTTGTTGAATAGGTGGTACCTCAGTCTATTGTGGCCAGTGCGAAGTCTTAAGACAACGACCTGCTCTCTTCTGTTCAACTGGTAATAGGCATCGTTTTTGGTGTAACCAGTATGTTCGGTTTCCCATTTGGTCATGTATCTGGCTTTGATAAGCCGTTTTGACTCTTCGTACGTCATACTGGTATCTGTTTGTGGTAGTCTTGCACCTTCTTTTGCCAGTCTGTCTGCCTCCTCGTTGCCTTGGAGGTTGCAGTGTGATGTGACCTACTGTACCATTACCCTTTTTGGTGCGGACTGCTAGCACAGTTTGCAGAGTGCTGCTCTTAAGTCATTAAGCTCAGTGTTTTTCTGGCTTTTTAGCGCTGTGACTACGGCGAGAGCATCTGTAAGCAGGACTATATGGCTTTCATTTTCATTGTGTGTCACCATTTCTTCCACTGCTGCCCTCAGTGCCTCTGCCTCCGCTCTGAAATTGCTTGTGTACTTACCAGTAGCGAATGACAGTGCTATTTGTCTGCCATTTGGTAGGTTCAGGAATGCTCCTGCCCCTCCGTTCTGTGTAGTGTTTGTTACAGAACCGTCGGTGTATGCATGGGTCCAGTCCATGCTTGGGTAGCTTTTCGTTATGAAGCTTAGGGTAGTATCTCTCCTTTCTTTTTCAGTCTGGCAGTTTTTGTTTGCAATACCTGGTATATTTTCTACCACCTCTGGAAATATATCCTGCCTCCAGGTAGGTTTTCGTACAGTAGTGATGGGTTTTGGTGTTGTTAGTTCGTTTATGGGATCTTCGTGCATCTTTGCTTTGGCTATTTCTGCAAAGTTTCTCCGCTTTAGTTTCCCATTTCCCAAATTGTTTAGTCTCTGGTGCATTGGATGGTCCGTCAGTCTTCGGAGTTTCTCTGACTGCAGCTGGGTTCTGCAGTCTCTTCTATCGGTCATGGATTGCAGTTTTGTAATCTTTTCAAGTTCTACAATTGGCGTTGACTTCATGCCACCTGTTATAATTCTCATGGCTTGGTTTTGAAGTTTGTTAACTTTATCGAAGTTCGCCTTCGCTGCTGTTGTCCATGCCGCAATGCCATACTCGAGAACTGGTCTCACTCTTCCAGTATACAGTTTCTTTAGTATGCCTTCGTCTGCTCCCCAGCTTGTGCCAGCAAGTTTCCTCATGATTGCCATTCTTTCTTTGGCTTTCATTCGGTTTCTCTCAATCTGACTTTTCCATGTCATGCGCCGATCAAATGTGACTCCCAGGTAGGTTGGGTTGTCGTTTGGCTGCAGGAATTTGCCATTTAGACTTAATTTGGTACTTTGGGGTTTTAATGAAAGCGAGAATATTGTGCATGTGGTTTTCTCTTCGTTTATTTTGACCAGCCATGAGTTCGCCCACTCTTCCAGCGATGTTAGGGCCGTCTGCATCCGATTTCTTGCTATGGTGAGATTCTTTTCAGAGGTCCACATAGCCAGATCGTCTGCAAACATTGAGCTATGGACTCTTCTTGGTATATTCTCTGTAATATCGTTTATATATACCAGGAAGAGTGTGGGTGACAATACTCCCCCTTGGGGTACTCCCTGCTCGAGTGTCACCTTTTTGCTCATCTGCCCTTGTACTTGGACTCTGGCCGTTCTTTGATTGAGGTAGTGGTTGATTCACTTGTACATCTTCCCACAGACATCACTTCTTCTTAGCTTGACTCTAAGTCCATCCTTCCAGACTTTGTCAAATGCCTTTTTCAGATCCACCCAAACAGCTACTGTGTGTTTCTGTGCCTGGTAGGCATCTTCTATCTCCTGGGCTATGAGGATGACCTGGTCCTCAGTGGATCTGTGCTGTCTAAAGCCGGCTTGCTGTGGAATTAGTATTCGTTTTTCTTCCAGATGCCACATCAGTCTGGTGTTTATCATCCGTTCCATCAGCTTGCCGACACAGCTCAGTAGGCTGATGGGCCTGTATCCATTTGGATCTGTTTTATCCTTTCCTGTTTTTGGTACTGGTACCAGTATTGCGTCTTTCCATGCCTGGGGTACAATACCCCTTTTCCAGCTTTGGTTCAGGACTGATAGTAGTTTCCTCTTCGCTGTTTGGCCCAGCCCCATCAGCATTTCGTTTGTTATCCCGTCTTTTCCGGGAGATTTCCTTTTCTTTAGTGTTCTCATAGCCTCTTCCATTTCGCGCATTGTTAGTTTGGCCATCATGTGCTCTTCAGGAGCCGTATTTATGTTTTCGTGTCCCTTTAGCTCTTCGCTAATGTCTGTATGCTTATCTGCAGGGACCTCGATGTGGTTTGCTCTGGCATAGTGATCGACAAAGGCGTTTGCGGCTTTCTTACCTGTGATCAAGTTCTCGCCCTGCTTGATGGTAATTTGTTTGTTTGACGGGGTTTCGTTGTTTATGGCTCTGACTAGCTTCCATAGCTTGTTCCCGTCTTTGTCCAGGTTTAGACTTTCCGTTTTATTTTTCCAGCTTTCTCTTGCTGTTTGCTTGAGAGTGTGTTTGTACTTCGCCGCGGCGGCTTTGAGGGCGATGTTTGCCTGCATGGATTTTTCTCGCTCTGCCATGTTCCTAGCATTTGTTACTGCATCTTCCACTTTCTGCAACTGATCATTCCAGTAGGGCTTATAGTTTTTCCTAGCTCCTCTTGGGATGGTTTCAATGGCGGCTTGCATTATTGCCTTGCTTAGGCTCTCTACCATGGGCTTCATTTTGGTGTTTCGTGTGTTGATGGTTTCACACAGCCCATCTGTCAGGATTGCAAATCTGTCCCAGTCGGCTCGTTTGTAATTCCAACGTGGGAGCGGTTTTGTTTCCTGTGGGCCTACTTCCATGTCGATGGTTAGCCTGATCGGCCTGTGGTCGCTACCTGCCAGTTGGTTTAGCACCTGGCGGTCTATTTTATGGTGTATGTCCTTTGTGGAGAAGGCCAAATCTGGAGTCGAGGTGGTATGCCATGTTCTTGAATAGAAGCTAGGGCTATCCTCCGGCCTATTGATTAGGGAGAGATTTGCATCTATCTCCCAATCTTCCACTTCGTCACCTCTGCTGTCTGTGTCAGAGTATCCCCATCTCTCCGAGTGGCTGTTGAAATCTCCAACTACTATGCAGTTGGAGTCTCTGACCTCCATACTCGAGATCGATAGGTCTCTATTTGGTGGTCCGTACAGATTGAAAATGCGGAGCTTCGTCTCTTGAGCCATTATGTCAACTCCTACAATTTCTGCTTGTCCGGTGTGATTGACAGATACCGCGCTACTCGGTATGCAGTTTCTGGTCAGTATCAGGACCCCTCCTTTGTGGCCTTCTCTATCTAGACGGAAGGTCTGGTATCCTCTGATTGAGAATTTATGGTTATTGTTGAGGTGCGTTTCCTGGATACATGCCACGTCAATCTTACCTTCATGCAGGTGGTGTGTTAGGGAAAGTTTTTTGTTAATGACTCCCTCCGCATTCCACTGTAGTATTTTGAGGGTCTTGAGGTTTTGGCCAATAGAAGTTGCCCCATAGCCATGTGCCTTGACTCCAGGACACATGGGTGGGTGCCCACCAGTAGTCAAGGGTGGGCCCCTTCGAGGCGCGAGGCCCGGCACTATCGCTGCCTGGCGGGACTCCGCAGGATGAGCGCCATGCGTTTTTCTAATAGGTTGTACTGCCATCATGCTGCGATTTACGTTGCACTGTTTTGTTAGGCTTGCGGCCCCGTGCATCCGATTTCAACAGGCGTTTCTGTAGGGATGCCCTCCTTAGCCTTTAGCTGTCCCCAGCCTATCTGCAAGGCAGCAGTTATTTATGATCAGAGTTGTCTCTCTTATGGAAGTTGTCTTACCAGACTATCGAGTCTTCGCTACTCGTGTCTATAGGGTGCAATGATGATATGTGAGATGATATATGAGATGGACTGGTTTACCCAGGAGAGAGGCAGTCCAGTGTGTCTGTATCCCAGGATCGTCACATCCTGCCAGAAATGTAGCATTTGCATGTGAGTGGGGTATCTCTTTTTCCCTTTATTTTCTTGGCTTCTATGCAGGGATGGTACGCCTAGCATTCCCCGCCACCTGGGGTGTTGACACAGTGGGGAAGGTGTGCAATGTCCGCTGGTCTGCATCTCTTCTGCGTCCAGCATGATAGTTATATGGCTGATAACGTACAGGGGTAGATATCGTAGCCGGAGTGCATTTAGCCAGAGGACAAGCCTGGTAATGTCACAGAGATGTTGTTCGCCTGGTGTGCGGACAACTCTCATGGTCAGTTCACAGTGAGGTGGCTGCTCTACTGTTTTCGACACCCCGACCAGGTACTAAGTCTTTGGTTGGTGGTTTCGCACCCCATCACCGTATAAGGTGAGTATCAGGCAGTTGTCCGCCCGCTTTGATTGGCGGACGGCAAGGACCTCTTACTGTGGCTCTACCTGATAGGGCTGGGGCGCAAGCCCCAGGTCCCGAGCATGTAGGAGCCTCCCATTGCAGTGGTGCTGAGATTTTGGGCGGGATTGCGGCTTACAAGGGTTCAGCCTCGCGCCCTTGGCTTATCAGCCTGGTACGTGAACCAAAGTGTCTGCGGCTCCTCTCGATTTGAGCTGGTTTTCCGTAGCAACGCCCTGTCATTAGTAGGGTAAAACTGACCTGTCTTCAGATGATCTATTTCCAGCACCCGTTCACTATTTGGCCAGACGAATTTATTGAAGGCTTTTGTTTGCCAATGACCAGGTATTTGAAATCTGCGGTTTCTGCGGAGTTAAACACGATTTCCGTAGCGTTCTTTCATTTGAGTGTTTGAGAGCTGACTTGTCATCCGTGAGTCTAATACCAGCGTACGTTCATTATTAGACCCAAACGGTAGTGCTCTCGATTTGTCAGTTGTTCTACAGTATTGGCGTGTTCAGTCAAATTAAGCCGCAGGTTCCACACCTGGTGGTGCCCTTCCGTCAATTCCCTTAGCGAGACAAAAGTTACTTAGGGGGTAGCCCCAGATTTTCGAGGGTCTAATTCCAGCACATGTTCTCTATTAGACCCCACGAAGGGGTACTGTTTGACAGTCATTCTGCAGTATTGGCGTGTTAAGGTAATTTAAGCCTCAGGCTCCACTCCTGATAGTGCTCTTCCGTCAATTCCTTTTTCAGAACACTGGATGCAGATCAACCGGGCCACAGGGGGCATAACCCCAGATTTCTGAGGGTCTAAATCCAGCACCAGTTCCATATTAGACCCCAGAAGAGTGGTCTCGGCATGTCAATCATTTCAGTGTTGGCCGTGTTGAGTCAAGTTAAGCCGCAGGCTCCACTCCTGGTGGTGCCCTTCCGTCAATTCCTTTAAGTTTCAGCTTTGCAACCATACTTCCCCCGGAACCCAAACACTTTGGTTTCCCGGAAGCTGCCCGCAGAGTCATCGAAGCAACTCCTGCGGATCGCTAGTCGGCATCGTTTATGGTCAGAACTACGACGGTATCTGATCGTCTTCGCGCCTCTGACTTTCGTTCTTGATTAATGAAAACATTCTTGACAAATGCATTCGCAGTAGCTCGTCTTGCGGCGATCCAAGAATTTCACCTCTAACGCCGCAATACGAATGCCCCCGTTTGTCCCTGTTAATCATTACCTCCAGTTCCGAAAACCCACAAAATAGAACTGAGGTCCTATTCCATTATTCCATGCACCATTATTCAGGCAGCCGAGGCCTGCTTTGAACACTCTAATTTTTTCAAAGTAAACGCGCCGGCCACCCAGGACGCTCAGCGAAGAGCACCCGTGGGAGAGAGCCGGCAGACGGTAGGGCAGGAGACAACGGGCAGTGAACCGGCGCGAGCGGGACCGCCCGCCTGCGCCTGAGATCCAACTACGAGCTTTTTAACTGCAACAACTTTAATATACGCTATTGGAGCTGGAATTACCGCGGCTGCTGGCACCAGACTTGCCCTCCAATAGATCCTCGTTAAAGGGTTTAAAGTGTACTCATTCCAATTACGGGGCCTCGAAAGAGTCCCGTATTGTTATTTTTCGTCACTACCTCCCCGTGCCGGGAGTGGGTAAGTTGCGCGCCTGCTGCCTTCCTTGGATGTGGTAGCCGTTTATCATGCTCCCTCTCCGGAATCGAACCCTGATTCCCCGTTACCCGTTACAAACATGGTAGGCATGTCACGTACCATCGACATTTGATAGGGCAGACATTTGAAAGATGCGTCGCCGGCACATGAGGCCATGCGATCAGCACAAAGTTATCCAGAGTCACCAGTGGGGACGCCGCAACCCCGCGAGGGGAAACGACGATTGGTTTTGAACTAATAAAAGCGCTCTTTCCGCGAGGGTCGGAGCTTGCTAAGCATGTATTAGCTCTAGAATTGCCACAGTTATCCAAGTAGGATCGTGTCATCTAAGGAACCTCGACTGATTTAATGAGCCATTCGCGGTTTCACCGTGAGACAGTGTGAACTTAGACATGCATGGCTTAATCTTTGAGACAAGCATATGACTACTGGCAGGATCAACCAGATATCTGTCGGAGACGTACGTACAGCACACACCGGTCGGCGGAGGAAAGGTGTGTAAAAAGCCTCGCTGGGACGGCCGCAGGGACCGACTGACGGGACGGACGGACGGTTTGTTCCACCCGTCCCTCACTCCGTCGACCTAGGACCGCCTAACAGGGGCCTCCGACACGCACCAGACGACCGACCGACCGGGCTCGCTCGAGGAGGGATGGCAGCGCTCTGTGCAGAACGGATCCCAACGACCTCGGCGATGAATTTCACTGGGACTAGAGACAATTTGGCCTGCCGGCCTGCCCTTCTCCGTAGGAGAACGCAGGGCCTCGAGGCAACGATTCCTCCTTTCTATTTGCCGGTCACAAGCTCTTTGCGAGAGTCGGACCACCAGCGAGACGTACTGTAGAGCTCTGCTATAAGCCTTAGATAAATCACCACGGACGGACCACGTTTCCTGATACGGACCAGACCAGCGCACCTCGGTGGAGGAGCCGCTGCAACAAACCGCACCCAATTCGCTCTACGGGGAAAGGCAGGCGAGCGTTTTCCGCAAGCCCGCGCTATCGCTCCGCCTGGCGGGAGTGAGATCGCTTTACGAACACTGGTTGAAATTGAGTCGCTGCGGCGAGACAACTACCCCAGATGAATCTTTTCTTAAATTCATTAATTGTCCCTTCATCCATTACTTCCTGTGGCAATGCATTCCGCGCATTCACCACTCTCTGACTAACAAAATATTTCCTAATATCTAATCTGGAACTATCTTTAGTTAATTTGTAGCTTTGCCCTCTTGTTCTTGTAGGTGGTTGTATTTTTTTTTTTAAATTGTTATATTCTAATTTTCCGTTCCCTTGATTATCTTATAAACATGTATTAAGTCATTTAGAATTCTTCTCTTTTCTAGACACCGTAGGCCGGTTTTTCTGAGTCTTTCCTTATAACTGTAATTCTGGAATCCCACTATCATGCCTAACATTGCATTCCCTTTTTCACTGCTACCTGGACTTACTCACGCACCTTACCTGTATGCTCTCTTACTACCCCTAGGTCCCTTTTCTTTTCCATCTTTCTAATATTGTTCTCGTTAGTCAGTGGCTATTCAAATATACTGATCGGACAATGTTAGTCCGGGATGATAAAGACCACTCCCATTTCACCCCCACGGGGTTCTCCATGGAAACAGGCTGTTTCATTGTTATAGAAGATGGGAGATCACCGTTGTATTGAGCGACATGCAGAATAAGCCTCGCGATGTGAGGAAAGCTACAGCAACCTTCTAGCCAACGCCGTTTCAAGGCGCATAGCAGAGTAAACTTACTCATTCTTGGCACCAGATGGTCCATACTTTGATCAAATCCTCACACATCAAGCACACTGAGACAATACAACAAATGAAAAGGAAGAGATTGTCAGCACAAATTGCTGATGGTCGTTATAGGTTATCAAATATGGGTTGGTAGGTACACCCAAGCCTGACAGTGTCGGGTGTCAAGTGTTATAGACTTCATTTGACAAGTCACAGCTTGTTTGTGAGGTGGAATTACCCTACATCTTCATCACTACCTTGCCTTTCCATATAATTAGTTAGGTACCGAATTACAGCTGAGTAGACTAGAGCGTGCTGATAACAAGAGCGGAAATCGGTACCGTTGTCACGAAAAGGCAATTCTGTACAAACAGACGCTACTGATAACTTCACATTAACACCATACATGTACACAATCACCTTAACACCACACAATCACCTGAACACCACACCTGTACACTGTGACTAACACCACACCTGTACATTGTCACTCTAACACCACACCTGTACACAGTCATCCTAACACTGCACCTGTACACAGTTATCCTAACTGTAGAAAGTCATCCTAACACCACACCTGTACACAGCCACCCTAACATCACACCTGAAAACTGTCATTCTAACACCACACCTGTACACAGTCATCTTAGCACCACACCTGTACACAGCCATCCTAACATCACACCTGAAAACTGCCATTCTAACAACATACCTGTACACAGCCACCCTAACATCACACCTAAAAACTGTCATTCTAACACCACACCTGTACACAGTCACTTTGAGTTACACGTACAAACTCGAACATGACCTGTCCTAGATAATGTCTTCATCGTTGTTTGCCACGAGTCGACCATCTGACACGGGACGACCATCTGACACGAGACGACCATCTGACACGAGACGACCATCTGACACGAGACGACCATCTGACACGAGACGACCATCTGACACAAGACGACCATGTGACCTGAGACGACCATCTGACACCAAAAACTACATGCAAAGACACTATAAGGCATACGACGTTATACATCGAGCACAAGTCGTCCTTCCTCTGGCACAAGTTCCTCTGGCACAACTTCCTCTGGCACAAGTTCCTCTGGCATGAGCCATATTTCTGTTAGGTCGGCACGCGCCTGTTAAACTGGCCAGGTGGTCCTGGCAAATGCGTGCTAACAATTCTTGTGTCAGATTGGCTTTCACTTAAGACAAAAACATTCAGGCCCATTCTGTATTAAATAGCAAGGTGACCTCTGTGTCGGTCTGCACCCAAGTAAGCTTCGCGTGGTTCTAGTGTCGTTCAGCGTCCAACCAGGTAGCCAGCTCAAGCTATCACGATTGTCTGAGTACAGTGATGAACAAAGAGCCATCTGGGCTTCCCTGTCTCGCTATGTTCTCCAGCATGATTAAATGTGGCTGGCTAATACTGGTGGGTGTGGTCCTCCTCACGGACCCAGGTTCAATGACACGATGACAGGAATTATTCTCTCCGATCCTGTCCAGGCCTAGTTTACAATACCTACTACGGATAGTCGATAACCTTCGGCTACCTGGTAACAGACATTAACATACCTGTTTGAATACCAGGATCCCAAATATAAGTATTCCTGCCCAGCTGAAGACTCTACACCACATTGTGAAGATTGCGATGATCGTCTAAAATTCTATAGAACATGCAAATGTTATCAGGATGCTGTAATCAACATTTGACAGTCTCCAACAAAACAGCAGACAATTTCTAAGAACCAAGTCTGGCGGTTGACAAGACATTAGGAAAGAAATAGTACGAACTTCAAATGAAGGTGGATACTAAACCTGGCATAAGCCTAACTCAAGAAGCGTGCCACCCCATGATGCACGTACAATAACAAAAGTCTTCACTATCACAATCAATTACAGACACGTTATCAATGAACACTTCCACTTTGAAAAGTCTTTTCCTCGTATTTATCTTTGATCTATTTCCTGGATGTCTGTCACACCAGGTAAGGGGTCAACTCTAGCTCATGTGGTAATGTCCCTTCCATTAGTTGGTCCAAGACGTGTCATCTCTTTGTAGGTCTGAGTTTTCATTCAAGCCTTTATCATAAAAATGAAACGTGTCTGACACCAGAGTGTGTTTAGGGGTGGTTCATTCGGTAGTGTCCTGACAGGTGACTGCCACAGCTTCAAACAGCATGCCGATGTTGAAATCAAACCAACAACGTCATGAATGTGCCACCACAGTAACCACTACTACATCTTTCCAAACAACGCGCCATCGCTATAAATTATTCAAGCGACAAATGTACATTCTTCCTCAGGTCTTGACTACGCGGTCGGGAGCTACGTAGCGCAGTGGCTAGCGAGCTGGCTTCGCATATGAGTGGTCCTGGGTTCATTCCCTATTTGTGACGGAAATGTTTTCTCAGATCGCGACGGATCCGCGGGTCGACCCAGCCTTAAATGGGTACCGGTTCAGTCCGGGAAGTTAAAGCGGCGAGTACAGGCGGTTTAGAGACATCGTACAGGGCAACCGCTGCAGATACCACTTTGTAAAAACTTTAACCAAAGTATTCGGTATGTTTCTGCGCTGCTGTTTACTGTAACGATTAGTTTTACATCATGAGTTTGCTAGTCCTACACACAATAACGGATAAGCACATATAATACTGAGCTATGTGAATGGACAGTTGGACAGAAAACCTGACAGGCCAGAATGTATCTAATTCTATCACAACTTCTATATTTCCTGTTACTTGGTAAAAACAAGAAAACACAATCTGAAATTATTAAAAGCCTACAACGTGTATGTATTCAAGTAAAATGTATTCAATGTATTCAAGTAAAATGTATTCAATGTATTCAAGTAAAATGTATTCAATGGATTCAAGTAAAATGTATTCAAGTAAAATGTATTCAATGTATTCAAGTAAAATGTATTCAATGTATTCAAGTAAAATGTATTCAATGTATTTAAGTAAAATGTATTCAATGTATTCAAGTAAAATGTATTCAATGTATTCAAGTAAAATGTATTCAATGTATTCAAGTAAAATGTATTCAATGTATTTAAATAAAATGTATTCAATGTATTCAAGTAAAATGTATTCAATGTATTCAAGTAACATGTATTCAATGTATTCAAGTAAAATGTATTCAATGTATTCAAGTAAAATACCCGGACACACAGCTCCCTATAGTTTACGTGGTATTTAACTCCGAATTGAAAGGTAGCTGTTAGTAAATAGCATTTCGTCATCAACATTTGTACAGAAGAATCATATAGACTAGTCAATGTTTTTCATTCAAATAGATCTGTTACACCATTCACATGAATAATATTATTGCATAATTTGGAAGTACTGCATTGAAATCTATGTTGTAGACAGACCAGCATACTATATCAATCAATTACTCATTATGACGTTTTAAGTGTTTGATTTACATTCAATGAAAGTGTAGCAGTTTTCAGATTTCCTCTAGGGTATTCTAACTAAAACGTTACCCCCTCAACCACAAAATTCATGACCTCACACGGAAAATGACATAGCACACAGCAGGTGGCATATTTATTATATCATAATCTTGCAACACTATTAAAGTGAGCGCAATGAAATTACAACACAATACAAGAAATATCATCTTAACTAAATATTCATAAGTATATATGTTAATATACATATTAACTAAAGCGGAAATTTTAGGCATTAGCTATTGATGGAATTCCCAACTATCAAAACCCAGTTCTATTGCCGTACACACATGACACACCCCTCTCAGATCCCCCAGGCGGGTAGTCTTGACACAATACATTCAATATATTCCACGTACACTCACATATGATCTCTCAACTCAGCCGATCTGCGTATGCACACGCTCTGAAACATACATCGTCCCCTCGGTGTCTACACACTCACATCCACATCTCGATCTCTCCTAGACACAGCTGTATACTCAGAACATACCTCGTTCCAAAGGTGTCCTGCACGTACAACATATGTTCAGATTACATCTATACACATGACGCCCAAACCTTACTGAGCGGCTGGCCCAGACTCAAGGTATATGCTGGTTGAGCGATCAGTTCTATTTCACATTCATAAAAACAGCCTAACAATCACTCTTCTACTACGTCTGTGAGCTAAACAGACTCCTAGCTAAATTCTCTCTCTCGCTCTCATTCTCTCTCCATGGCCAGCCTGCTTGAGCTAAACTTTGTCTAGTGTTATATAGTCTCAAGCAGTATCAGAGCTGACCAATGGATCTTGGGGGGGGGGGGGGGCGCCTCAATCAGTCGTTATTGGAACGAATTACTCTGAACACCTGTCACTCAAATATCGCAGCAAGCTCTGCTGCCCTCTTGTCTGTCACTCATCCCCCACTACCCAAATCGGAACGCCAGAGGTCAGCGTCTACCTGGACTATAAACATTATTTCCCTCACCCCGTTTTCCTTTGTTGAGACGGTGAGTGACCTTGGTGTAGTTTTAAGACAGAGAGTGACCTTGGCACACACCCAGGTACCTTTGTACTCAGAGTCGCTGACCACTTCACCCCTGCCTTAAACGCTCATGCTCAGACTGGAACTGTTACACACGTGTTTGATTGTACCTCCAATGTACGTGATTGGGCCTTCAATGTCAGTGTTTGATTAGGCCTTCAATGTAAGTGATTGATTGTGCCTTCAATGTATGTGTTTGATTGCATCTTCAATGTTAGTGTTTAATTGTACCTTCAATGTATACGTTTGATTGTTTGAAACGACTGAGACACATACTGCATATACGGTGGTAAGACCATATCACAGATAATGAAGTGCTGTCCAGAGCAAACATGCAAAGTATTCATGCACTTTTGCAAACATCCTAATTGAGATCGTCTGACTACCTTGCTCGAATGTCAAGCAAAAGACTTCGAAAGAAGTTCCTTTATAGCACACTGAGTGGAGAAGAGCGATCATTAGGTTTTTTAAAAAAGCATTTCAAGGACAGTCTGAAAGAGTCTCGTAAGTGCTGTCAAATATTCATTAACATCAGGAAAAACTTCGCTTAACATCGCTCAACATGGAAGAGTACGGTCACAGACGGCGTTGAACTCGGGAAGGGTCACCGTACCCAGGCTGCCCAGGATAGACGTTCAATCAGAAGGTCAAGAGCAGAGACAACTGTCGATAACGTTTGCCAGTCGTGTCGCAGACTTTTCAAGGCTCCAATTGGCTGGATCAGTCATGAGAGCACACATACTCAAGGCTGCGTTATGGCATCTGATGATGTTGCTGGTCCTCAGCGACACACATTCTCAAGGCTGCGTTATGGCATCTGATGATGTTGCTGGTCCTCAGCGACGACGATGGACAAAGTATTATGCCATTTGATTGTAACTTCAAGACGAAATTAGACATTAGAGGCATGCTTGAAACTTCAAGACAAAATTAGGCATTAGAGACATGATTGTAACTTCAAGACAAAATTAGACATTATAGACATGATTGTAACTTCAAGACAAATTAGACATTTTAGACATGATTTTAACTTCAAGACAAATTAGACATTAGAGACGTGATTGTAACTTCAAGGCAAAATTAGACATTAGAGACATGATTGTAACTTCAAGACAAAATTAGACATTAGAGACATGATTGTAACTTCAAGACAAAATTAGACATTAGAGACATGATTGTAACTTCAAGACAAAATTAGAAATTAGAGACATGCTTGTAACTTCAAGACAAAATTAGACATTAGAGACATGCTTGTAACTTCAAGACAAATTAGACATTAGAGACATGATTGTAACTTCAAGACAAAATTAGACATTATTTTAAGGACATGATTGAACGAGTGTGGTAGTGTAGGGGAAATTGATCGGCAGGTGATGTGAGGCAGGCGAGGGGTGCGGGAACGGAGATATCCTTTAGTTATTGAACTGCTACTGTTTCTGTAATATTGCACGGTCGATTGATGGACAGATCTTCTGTACGGGTATTGCTAGTTATTTCATAATACACACGAAGGCCAACATTTACATTTACTTTTTTAAAATTACATATCCCTCAAATGTTACCATCTTTCATAACTATATATCCATTTTCTGACTTAATCTACTTTCTAATTTGAATAATTTCTGTTTTGTTTCTGCTATCTAATAGCTGATACATTCTGGACGTGACGCTAGCTAAATATATAACCAATCTCCGGTGGTATACTTCCAGAAAAGTCTATATTCATTTCTTCATTATCAGAATCAATAGAAACTCAACCAGGAGTGGCCGATGCCAGATATCGTCTGGCGAAATGAGAATCAGTCGAAGAAAAGTTTCAGTCAATGGTTTCTGTTAGAGATTCCCAGAGCAGATCTAAATCTCTTCAAGGAAGTCCCAGTTCATGTTTGTTCTGAACCCATCTCTGTGACCCAATCAGGCGAGAGCCAGGGCTCAGTGGCTCAGTAACAGTTTGCTTAAACCTAGAACAATTGAAAAGTGCCATCAAACCAGAAACATTGTATTATAACCCTGAACCAAGATATTGATAATGTCACTACATGGCTACAGGGAAAATTTGTCCACCATGGTTTGGGGTTGTCCCTGGAGACAGCCTTCAAATGTACGACAGACTCGGCTTCCAATTCAATAAGAGAGGCTTCCAGGGAAAAGAGGAGACTCACTCCGGGCAGGCACACATCATGAGACAATCTTATCGGTCCATCCTCTTCTCACCTTCTCCCATGTTGTGAGGAGACGACAGGGTGAATGTCCCATTAGTATCTCTTTCTTTTGGTAGGAGTAAGGAGGAGAGAGAGGGGTTAGGGGATGGTCTATAATCTTGATAAGAAAACAGGTGGCGTGAACATAATTCTTGGTGGGAGGTACTTGACAGTATGATCTTGGTGTGAAGTGGGTTAGTGCACTATAATCTTGATGGGAAGTGGGTTAGTGCACTATAATCTTGATGGGAAGTGGGTTGATGCACTATAATCTTGGTGCGAAGTGGGTTGGTGCATATATAACCTTGGTGTGAAGCATGTTAGTGCATTATAATCTTGGTGACAAGTGGGTTGGTGCACTATAATCGTGATGAGAAGCGGGTTGGTGCACTATAATCTTGGTGTAAAGCCGGTTGGTGCACTATAATCTTCTTGTGAAGTGGGTTGGTGCACTATAATCTAAGTGTGAAGTGAGTTGGTGCACTATAATCTTGGTGGGAAGTGGGTTGGTGCATTATAATCTTGGTGTGAAGTGATTTGGTGCACTATAATCTTGAGAAGATGTGGGTTGGTGCACTATAATCTTGGTGTGGAGTGGGTTGGTGCACTATAATCTTGGTGTGAAGTGGGTTGGTGAACTATAATCTTGGTGTGAAGCGTGTTGGTGCGCTATAATCTTGGTGTGAAGCGGGTTGGTGCACTATAATCTTGGTTTGAAGCGAGTTGGTGCACTATAATCTTGGTGTGAAGTGGGTTGGTGCACTATGATCTTGGTGAGAAGCGGGTTGGTACACTATAATCTTGGTTTGAAGTGAGTTGGTGCACTATAATCTTGGTGTGAAGTGGGTTGGTGCACTATGATCTTGGTGAGAAGCGGGTTGGTACACTATAACCTTGGTGTGAAGCATGTTAATGCATTATAATCTTGGTGACAAGTGGGTTGGTGCACTATAATCTTGATGAGAAGCGGGTTGATGCACTATAATCTTGGTGTGAAGCCGGTTGGTGCACTATAATCTTCTTGTGAAGTGGGTTGGTGCACTATAATCTTAGTGTGAAGTGAGTTGGTACACTATAATCTTCTTGTGAAGTGGGTTGGTGCACTATAATCTTAGTGTGAAGTGAGTTGGTACACTATAATCTTGGCGCACTATAATCTTGGTGTGAAGTGGTTTGGTGCACTATAATCTTGATGTGAAGTGGGTTGGTGCACTATAATCTTGAGAAGATGTGGGTTGGTGCACTATAATCTTGGTGTGAAGTGGGTTGAGGTAGTTTAATCTTAACAATGAGCGTATGTCCGACTAGAGAACTAATATATTGATCACACACGGTTTCAGGACCTCAGTCTACAGGTCAAGGACACGTGAATTCATGACCTCAGTCTCCAGGTCAAGGACACATTGACCATCCGTATAGCTATGTATTTATGCATTTATCTTTGTCTATAAAGATCGATTGAGTTCTGTATTTCGTCCCATGAAGTTGAAGCATCTCGCTGTATTTCCATCGTTACCCACGCCCTCTCATCGGAAAACTACAGATTATTTGTAGTGACGGAATGGAAGCAAAAGGATTTACTTGATGACTTGCTAGCCCCATGTACAATCTTCTTTAGTTAAATTTTACGATATGATGGAGAGTAGCATTGGTGGTATACTTCTCAACACGAGTACAACTCTTGTTCCTGTACAGAAACAACCGGAGCACGAGAGAAGTATGACACGAGTACAACTCTTGTTCCTGTACAGAAACAACCGGAGCACGAGAGAAGTATGACACGAGTACAACTCTTGTTCCTTCACAGAAACAACCGGAGCACGGGAGAAGTATGACACGAGTACAACTCTTGTTCCTGTACAGAAACAAAGAGAGCACGGGAGAAGTATGACACGAGTACAACTCTTGTTCCTGTACAGAAACAAAGAGAGCACGGGAGAAGTAGAAAGTATGAGTCAGAAGTATACCGCGCATACACAACTGAAAGAAAAGCGGATGCAAAAAGAAAACAAAGATAACGAGGAGAAGAAAAAGCGATGCTTTCAGAAAGACATTGATGAGTATTTCAGGTGACATCCCTCCCAGGCATGAGAGCAGCAGCAAGGTGGATGTCCGAAGATTAGACAGGGTTTCAGAGGCCTGGAAGATCAAGAATGCACCTAACCGAAGCCCCCTCATTTGTGTCAGCTGCGACGAATCTATTTCCAGTCTACCTTAACAGATTACAGACGGACTTGTCTGGCCAGTGCATGCCTGAGGGAGCCAGCCGTCTTAAAGCTGAGCTCATGATGGCACGCGGGTTGTGTTGACAGATTGCTCACGTGCTTTAATCCTTGTAGATGATTGGCTATGACTAGAACCTCAGACACTGTGGCGGATTATGGCACCAAATGACATCCTTCAGAGGTCAGAGAGTTCAAAGGTCAACAGGTAGAGGACAGCTTTTACCAGTTTGGCTGTAATACCCGGAGTAAGGTTTGGAACACTACAGGGAGTTGACTTTGTAATGTAGCAAGGAGTGTTTGATGGAACACGTAAGGAATGTAATGTGGCTATAGGTAGACGTTTGATTACTGTAAGGAGTAATGTGTTTAATAGTGCACAAAGTAAGCTTTGAAACAGTGCAAGATTAAAAGTTGGAATAGTGCATGGAGTAAGCTTTGAAACAGTGCAAGATTAAAAGTTGGAATAGTGCACGAAGTAAGCTTTGAAACAGTGCAAGATTAAAAGTTGGAATAGTGCACAAAGTAAGCTTTGAAACAGTGCAAGATTAAAAGTTGGAATAGTGCATGGAGTAAGCTTTGAAACAGTGCAAGATTAAAAGTTGGAATAGTGCACGAAGTAAGCTTTGAAACAGTGCAAGATTAAAAGATGGAATAGTGCATGGAGTAAGCTTTGAAACAGTGCAAGATTAAAAGTTGGAATAGTGCACGAAGTATGGATTGCAATAGTCCAAGGAGCAGGGGTTGTATTAGTGCAAGGAGGTATCGCATGAACTATGCAAGGAGGTTTCGTGTGAACTGTGAAAGGAGGTTGAAAAAAGTGCAAGAAGTAATGGTTTGAACTGTGAAGGAGTAATGGTTCTAATACAGCTAGGAATAATACATAAAATACATCATAGAGAAAGATGGGAAAACTCCAGGAAATAAAGATCGCAATTGTAAGATGTAAGAAGTGTAATCTGGAATACAGTAAGGAGTAAGTACTGGGGTACAACTTGGAGTAGGGACTCGGGTACAAGTTTATGATATATATGAAATACTTCATGGTATATATGAAATACTTCATGGTATATATGAAATACTTCATGGTATTTATGAAATACTTCATGGTATATATGAAATACTTCTTGGCATACATGAAATACTTCTGGGTATATATGAAATACTACATGGTGTATATGAAATACTGCATGGTATGGCACCAGCCTGGGCACCAATGTAGGACATGCTAATCATGTGTACAAAACATCATACTCGATATTATCTGTGAGAGAACATTAGTAAGTTGACTGAGAAACAACAATGCTCCGTTGTGATCAGGCAAAGTTGACTGAGAAACAACAATGCTCCATTGTGATCAGACAAAGTTGACTGAGAAACAACAATGCTCCGTTGTGATCAGACAAAGTTGACTGAGAAACAACAATGCTCCGTTGTGATCAGACAAAGTTGACTGAGAAACCACGGGGGTTTGTTTAGGACGAACCAATATGATCACCATATTCAACGGAAAAAGTTGACAGTTTACTGACAATTCGTGTGATTAAAATGTGAGGTTTTCTTCTCTGGAAGTCTGTTTCTGGAGATTTATATCTGGAGATTTGCTTCTTGCTTCTGAAGTCTGAACTTAACCTCTCTATACTAATTTGGAAGAATCTGCAGATTCTACATTCACGTAATCTTAAAATAACAATGGAGCATCCAATCTTCATTTAATGCATTAATTAAACCCGCCTCCACTATTTCCCGTAGCAAAGTATTCTAACCATTCACCACTTTCTGAATAAAAACATATTTTTATATTTAATTTGGACCTTTCTTTAGTTAATGTGTAGCTATGATTTCTTGTTCTTGTAGGTGGTTGTGTTTTGAAAAAAAATCTGTTATAGTCTAATTGATCCTTTTCATTGATCATCTTTACAAACCTGAATTAAATCACCTCGAATCCTTCTCTTTTCTAGGCACTGGAGGCCGGTTTTTCTGAGCTTTTCTTCATAACTATAATTCTGGTATCTAACTATCATTTTTGTCGCTCTTTTTTGTATCTTTTCCAGCATGTTTATATCCCTTCTATGATAAGGACTCCACACCTGTACACAGTACTTTAAACTAATGCTTTATACAGTTTGACTATCACTTCCTTGCTGCTATGTTTAATATTTCTTTTTATCATACCTAACATTGCATTTCCCTTTTCACTGCTTCCTGTACTTAATCATTCATCTTATCTGTGTGATCTATTATAACCCCTAAGTCCTTTCCTTTTCTATCTTGATTTTGACATGTTTTCCCCTTGGGTTAGCTTCTGTGGGGTTTTGTTCCCAGAGCTTTTTATTATTTCACACTATAAGCTTTTGGCCAGGTATAAATATGGAAGTATGCAACACCATGTTGGAGAGAGTTTCTACGCTAGAGGGATTATACTACAGCCATAGTTGCTACTTACTTCTGCTCCTAGTAAGGCACCTTATTGTCGAGTACGTCACACACAGAGCCCTATCGGAAACCACTTCATCTGCCCACCTGCTTAAACATGTCTACAACAGCATTACTCAGTCTCTATTACGGAAGTGTCGTTGGAATAGTAGTCAGATCTCGGGGTAGTCCTGCTGACATCTGGGAGTAGTCCTGCTGACATCTCGGGGTAGTCCTGCTGAGATCTCGGGGTAGACCTGCTGACATCTGAGGGTAGTCCTGCTGACATCTCGGCGTAGCCCTGCTGACATCTCGGGGTAGTCCTGCTGACATCTCGGGGTAGTCCTGCTGCGATCTCGGGGTAGTCCTGTCTGGACTATACCAACTACTGACAGGTTTCACGTGCCAGATTCGCGAGCCCCCTTTCAGATCTAAGAAAATAAGAGAACAAAAAGGCAACTTAAGAGAGTTGTGAATGGGGCTAGCAGCCTCTCTATGTAAAACAAATGGGTATAGACACCTACCACTACAAAATCACAGACAGTGCTTTGGTGCTGGTTTGATCTTTCGTGAATGTGTCTGTCACAGATCTTAACTAAAAGATACCGTTCAAAGAACTAAACAGATCCAGACCGCTAACATAACTAAACAGATCCAGACCGCTAACAGAACTAAACAGATCAAGACCGCTAACAGAACTAAACAGATCCAGACCGCTAACAGAACTAAACAGATCAAGACCGCTAACAGAACTAAACAGATCCAGACCGCTAACAGAACTAAACAGATCAAGACCGCTAACAGAACTGAACAGATCCAGACCGCTAACAGAACTAAACATATCCAGACCGCTAACAGAACTAAACAGATCCAGACCGCTAACAGAACTGAGCAGATCCAGACCGCTAACAGAACTAAACAGATCCAGACCGCTAACAGAACTAAACAGATCCAGACCGCTAACAGAACTTAACAGATCAAGACCGCTCACAGACTGTCGCCGATGGATACCTCACATAACTTAAACGACAGAAACCTCTCACAAATCCCTTCACCCAGCTGCTTGACCTGCTCCCCTCGCCCAGCTGCTTGACCTGCTCCCCTCACCCAGCTGCTTGACCTGCTCCCCTCACCCAGCTGCTTGACCTGCTCCCCTCACCCAGCTGCTTGACCTGCTCCCCTAGCCCAGCTGCCCCTCGCTGCACACCATGCTCCCCTCGCCCAGATGCTCGCTCATCTCCCTCGCCTTTCTGTTCTACGCCCAGCTGCTCAACCTTCTACGCTCGCCTCCTTCTCGCTTTGCTCCCCTCACACAGCTGCTTCTCACCCAGTTGTTCGCCATGCTTCGCTCGCCCCCTCCCTGCACTGACCCTCACCATGCTCCCCTCTCCCAGCTGGTAGCTCTGCTCCGCTCAGCCCCCTCCTTAACTTAACTTAATGTCTTTATACTGGTTTAGAAGACCCTGCAGAGTTTGTATACAACCAGTTACATTTACATTACCTTGCTCTAACAGCTATGCGCATCCAATTTATATTTAAATGCATTAACTGTCCCTGCCCCCACTACCACCTCTGGCAATGCATTCCAATCATTCACCACTCTCTGACTAAAAAAATATTTATTAATATCTAACCTGGACCTCTCTTTAGTCAGCTTGTAGCTGTGCCCTCGTGTTATTGTAGATGGCTGTATTTTGAAAACAACTTGTTATAGTCTAATTTATCGATTCCTCTGATCATCTTATAAACCTGTATTAAGTCACCACGAATTCTTCTCTCTTCGAGACACTGTTGGCCGGTTTTTCTGAGTCTTTCCTCATAACTGTAATTCTGGAATCCCACTATCAGCTTTGTCGCTCTTTTTTGTATTCTTTCCAGCATGTTTATATCCCCTCTATGATAAGGACTCCACACCTGTACACAGTACTCCAATCTAGGTCTAACTAAAGCTTTATACAGTTTGACTATCACTTCCTTGCTCCTATGTTTAATATTTCTTTTTATCATACCTAACATTGCATTTGCCTTTTTCACTGCTACCTTAACTTGCTCACTCACCTTTCCTGTATGATCTATTATAACCTCTAGGTCCCTTTCCTTATCTATCTTTCCTTATCTATCTTTCCTTATCTATCTGTCCTTATCTATCTTTCCTTATCTATCTTTCCTTATTCTCGTCCTGCTCTCGTCGCACAGCTGCTCGCCCTGCTCCGCTCGCCCTCTCTTCGCCCAGCTACTCGCCCTTACTCAACTCTCCCCTCCTCTTTCTGTTCCCCCTTCTCCTCTTGCCCCGCTACTGTCCCAACGTACCCCAGCCCTCAATGCCATCTTTGCGTGCGAGAGGACCAAATCCCCACAAATGAGAAAATGAAACTTGTTTGTGTTCCAGAAGCTGTTTTCTGCCGGAGCCAAATCTCTTCCCCTGAGGCTTCACTCTCAGAATATTTACTAAACACTAGATTTCATCATCTTCCAGGCTCCTTTGGCTGAAATCTCTCTTTCAGTTGAAATATCTGGCTTTTGTTACAGCTAAGAAAATAAAGTTGATTTTAAAGCATTTCTGTTCGAGTTATAATTGACTAATAATTCTTGATCTATGTTTTGTGATCAGAAATCTGGTTTCACACAAAAAGTGGTTTTATGTTCAAGCGGGTTTTTGTCAGAGTAAGCTAGTATCTGTCTGTCTGTCTGTCTGTCTGTCTGTCGGGGATGAGGGTTGAACCATGGGTTGAACTGGGTCAGGATGTTGGGTTTGGGTTGTCTGTGGGGAAAGGAGATATATAAACACACATAGTGAGAGAGTGAGAGAGAGGGGAAGGGAGAGAGGGAGAGAGATGGATAGAGTGGGAAAGAGAGGGGAAAAGAGGGATAAAGAGAGGAGCAAGGGAGGGAGGGACAAAGAGGGAGGGAGAGAGAGAGGGAGAAAGAGAGAGGGGAGAGATAGTGGATTGAGAGTTAAATGGAGGAAGAGAAGGGAGGGTGAGAGAAGTAGAGAGGGGAGGGAGAGAGGAGGTGAAGATAGTGAGAGAGATGGAGGGGGAGGAAGAGAGAGGGAGAAGGGAAAGGGGGAGATGGAGAGAGAGGGAGGGAGAGGGAAGAAGAGACATGGGGAAAGAGGGAAAGGGAAAGGGAGGATGAGAGAGGTAGGAGAGAGGTGGGAGAGAGAGGGGGAAGGAAGAGATGGGAGGTAGAAAAGGAGAGAGAAGGAGAGAAAATGAGAGAAGGAAGGGGGAGAGGGTAAGAAAGAGGGGGAAGAAAGAGAGGGGAGGGAGGGGTAGGGAGAGAGGGGAGGGAGATAAAGGGAGAAAGGGGAGGGAGAGAGTAGTGAGAGAGAGAAGGAGATAGGGGAAGGGATGGATGAGGGAGAGAGAGCAAGGAGGAGAGAAAGGGAGAGAGACGGGGAAAGAGGGAGGGAGAGAGAGGTAGGGAGGGGGAGGGAGAGAGAGAGGAAATGGAGAGATGGAGAGGTAGAGAAGGAGTGAGAGAGTACATGAGAGAAGGGAGGGGGAGAGACGGGAGGAAAATGAGTGGGGAAGAAAGAGAGAGGGAAGAAAGGGGCAGGGAGAGGGAAATCATCCCTTCACTCGCCCCCCCACCCGCCCCTCACTCGCCCCCCACTCGCCCCTCACTTGCTAATCTTCCAATCTAAACAGGACGACCAGGTCTGGCTCCATGAGCAGTTTCTGAGCGTCCTTCAGAAAATGTATCGTCTCAGTTATGCACTTCTTCCCGTAAACACGAAGCAGGCCCTTATGAATATTCTATGCAGAAAGACATCCCCCACCTCCAGCCCACCGCTCCCCTCCGCCGCTACAAACTAAATTTAAAAAAATAAGCAAACGAAGACAACAGAGTGTTTTTTTCTTTGATTGAACACTGAGTGAACACAAGCGTCATTTTGTATCGTGAATTCTTGAATTCGTGTAGATTCTAGTAAGAAATGAGACTTTACCCTACTAATATTCTACTCATTCCGAAATCTCCAAGGTCCAGAACTCTCTTCATAGCCAGGCTAATAATCCGGATCTTCCACATGTGAAAGCTGCCAACCCCTGCACATCTGCATGCAATAGTTTTTGCTCTAACCTAATCCTATTTGCATAATTACATACTGGCATTTCGTTGCCATAGTAGTAATTATCCTGCCGTTATTTCCCGACAATCTTCAATCACAGAAACTATCATTCATGTCTAATCTAGGAATTAATATTCCCATACTTGCTCAGCTCGTGGCTCTAACGTTACAAAAAATTAAACATGCAAGCTGGCGAATAACAAAAAAATTATATAGACAACGGAGAAGCAAACATCAGAGACACAGAAACAAGCAGAATTCTTTGTCGACTTCCTTCACCCGTATATGTCCTGGGGACTTTGGCATGGGAGAGGGACGATTTGTTCCAGATTTGAGGAAAGTTAACTGCGGCCCTTTAGTAGAGAAGAGGAAAGAATGGGTCCGGATGCAAATAGAGACAAATGCGGCCCTTTAGTACGGTAGAGGAAAGAATTGTCCCGGATGTAGGTAGAGATAACTCAAACGAATAAATGAGGTGTAGTAGGTTATATCCCTTTGCCGTTTTACTCTCTGAAAGGTTTCCCATTTTTGTCATCACTCTATTTTCCTTCACTTTCTCTCTGTCGTCCCTCTGTTATCTCTGATCTACTCACGACTCGACAACTCTCTAGAGATTCTATTGGAACACAACAAGAGTAGGAATTTATTTTCTTGCAAGCAAAAATAAAAACAACCTATAATGGGCAACTTGCCATCTCCATTCTGAAGGTGCCTTACATTAATGGAAGAGTTGCGGCCAGACTGATGGGCCCAGGCTAACACAGGAATCATGTCAATTGGAGGCCAGGAGACGGTCTTTATGGCGCTGTTTTTTCTTACAGCAAGATAGCCACAAATTAGGTAGGTCTTCCCTGACTGAATTTATATTTTTAGAACAATTTGAAAAGTGTTCCGTTAGAAATTGAACTCGGGAACACGTGTGATGGAGGATGTTATTTCTATCAGATAACCTGAGATTTCAGAGAAGAAGTGGTGAGGTGGAAATGAGGTGTATGTAACCTAAATGAGAGCTGGGATTAGCCGTCCTAAAACTGATGCCATGTTTGAAAATTAGTGGCGGGAATCGGAATTTATAATTTGCGAAATAGAGGTTCATTTGCATACGTATACAAATAACAATATCCATTGTTTAAGTACAGCTGTTGCGTTGAATATTTTTAATTCTGTATCCATTTATCTATATATTTGGTAAATGTAATTGCTGATTGTTGAGTTTGAACTTCTTCTTCTTCTTCATCGTACGCAGTCAGACATCAACCTTTAATTTTTCGAAAAAAGCAGCGGTCATCCTAAGGCTGTCGACACTGCCGTAGAGCTTGTCTAGTGTTGCCACTGGTGATGGCCACATCTGCTCTCTCTGATCCTCGTATGTCGGGCAGTTTTGCAGCAAATGCTCAGCGGTCATTTTCCTGGTACCACATGGGCATTCGTCAGTGCCACCTATCTTCAATTTGTTGAATAGGTGGTACCTCAGTCTATTGTGGCCAGTGCGAAGTCTGTAGACCACGACCTGCTCTCTTCTGTTCAACTGGTAATAGGCATCGTTATTTGTGTAGCCAGTTTGTTCGGTTTCCCATTTGGTCATGTATCTGGCTCTAATAAGCCGTTTTGACTCTTCGTACGTCATACTAGTATCTGGTTGTGGTAGTCTTGCACCTTCTTTTTCGAGTCTGTCTGCCTCCTCGTTGCCTTGGATGTTGCAGTGGGATGGAACCCACTGAACCACTACCCTTTTTGGTGCGGACTGCTGGCATAGTTGACAGAGTACTGCTCTTAAATCATTAAGTTCAGTAATTTTCTAGCTTTTTAGTGCTGTGACTACGGCCAAGGCATCTGTAAGCAGGACTATGTGGCTTTCATTCCTTTTACCTGTCACCATTTCTTTCACTGCCGCCCTCAGTGCCTCTGCCTCCGCTCTGAAATTGCTTGTGTATTTTCCAGTAGCGAATGACAGTGTTATTTTTCTGCCATTTGGTAGGTTCAGAAATGCACCTGCCCCGTTGAGTTTGAACAAATCGCAAGCGATTTTACCAAGTCCAATTCCATTACACATCAATAAGTCTGACGGCTCCATGTGCTCGTCACAAGAGAAGGTAGGATGAGGTGGAAGGATCACTACACGCATGCTCTTAACCACCCACCAGCAACGACATGTCCCGAGCGGACTGGTGAATCTCTGAATCCTCCCCCAGATACAGAAACCAACATCGACCTCGCCCCCCCCCCCCTCCCCCTTGCTGTAGCTGAAGCCCTTTCTGCTATTCGGAAACTCAAAGATGGACGAGCGGCAGGTCCGGATCACATCCCACGAGCTGTTGAAACACGCCATCGACCCGATCAGCTCTGTCCTCCCTCATTTATTCCTGCAAGTATGGAGGACGGGACACGTCCCAGCTGACTGGCATGATGGAATCATCATCTCCCTATACAAGGACAAGCTGAGTCGCAAAGACTGCAGTATTGACAGGCCTACACTACTCTCGGGACCGGGGAAGGTGTTTGCCCACGTGCTACTGGCTAGACTCAAGCATCTCTTGTGCACCAAACGTCGCCCAGAACAGTCTGGCTTCACCCAGGGCCGTTCTACAACCGGCGCTATCCTTGCTCTGCGCCTCCTCACCGAACTGTACCGCGCCTTCAATCGCCCCATTGTACGCTGCAACTGAAGTGGTGTATTTTTAGGGCCCAACTGAAGTGGTGTGTATATTAAGGGCCCAACTGAAGTAGTGTATATATTAAGGGCCCAACTGAAGTGGTGTATATATTAAGGGCCCAACTGAAGTGGTGTATATATTAAGGGCCCAACTGAAGTGGTGTATATATTAAGGGCCCAACTGAAGTGGTGTATATATTAAGGGCCCAACTGAAGTGGTGTATATATTAAGGGCTAAACTGAAGTGGTGTATATATTAAGGGCCCAACTGAAGTGGTGTATATATTAAGGGCCCAACTGAAGTGGTGTATATATTAAGGGCCCAACTGAAGTGGTGTATATATTATGGGCCCAACTGAAGTGGTGTATATATTAAGGGCTCAATTGAAGTGGTGTATATATTAAGGGCCCAACTGAAGTGGTATATTATTAGAGCCCAACTGAAGTGGTGTTTACATTAGGAGCCCAACTGAAGTGGTGTCTTATTCTTCTTTCGTTCGCTTTAAAATTTGTCTATATCTGCAATGTTGTCTCTTGAATAAACTTCACTGTCTTTTGTAGTTCACATACAGGTCCATAAAGTTTCTCTTCCAGTGTTGTTTCTATGGGCCAGTGAGATTTTCTCTGTATATCATATTCGGGGCAGTTTTGTAGTCTGTGCTCTGCTGTCTGGGGCGCCTGTCCGCATGTACACATGGCTGAGTTGCCAATCTTCATTTTTGTGTACATGTGGCTGCGGAGTCGGTTGTGTCCTGTTCTAAGGCGCAACACAACAGTTTGCTCCTGTCTGTTCATGTTATGGTAACCGTCTGGTGTTACTGTTGGTGGCTTTCTGATTGATTTGATCATCCTTATCTTCTGTTGGTATGTAACTGGCACATCTGGTTGCTCGTCTGCAGCACCCTCCTTTGCCAGTCGATCTGCTCTCTCGTTTCCTGGTATTCCACAATGAGAAGGTATCCACTGCATTACAATCTTGCGCTGGTTGTTGAGTTCAGAAAGTATAGCCTGTAGATCTGGCAGTTTCTCAAATTTAAGTGCTTGGAGTGCTGATTGTGCATCTGTAAGAAATACTACAGGTTGTGGACCGACATTGGTGTTCAACAGTTTCTCAGTTGCCACCTTGATTGCCTGTATTTCTGAATCATATATATGACATAATTTTCCAGTTGGTACGCTGACTGTATCCCTAATGTTGTTTTGGTATTCTATGTACACTCCCGCTCCACCATTCTTTACTGCATTCTGTGCTGACCCATCTGTGTATTCTCTGATCCAGAGGTCTTGTGGGTATTCTTCATCCAGGAAATTGAGGATCACTATCCTACGTTGCACACTGTTCTGTTCATCCTTGTCTAATATTCCTTTCACTTTTGTTTGAATGCATACTGATAGTCCGTGCTCCTTTCTCCAAGGGGTTTGTTCTGGCACAGACTTTAGGGTGATGTCAACTTCAGGTAGATCCATAATTTGCCTGCGAAGTCGTTTCGCCTGATGCATAAAACTACTTCTTTTCAGTCTTCCCATTGCTAAATTTTGAAATCTGTCTTTCATTGGATGGCTCGGCATGCAGTGGAACTTTTCTGCCTGTGTTAATACCTTTGTGTCTCTGCGCTCTCTTAGTGCTTGTATTCTTCCCATTTTCTCCATCTCCACAATAGGTGTTTTCATTGTTCCTGTAATGACCCTAAGTGCCTGATTTTGCACCTTATCCACCACTGAAGTGGTGTAATCATTAGGGGCCCAACTGCTGTGGTGTATTTTTAGGGGCAAAATTGAAGTGGTGTATACATTAGGGTCCCAACTAGTGGTGTATTTTTAGGGCCCAACAGAAGTGGTGTATACATTAGGGGCCCAGTTGAAGTGGTGTATTGTTAAGGCCCAACTGAAGTTGTGTATACATTAGGGGCCCAACTACTGTGGTGTATTTTTAGGGCCCAACTGAAGTGGTGTATACACTAGGGGCCCAACTGAAGTGGTGTATACATTAGGGGCCCAACTGAAGTGGTGTATTTTTAGGGCCTAACTGAAGTGGTGCATTTTTAGGGCCAACTGATGTGGTGTATACATTAGGGGCCCAACTGAAGTGATGTATACATTAGGGGCCCAACTGAAGTGGTGTATTTTTAGGGCCCAACTGAAGTGGTGTATACATTAGGGGCCCAACTGAAGTGGTGTATTATTAGGGCCCAACTGAAATGGTGTTTACATTAGGGGCCCAACTGAAGTGGTATATACATTAGGGGCCCAACTGCTGTGGTGTATTTTGAAGGCTCAACTGAAGTTGTGTATACATTAGGGGCCCAACTGAAGTGGTGTATACATTAGGGGCCCAACTTCTGTGGTGTATTTTTAGGGTCCAACTGAAGTGGTATATATATTAGGAGCCCAACTGAAGTGGTGTATTATTAGGGCCCAACTGAAATGGTGTTTACATTAGGGGCCCAACTGAAGTGGTGTATACATTAGGGGCCCAACTGAAGTGGTGTATACATTAGGGCCCAACTGACGTGGTGTATTATTAGGGCCCAACTGAAATGGTGTTAACATTAGGGGCCCAATTGAAGTGGTATATACATTAGGGGCCCAACTGCAGTGGTGTATTTTGAAGGCCCAACTGAAGTTGTGCATACATTAGGGGCCCAACTGAAGTGGTGTAATTTTAGGGCCCAACTGAAGTGGTGTATTTCTAGGGCCCAACTGATCTGGTGTATACTTTAGGGGCCCAACTGCTGTGGTGTATTTTTGGGGCCCAAATGAAGTGGTGTATACATTAGGGGCCCAACTGAAGGGGTGTATAGATTAGGGGCCCAACTGAAGTGGTGTATACATTAGGGGCCCAACTGCTGTGGTGTATCTATAAGGCTCAACTACAGTGTTGTACCTGTATTGCTCAGCTACAGTGTTGATATTCTGAATGTTAGTGGTATAGATACAAAAAGACACAAAAATAGTTATATAGCGGACCCTGCCGTTGGCCTTGAAGCGTTAGAGATTCTCGTGCACGATATCTGAGTTTTTGAGAGTTTCGCTGACCAGTTGCCTTCCTCGGCTGGCCCATAACTGTTAGACATTTCATTTTCAGCACAGTAGACTGGAGCTTGCGTGACTTAAACACCAATCATCACCTCTTTCTATGAGCCACATCCTCAGCCAATCTCACCCTACTAAGTATTAGTCAATGAAGCTAGATCCTTCATCATGCCCAAGCGCGTACTACAGGAGCCAACAACAATATTTTGTTTTAATCTTTCGGTAAGATGAGCAGCGATTGCAGTAACACCATGCTTGGAGTGGTTACTGTCTACTTAACTTATTTGTTAACTTTCTCATTGCGGCGTTCACCTCTCAGTGTTGTAAAAGCTCATCGTCAGCCAACATGTGCCGACTCTTCCTCCAATTGCATCGGTCTGCAGCTTTCAATGGAGAGGAAGCATCTAAAGCAACAAACAATAATGTATCAATGTGTACCAGGAGACCTGGCAGGTGTCCGTCTAGCCGTGGTTGTGAAGCCTTCTATCCTCGTCATATATAAATGTGTGTCTGGATTAGAAGCAACACGAAGTCTTCACTGCATCAGACACGTTCTTGGTTTCTCAGCTAGATCTATATCTGAATGGCAGAGTAATGGGACGGGACATTACGTGCTCGAGGCCTAGGTACGGGGTTTAATTCCACTTATCGGCACGCTACAGGTGACTCTGCTGTAAATGTGAATTGGGATTACTGTTGGAGGAGGAGAAACAGCGAGGAAGAGAGCTAGCTACTCCACCACATAAATATGTGAGTTCTACTACAATACGTCTTTAACACTTCATCCACGACATGATTGTCTCATACACAGTATCCTGATCTGTTTTAATTGGATATTTGTAACACGATCCTCTTCTGATCTAGAAATCACTGGTCACTTGGACCATTTAACGTCATGTAACAATCTCTCTGGTCAGTGATTGCCTTGTCGAATAGCTTGTTTATCCCCCTTACATTAATTACTTCCCCTCTCACAAGAAAACTCGGGAATCAAGGATTGTCCGACAAGCAAAGCATGGTTAATCCTTTATTGCATAATCTAGTCATTCCCAGCATTTATCTTCTAATATAACTTGATAAAGTATTTTTCAGAAATTAGCTGGATGTTTACCTCGGTAATAATGCCCGGCTCGTTTCATTATCTGCCATGGTCTCCTTAACAATAGAAACTAATTACTTTTAATATCTTGGGACACGTGGTCCTAGTGTCTGGCATTGTGACTGACCTCTGACAGAACGCGCCTTCCGTCTAGACTCCGCTGTGGAACCAAAGATATCTCACATGTGGTATGGGATGTGCTCCCTCGCATTAGTGGTACACCTTACTGAACTGGTGAGAAGCATAAACTTACTGGAACTCAGACTACAGCTTCGACACGGGCGGCCAGTGCGGTCCCCTGAGCTTACCGCAATTCTGTGCCCAGTAAGTCTTTGTTTGGCTACATGAAAGGTACCAATGCTTACAGTTTACACTTCAAAACTCGTGTCGGTTACCCACCAGATATCTCTCTTCTTCTATTGGGCCAGCCCTACTGTCCTTTTAAGAAGTCCAGAGCCTTGCCTAAGAATTCCACAGTCGTCGTCCATGCTTGCTATTAATATATATATATATATATATATATGCATATATACAAATTATATTTCTTAAAAAATACGGCGTACTGGAATACTGAAAACTTTCTATTAATTTAATGACGGCAAATGTATTACTGTAATCTTGGCATTAATACAAATACGACAATCTGGAATACTGAAATCTGTGGCCCAATCAGGCAAATCAATTTGTGTCTGATGCCAGGTAGCTACAGGTGTGTTGATGTTTCTGTTGTGCGTTTCGTTTCCTAAGTCGGAGTCAACTGTACCGTGTTTTGAGTCTTGCTGTCCAGTACAACCGACTTCAGCAAACATGTTTTATGGGTTCCCATCCCGTAGGTCTACGGCCAGGTTGGTCCACGAGTTAGAACACACACCGTTAACTACTATTTTACGCCTGCCTTCCCTCGCCCTCCGCCCCTCCTCGTTTTTCTCTTTCTCCCTCATAACAAAATAAATAAGTAAATATAATAAAATTATATATATGTGTGTGGGCGACGGCGTGGGCAAATGGTTAAGCGACTCACAACCAGATCCCCATCCCAGCACCGACCGTTACCCCGGGGAAGCAAACCCTTAGAAAATGCTGGACGAAGCAGACCTATACATAAAATGCATGATGAAGTCAGATGCACTGGGCCGACAGGCGCAAAAAACCACAGTGCAACGCACACATTGGGGAATAGAGAAATAAGGCGAACGCAAAATGACAAATCTGTTTGTGTATGTGGTTGGATTGATTCTGACCAATCGCTTGGAGTACCGTACCTGGAACCATACGTGTACTTAGTCCATCTCTCCGTCTAATTGGTCGACGATCACACATGATGTAGCGTCACTAGAACGTCATTTTTAGTGCACATCTATTGTCAAATATGCATACCACATACCCTGCCCTACTATTGTCAAATATGCATACCACAAACCCTGCTCTACTATTGTCAAATATGCGTACCACATACCATGCCCTACTATTGTCAACTATGCGTACCACATAACATGTCGATCCATTGAAAGATATTCATACCACAAACCCCGTCCATCTATTTAAAAGTATTGGGGTCTCTGTGACGAAGTGGTCAAGCAGTTTGCCTCGTGTTCAGACGGTCTGGGTTCGAGTTCGAGCTGATGTCAATTTTTTCCGGAGATCAATGGGTTCATCGCTGGAGCTACTGAGATCGTGCTTTGTACGATGCTCTCGACAGGTGGGGCACCCCATGGGGCACCCTTCTTCCGAGGGAGACTAAGCTGAATTCGGAAAAAAAGGCGATGAATTCGAGCCCTCGCTTAAAGTTGTCTTTTTTATAGTATACATTCCACATACCATGTCCATCTATTGTCAGGTATACATACCACATTCCATGTCCATCTATTGTCAGGTATACATACCACATGCCATGTCCATCTATTGTCAGGTATACATACCACATACCATGTCCACCTATTGTCAGGTATTCATACCACACGCCATGTCCATCTATTGTCAGGTATACATTCCACATACCATGTCGATCTATTGTCAGGTATACATTCCACATACCATGTCGATCTATTGTCAGATGTACATACCACATGCCATGTCCATCTATTGTCAGGTATACATACCACATGTCATGTCCATCTATTATCAGGTATATATACCACATACCTTGTCCATCTATTGTCAGGTATACATACCCCAAACTTTGTCCATCTATTGTCAGGTATACATACCACATGCCATGTCCATCTATTGTCAGGTATACATACCACACACCATGTCCATCTATTGTCAGGTATACATACCACATACCATGTCCATCTATTGTCAGGTATGCATACCACATACCATGTCTATCTATTGTCAGGTATGCATATCACATGTCATGGCCATCTATTGTCAGGTATGCATATCACATGTCATGTCCATCTATTGTCAGGTATGCATATCACATGTCATGTCCATCTATTGTCAGGTTGGCATATCACATGTCATGTCCATCTATTGTCAGGTATGCATATCACATGTCATGTCCATTTATTGTCAGGTATGCATATCACATACCTTGTCCATCTATTGTCAGGTATGCATACCACATACCATGTCCATCTATTGTCAGGTATGCATACCACATACCATGTCTATCTATTGTCAGGTATGCATATCACATGTCATGTCCATCTATTGTCAGGTATGCATATCACATGTCATGTCCATCTATTGTCAGGTATGCATATAACATGTCATGTCCGTGAGTAACCTTGGCGTCATTAATTAAGATCATACGACTGTTTTCTAAATTGTGGATGTCGTCCCTCAGAGAGATTCTCGCTAAACTTTCCTCCAAGCAGCTCCAGAGAGATTCTCGCTAAACTTTCCTCCAAGCAGCTCCAGAGAGATTCTCGCTAAACTTTCCTCCAAGCAGCTCCAGAGAGATTCTCGATAAACTTCTCTCCAAGCAGCTCCAGAGAGAGTCTCGCTAAACTTTTCTTCAAATAGCTCGAGAGAGATTCTCGCTAAACTTTTCTCCAAATAGCTCTAGAGAGATTCTCGCTAAACTTTTCTCCAAATAGCTCCAGAGAGATTTTCGCTAAACCTTTCTCCAAAAAGCTACAGAGAGAGTCTCGCTTTCTCCAAATACCTCCATCTTCTTGAACGCCCGCTCTCGTATGATCATAACAGACAGCCACGTTTCATACCTGGGATATCAATGCTAGAAAAAGGTGTCAGCTCTAGCTTGGACTTTTCCCACCTGCAGAAGTAATGGATTGGCGAGATCAAAGCCGATCCAACTTGCTGGTATCCATCTTGGAATTTCTGCGTGTTGTTTGTCGGTGTTATTAATTTTTTTACCAGGCAAATGTGCGAATTCTCATTTTACGTTAGATAATTTCCGAACTGCAGTCCCTCTTGGAGTTGTTATGGCGGACTTGTCATTTCATTACAAATTTAGATAGAGATCAAAGAATCGAGGTCAGTCAATGATAGGCATACATAACTAATCGGCGGGTTAAGTGGTGCCCGTAAACAAAGGGTTGCGACCACGGGCTCCAAGATTTTAAGACCACGTGTTCAGAGATTTGGGACCACACGTCCACAGATTTGGGACCACAGTTCCACAGATGCGTCTGGTTCTCGGAAAGTAATGAGTAAAATAAAGAATTCTTCAAATAAATTATGCAATCTAAATCAAGGGAAGCAACTAGCAAAATGTTGAAGGATAACCAGCGAGCGAACGACCTAAAAAATTAACTAACTCAATTTGGGAAATGAGGACAAAATGGAAACCCGGAAGCGACGAATGAGAAGAGAAATATGGCACCATACGTTTGGCGAGATAAATAGATTTCAAGACAGAAATGAGCAAATTAAAGTGATTGAAAGAGAACGAGGGACCGAATAATACCGATATAAATTGCAGCGCAGTGAAAAGGATAAGACACACACACACACACAGACACACACGCATACACACATACAGACTTACACACAGACACACACGCATACACACACATACACACGCACATACACACAGACACACATACACACACACACATACACACAGACACACATACACACACAGACACACATACACACACAGACACACACACAGACACACATACACACACAGACACACATACACACACAGACACACACACAGACACACACACAGACACACGCACACACACACAGACATACACGCAGACACACATACACACACAGACACACACACAGACACACATACAGACATACACGCAGACACACATACACACAGACATACACGCAGACACACATACACACACAGACACACACACACACACACAGACATACACGCAGACACACATACACACACATACACACGCACACACACACAGACACACATACATACTTACACACAGACACACACGCATACACACATACACAGACACACACACATACACACACACATATACACAGACACACACACATACACACACTGACACACACGCATACACACACATACACACACACACATAAACACACACATATATACACACATACACAGACACACACACATACACACACAAACACACATACACATACAGACACACACAGACACACACACAGACACACACACAGACACACGCACACACAGACACACACGCACGCACACACAAACACACATACATACTTACACACAGACACACACGCATACACACACATACATACTTACACACAGACACACACACATACATACATGTTATCGTGTAGTACACACAAATGTTTATAAATGTCCCTAACAAGCAAGTATGTTACAGTGATGCATTGCAGGCTAGCGGATATTTGGGCTTGAAATAGCCAAACCAATGTAGGTCAATACATGCATGCGGTCAACAGAGAAGTAGTTTACAATACTCCAAAAGCTTTACTTTCTGAATGGTCTTTCGAACATTAAGTTATAGTTTAGTTTGACATGGGGGCTAGAGTTTAGTTTGAGATCTCGCTTGACTTTAGTTTGAGATGGGGGCCTGAGTTTAGTTTGAGATGGGGGCTAGAGTTTAGTTTGAGATGGGGGCTAGAGTTTAGTTTGAGATGGGGCTAGAGTTTAGTTTGAGATCTCGCTTGACTTTAGTTTGAGATGGGGGCTAGAGTTTAGTTTGAGATGTGGCTAGAGTTTAGTTTGAGATGGGGGCTTGAGTTTAGTTTGAGATGGGGGCTAGAGTTTAGTTTGAGATGGGGGCTTGAATTTAGTTTGAGATGGGGGCTAGAGTTTAGTTTGAGATGGGGGCTTGAGTTTAGTTTGAGATGGGGGCTAGAGTTTAGTTTGAGATGTGGCTAGAGTTTAGTTTGAGATGGGGGCTAGAGTTTAGTTTGAGATGTGGCTAAAGTTTAGTTTGAGCTTGCTAGTGTTAACTTAACTTTTAACTATAGAGAATATGAACAATGCTATTTGCGGCATTGAAACATGTCTCAGGACTTGTTAGTGAAGGGGGAAATTGTGATACATGAAAAAATTATGTTCCATCTACGATAAGACGACGCTGATGATCCAATGATCAACAGAACCGGCATTGATTCATACCACTAGTGAATGCAGACTAGACTTTATCTGTGATCTCATGTTACAGTTAAGGCTTGTCTCAGATGAAATGCCAGAGTTGATGTCCATGTTGCCGTCAAACCATGCCTCAGGTGAGATTCCAGAGGTGATGCCAATGTCACCCTCAAACCTTGCCTCAGGTGATATGTCAGAGCTGATATCAATGCCATCGCCAAGGCATGCCTCAAGTGAGATATCAGAGATACATATAATGAGACACTCTGCAGACAGAAAATTCTGTTCGACCACAAAAAATTTCACATTTGACATTTTCGTCATTTTAAAGTGTGACAATTATTTTCATGAACTGTGAGAAAATGAATGTTCTAGTTATCGATCAATGACAGCGATACAACAGACGATATTAAATGACATTCAGTGTATGGTTACATCCGAAACGCCAATCTGCAGACAAGCTGTCTGTCTTGTGCGCATAAGTCGCCCCGTACATGTGCATCTGTTTGTGACAAATAGTCTTTATATAGTGGAACATAACGAATGGACGTAAGTACGGACAGACGAATAGACGTAAGTACGGACAGACGAATTGATGTAAGTACAGACAGACGAATGAACGTAAGTACAGACAGACACATGGACCTAAGTACAAACAGACAATTGACGTACGTACAGACAGACGAATGGACGTAAGTACAGATAGACGAATAGACGTAAGTACAAACAGACAATTGACGTACGTACAGACATACGAATGGACGTAAGTACAGACAGACGAATGGGCGTAAGTACAGACAGACAATTGACGTACGTACATACAGACGAATGGATGTAGGTACAGACAGACGAATGGGCGTAAATACAGACAGACGAATGGACGTAAATACAAACAGACGAATTGACGTACGTACATACAGACGAATGGACGTAAGTACAAACACACGAATGAGCATACGTACAGACAGACGAATGGGCGTAAATACAGACAGACGAATGGACATAAGTACAAACAGACGAATGGGCGTACGTACAGACAGACGAATGGGCATAAGTACAAACAGAGACAGTAACGAGCTTGATCTTTACATTGCTGAATTTCGGGACGACCCCCTCAGAGGAGGTTACGCCACTGCGGGCACCAACTTCGTGTCCATTGTCTTCTTTCTTGGGCCACAGTGGACCAGTGCCTTCTATCTTGGACCACAGTGGACCAGTGTCTTCTGTCTTGGGCCACGGTGGACCAGTGTCTTCTGTCTTGGGCCACAGTGAACTGGTGTCTTCTATATTGGGCCACGGTGAACCCGTGTCTTCTGTCTTGGGCCACGGTGGACCAGTACCTTCTGTCTTGGGCCACGGTGGACCAGTGTCTTCTGTCTTGGGCCACAGTGAACCCGTGTCTTCTGTCTTGGGCCACGGTTGACCAGTGCCTTCTGTCTTGGGCCACGGTGGACCAGTGTCTTCTGTCTTGGGCCACAGTGAACCCATGTCTTCTGTCTTGGGCCACGGTGGACCAGTGTCTTCTGTCTTGGGCCACGGTGGACCAGTGTCTTCTATCTTGGGCCACAGTGAACCAGTCTCTTCTATCTTGGGCCACAGTGAACCCGTGTCTTCTGTCTGGGGCCACGGTGGACCAGTGCCTTCTGTCTTGGGCCACGGTGGACCAATGTCTTCTGTCTTGGGCATTAGTAAACCCGTGTCTTCTGTCTTGGGCCACAGTGGACCAGTGTCCTCTGTCTTGGGCCACGGTGGACCAGTGTCTTCTGTCTTGGGCCACAGTGAACCCGTGTCTTCTGTCTTGGGCCACGGTGGACCAGTGTCCTCTGTCTTGGGCCACGTTGGACCAGTGTCTTCTGTCTTGGGCCACAGTGAACCAGTGTCTTCTATCTTGGGCCACAGTGAACCCGTGTCTTCTGTCTTGGGCCACGGTGGACCAGTGTCTTCTGTCTTGGGCCACAGTGAACCAGTGTCTTCTATCTTGGGCCACAGTGAACCCGTGTCTTCTGTCTTGGGCCACGGTGGACCAGTGCCTTCTGTCTTGGGCCACGGTGGACCAGTGTCTTCTGTCTTGGGCCACAGTGAACCCGTGTCTTCTGTCTTGGGCCACGGTGGACCAGTGCCTTCTGTCTTGGGCCACGGTGGACCAGTGTCTTCTGTCTTGGGCCACAGTGAACCCGTGTCTTCTGTCTTGGGCCACGGTGGACCAGTGTCCTCTGTCTTGGGCCATGGTGGACTTGTGTCTTCTGTCTTGGGCCACAGTGAACCAGTGTCTTCTATCTTGGGCCCCAGTGAACCCGTGTCTTCTGTCTTGGGCCACGGTGGACCAGTGTCTTCTGTCTTGGGCCACAGTGGACCAGTGTCTTTTTTCTTGGGCCACAGTGAACCCGTGTCTTCTGTCTTGGGCCACGGTGGACCAGTGGGTGATACGTTTGTCGTCTGTAGCATGGCGTATGTTGTTCCTGAGTTGGACGGAGTCAGACCATTAGGTTGTTTTCCCCGTGGTCGTCTTCTGTCTCGTAGGTAACAGACTGCTGTCGATGTTCTCCAACCGCCATCTAATGTTCTAGTGCCGTCTTTGTGGACGAGAAAGCCGCGTTGCTGGTATCTCGCGCCTTCATAGTCTGCAAGCTGCTGACACGATTCATTCGATTTGTTTACTTCAATCAGGAAAGCCTAGTGTGTTATTCTTGCTTGTCCAGTCATCGATAAAGGTCTTTAAGTCGAGACGTTGGCCTTACTGTTCTCGTGTGAAACATCTGTTGAACATTGTTTGAGTTTAGGTCATTAGCAACACGGCGAATATGGACATCTACAAAATCTAAACTAAATCATTCAAATGTAAATTAAAAGGAAGAGGTACTTCAAATTAAATAGATACACAGAATAGAATGAAATGTGACGATTAAAAAGACAATTTTGATGACCTGAAGTGACAATAGAACACGAAAATGTGTGGCTGTGAAATAAAAGTCAGGCAGCTTCAACAAATCTGACATAATGATCTGTGAAGATCCCTGAAAAGTTTAAGTAGACCTCAGAGCCAGAAACACAGCTACAAAGAAAGGTCTGTACCATTTACATGTAAAGTAAATGTATATATGGTGGAGTCACAGCGCTTTCAACCGTTCAAGAGCGGTCGTGCGATGTTGTGAAATCATCATGGGTGAATGGCTTTACATTGTGGAAACAGCTCAATTGAATATCTTTAAATGTGGAAAAACCACTGGCGAGTATCTTTACACAATGGGAGTGTCACGGTAGGTGTCTTTACAGTGTGGGAGTGTCACGGTAGGTGTCTTTACAGTGTGGGAGTGTCACGGTAGGTGTCTTTACAATGTGGGAGTGTCACGGTAGGTGTCTTTACAATATGGGAGTGTCACGGTAGGTGTCTTTACAATATGGGAGTGTCGCGGTAGGTATCTTTACAATGTGGGAGTGTCACGGTAGGTATCTTTACAATGTAGGAGTGTCACGGTAGGTATCTTTACAATGTGGGAGTGTCACGGTAGGTATCTTCACAATGTGGGAGTGTCACGGTAGGTATCTTTACAATGTGGGCGTGTCACGGTAGGTATCTTTACAATATGGGAGTGTCACGGTAGGTATCTTTACAATGTGGTAGTGTCACGGTAGGTATCTTTACAATATGGGAGTGTCACGGTAGGTATCTTTACAATATGGGAGTGTCACGGTAGGTATCTTTACAATGTGGGAGTGTCACGGTAGGTATCTTTACAGTGTAGGAGTATTATTGATAAGTATCTTTACAGTGTGGAAATACCATGGGAGAATATCTTTAGAATGAGCAAGTTTAATTTGTTAGAATGTTCTAGCATCAAGAATAAACTTGTTAACTGAATTCTAACAACACCAACAACCAATCAACAACACACACAACCAATCAACAACACCAACAATCAATCAACAACACCAACAACCAACAACCAATCAACAACACCAACAACGAACAACAAATCAACAACACCAACAACCAATCAACAACACCAACAATCAATCAACAACACCAACAACCAACAACCAATCAACAACACCAACAATCAATCAACAACACCAACAACCAATCAACAACACCAACAACCAATCAACAACACCAACAACCAACAATCAATCAACAGCACGAACAGAGGATTATAATAAATCCGTCAGGAACATCATTCAGAACTGTAACCCCACCCCCCCCCCCCTTCTCCTACACGAACCTGGCAGTATGTCAGCGCTGGCCAACACCGGATACCCCCCCCCCCCCCTCTTTAGTCCAGAGGTCCTCAAACTGTGAGACGCGGTATTCTATGGTGCAGTGGCTGGTTTACATGGTTGCCGAGAAGCCTTTCAATATGATCATCACCTGCGCACCTAAATTGTTAAACAGCCTTATTTCCTGAATTGTTAAATATCCTTATTTCCTGAATTGTTAAATAGCCTTATTTCCTGAATTGTTAAATATCCTTATTTCCTGAATTGTTAAACAGCCTTATTTCCTGAATTGTTAAACAGCCTTATTTCCTGAATTGTTAAACAGCCTTATTTCCTGAATTGTTAAACAGCCTTATTTCCTGAATTGTTAAATATCCTTATTTTTTGAATTGTTAAACAGCCTTATTTCCGGAATTGTTAAATATCCTTATTTCCTGAATTGTTAAATATCCTTATTTCCTGAATTGTTAAACAGCCTTATTTCCTGAATTGTTAAACAGCCTTATTTCCTGAATTGTTAAATATCCTTATTTCCTGAATTGTTAAATAGCCTTATTTCCTGAATTGTTAAATATCCTTATTTCCTGAATTGTTAAATATCCTTATTTCCTGAATTGTTAAATATCCTTATTTCGTGAATTGTTAAATAGCCTTACTTCCTGAATTGTTAAATAGCCTTATTTCCTGAATTGGACCAGCCATTGAAAAATGCGGGTACACTCAGGACGCCATGGACCGAACCAGTTTGCGAAGCACTTCGTTAGTATATTATTAGAATCACGGATTCCAGCAGACGACAGAACCAGGATGTCGTCCCTCCGGTGTCAGTTGTGTCGCTTGGAATTAATTCCCAGACACAGACAGAGCAGAAACACCTCCTGGAATACCATTTGCAAGATCTAGAGCCATGTGTATCAAACGTCCATATTTGCCCCCGGATGTTACTATCAGGGCTGTGCGACCGGGACCAGACTTCAGATCTTCTACATTTCGTATTTAATTTAACAAAATGCAAACATGTTAACAGATGATAAATGAGATGAGGACGGCGAGAACCATTATCGCGTTATAAGTAAACGCGGGTTTTGGGGATAGATAAATGGACAGTTTGGGGTCATTCAGATAGTGATGTGTGTCCGTGTGTGTGTGTGTGTGCGTGTTAGTTCCTGCATCTCTGCCTACATGTGTGTGCACCTGTATGCTTACTCTATTGTGTGTATGTGTGTGTATGGGTGTATATGTGTATATGTGTGTACATGCAATGGTGAACGTGTCTATCTCTCAGTCCCAGTCAGGAACGCTTGTTGTCTCCCTGACTGAGCATGCCTATTATATTCCTGACTGAGGGCATATCTTAACACATGACACGCTAGTATGCACAGTATATTCTGCTTGGAGACCATAATTGCTACTCTGTTCAATGCAATCTTTCAATTGTATTTTAAACTAAAATTGCTTTTGAATATATTTTACAGACATATAGAATATGAGTAAGGGAAAGAAAACACTCCATGCTATTATGAATGTGTATTTTCTATTTAAAGACATCGGGTGTAAAAGATTGAACCATGTCCTTCTTTAGATAAAAGCATATCTTGGCCATGGTTAAACACTACTGTGTCTTCACTTAAATTGATTAATTCTCTTTGCCATGATAACCAACATCCAACTGGTACACCATCATCCAACTGTAACACCAACATCCAACTGGTACACCATCATCCAACTGGAACACCAACATCCAACTGTAACACCAACATCCAACTGGTACACCATCATCCAACTGGTACACCATCATCCAACTGGTACACCATCTACATACACATGTTAACTGAAACTAAGCCAGGACGGACCAGCATACTCGAGATCCTGGAAAGTAACAAGTAGACAACAATGGCATAAAGGAAGGGTCCATTCATTGCCTGTGCTTGGCACCACTGCTAGAAGCATCGTTACACCAGGTCGACCTTCGCCCGAGCTGACCTTGTCAGGAGTAGTAGCCTCCTTGTTCCAAGAATCAGCCCAGTGTCGTAGTGACCCATTTGCCACATTCGAGATTAACACTCAGCGGAATACCTGTAGCTCATGACAACATCGTTGTAGAAACGTTGTTATTTCACACATGACACTATGTATCGTATTTTTTATTTAAAAAATATGTTTTATTAAGACTTCAAATAATATGTATTAATATCCAACATAATTGGGCAACATAAGTTGTTTGTTGGACTGGATGAGACACAATAGTGGATATCACGTGTTATCTTTGGATGCAAAAGAATACAGAAAATTAACGAGAAAACTGATAGACTTTGAAACAAATCAATCGCTGTGCTTCTTTGTCTTCTCTAAAAAATATGATAGCTGACATAGTTGATCTTGTCACATTACAATTGCTTCCTCTCTACATGTCATGACCAAAGCTGATCTTGTCACATTACAATTGTTTCCTCTCTACATGTCATGACCAAAGCTGATCTTGTCACATTACAATTGTTTCCTCTCTACATGTCATGACCAAAGCTGATCTTGTCACATTACAATTGTTTCCTCTCTACATGTCATGACCAAAGCTGATCTTGTCACATTACAACTGTTTCATCTCTACATGTCATGACCAAAGCTGATCTTGTCACATTACAATTGTTTCATCTCTACATGTCATGACCAAAGCTGATCTTGTCACATTACAATTGTTTCCTCTCTACATGTCATGACCAAAGCTGATCTTGTCACATTACAACTGTTTCATCTCTACATGTCATGACCAAAGCTGATCTTGTCACATTACAATTGTTTCATCTCTACATGTCATGACCAAAGCTGATCTTGTCACATTACAATTGTTTCATCTCTACATGTCATGACCAAAGCTGATCTTGTCACATTACAATTGTTTCATCTCTACATGTCATGACCAAAGCTGATCTTGTCACATTACAATTGTTTCATCTCTACATGTCGTGATAGCTGACATTGTTGATCTTGTCACATTACAATTGTTTCATCTCTACATATCATGACCAAAGCTGATCTTGTCACATTACAATTGTTTCATCTCTACATGTCGTGATAGCTGACATACTTGATCTTGTCCTACAAAAGTCTCTCTTAACGTAACTTAAAGTCTTTGTACTGTTTTACAAGACTCTGCAGAGGCTGTATACAACCAGTTATTTGGAGGATGGTTAACCCATGAGCAAGTCCATCTTAATAGACTCAAACACTAGAGCGAAGTAGACCCACAGCCTGTTTGGCGCCATATGCACTGCTCTAAACAAAGCACCTAACCATAGCCGGTGTTAAGCCATGTCACACAGTTAGTCGCCTCTAACGACATGCTCTCTGCGGAGCAGTGGTGCTATTCTTCCGTCTGCCATACACAAAGACCCCTGTGATCTACTCGGGAGTTAACCAAGTCTGGAGATGACTAATCGTAGATTTCTGTTGAGGTTGTGAAATTTTCCCCTGTTTTGGCGCCTTGTGTCGTTTGTCTCCGACTGTTTCTGTTTCTGCACAGAACAAACTTCCTCTCATAACATATTTACAGCATTTAATTAGAGCTCATGACCTTCATGGGATGTTTAATTATATGTCAACGCTTAGCTTCAAGTTGAGACAAGGTTAAGATGGTGATCTGACGATTAAATGTGCCTTTGTAGTCCATACAACATAAATGAATGATGCAGACTAGAATCTGCGATCAGAATGCTGTCCCTGCAGAGATGTTTAGAAAATGTACAGAGACACTTCTAGCGACGGGAATTCTGGTTCCTTTTTCTCGTAAAATTTTCACGTCAGACATTTTTTTATATTTGTGAAATATGACAGGCAAATACAGAACGCTGAATATGCGAAGACTTAATAGGCAGAATTAATAAGACAGAACTGATTTTGTTTAAAAAGCTTTTATAAGTCTTCATATTACATGACAAACATTAAGGTCAGAACACGGAAGAGATGTGTACTTTCTTTGTATCTGTACGAGGAAGAGTGTTGGCTCAGAACACACAAGAGATGTGTACTTTCTGTGTTACTGTACGTGGAAGAGTATTGGAGACTAACATAGCTACATCACCTTGAAGTTGGGTGTTTCCAGAATAGGATCACCATGAACTTGGGTGTTTCCAGAATAGGATAACCACGAACTTGGGCGTTTCCAGAATTAGATCACCATGAACTTGGGTGTTTCCAAAATTAGATCACCATGAACTTGGGTGTTTCCAGAATTAGATCACCATGAACTTGGGTGTTTCCAGAATAGGATCACCACAAACGGATGTTTCCAGAATTAGATCACCATGAACTTGGGTGTTTCCAGAAAAGGATCACCACGAACTTGGGTGTTTCTAGAATTAGATCACCATAAACTGAGGTGTTTACAAGGTTAGATCAATCACCACAAACTGAGTTGTTTACAAGGTTAGACCAATCACCATAAACTGAGGTGTTTACAAGGTTAAATAAATCACCATAAACTGAGGTGTTTACAAGGTTAAATAAATCACCATAAACTGAGGTGTTTAGAAGATCAGATCAACACGTTCTAATCTGATTACAAACTTGGCACAATCCTTTTCTATATCTTTAAAAAAATCACGTTTCACATTTCATTTGAGAATGGAGTCTGCCAGCCTGCAAGCTGACATATGCAGAGAACCAAACTTGAATACAATGAGCAGGATGGAAGGCAGAATTCATCAGACATTCACATTTGTCTTCAGACGTTCGAATCATGGCTGTCTGACGTCAAACAATTTACATTTGGAATTTAATTTTACATTTTTTAATACAAAAAAATAGGGAAAGAAAACAGTTTTTTAAAACAAGTCAGTAAAACAAGATACGTTACGTCTTGACAAGGGAGATATTTAGACGTGAATGGAGGCTAACAGAATTTTCACCGAGTTCGGCAAAATGCAAATGAAGTTAATTTAAAATAAAGAGCTATTAAAAATTGGATAAGAAAGATCTGAATTTACAACAACAACAAAAAGGAAGATAAAATAAAAAGAAGAATAAGATACAGTTAAGATACATGACAATGAAGGAAAGAAGAACGAAAAGCAGGAAAAGAATCAATTAGCTCATTATTATGAAATATGAGGATTGGACAACACAGCTAGACGAACTGATGAGGGTACTGTTCAGTACAGTTAAAGTTCCATTTCCACATTGAAGGTCGGTCTCAATAGATCTCTATTGTACTCTATCGCTTGTTTAAATGGTGTAATCTGACAGGGTTTTTTTCCAGTCCATCTCCTGATGTTGTCCATCCACTTAAAACGTTGCCTGTCTCTTGAACGACTGCCTTCCATCCTATCCCCCAGTATGGTCTTCAACAAGGAGGTATATCTTGTTATTTGAGCACAATAACTTAGCTGTCTAACCTTGATTTCGGTCATTCATTTTCTTTTCACCTCAGACTTTTCCAATACTTCTACATTTCTGCTCTTTCCAAGAAATGCGACCCAATCTTCAATATACCCACGTTTCCAAGACTTCAATACTCTTTTCCAACTTATTATTTAGTGTCCATGTTTCTGGACCATAAAGTAGTGACGAGTACACATAACACCTGACAATTTTCATCTTCAAATTCTGATTTATCTGTTTGGATGTCAGTATGTGTCACACACATGTTACTGAATACCATCTTGACCGTACCTATTCTCTTTCTGATGTCCTGTCCACAGCTGCCTTTTCCAGTTGTTATTATTAGACCTAGATAGGAGAAACTCTGTACCTGTTACAAAAGTTAATCTTCTACTTTTATCTGCATACATGGTTTCTAATTACTTTTCCCAAGTATCATAATTTTTGTTTTCTTTATGTTTATGTCTAATGGAAACTCATGACCTACTTTCTATATTGTTGTCACATGTTCTTGCTCACGTTTTGCCATCAAAGTATATCTTCCGCATATCTTAGGCTATTCATTGCCTCTCCTTCAATGACAAGTCCTGGCACTCCCTCTATTTGTTCGAATATTTGTTCTGTGTAGATATTAAAAAGACAAAGGAATAATATACATCTCTGTCTCACTCCTCTTTCCACACCTTCACTTGCAGAGCGTACTGTTACTGATTGTGCTGTGGCAGTTTGTTCACAGTACAGACTTCTGCAGTCTTATGTCTTTACCGACTAGACCTAATGAAACTAATGAAATAGCTGAGATAGAATTGTTCATGAGACGCTAAGAGATATTGTCAATCTTCAATTGCGGCACATCCTGCCCACACTGGGACCCCAAACATCTTAAACGACCTCTCAACCCGTATTGCTATTTTGGGTAGTGATTCGGAACTCGGCACCTTCAAGTACAGCTGTTTTAACTTCCTCTTGTGTAGTTATTCGCTGCATTCTTTTATCTCCCCACTTATCTGATCTACTGTGGTGTAACCCAGCGAATGTCTGACTAAAGTGTACGGATAGTTATCGAGTGTCAGTCCTACCCATCGCTTTCTTCAGTCATGTCCTGAGCCTAACTGACCTGAGCCTAACGACCTGAGCCTAACTGACCTGAGCCTAACTGACCTGAGCCTAACTGACCTGAGCCTAACTGACCTGAGCCTAACTGACCTGAGCCTAACTGATTGCTGCCGTGTTCCGTCACATAGATATGTGCATGCATTATTCATCTGCCGCTTAGTTCATTTAATAGTTCATTTTAGACATCTGCACAAACGACTTTAACAAAAGCAACACGCAGCTCAAAGGTACCAATATAGCTTCTCGCACATGGGCACAAGTTTCGGTCACGGCCTCCATCTCTCACGGAGAGGTGAGACGGTCTGCAACAAGCGTTCAGCTGTCACGCGGTGCCATGGTGCCACCCAGTCTTGTTTTCAGTTTGTGGACACGTGTTCCTCCATTTCGATTCCTGAGCTGCAACGGATGCTCCCACCCAACTCCTAAATTGAGCCGTCTCCTGGAATTGCACCTGTAAGATTCCAACTAATCACCTGGCCTCCTAAACTGTTTATCGAAACCAATTTCTAGCAGGTATTTAACGTTAGTTATGTCTGGTCTGGTATTTCAAACCAGGTATTTCATATCATGTATGTCTTGCCAAATATTTCAAACCAGGTATTTCATATCATGTATGTCTTGTCTGATATTTCAAACCAGGTATTTCATATCATGTATGTCTTGCCAGATATTTCTAACCAGGTATTTCATATCATGTATGTCTTGTCTGATATTTCAAACCAGGTATTTCATATCATGTATGTCTTGTCTGATATTTCAAACCAGGTATTTCATATCATGTATGTCTTGTCTGATATTTCAAACCAGGTATTTCATATCATGTATGTCTTGCCAGATATTTCTAACCAGGTATTTCTCGTCAGATAATTCTAGCCATGTGTGTCTCGCTATGTATTTCTAGCCAGGTATCTCTAGCCAGGTATTTCTAGCCAGGTGTTTATAGCCAGGTATTTCTAGCCAGGTATTTCTAGCCAGGTATTTCTTGTCAGATAATTCTAGCCATGTGTGTCTCGCTATGAATTTCTAGCCAGGTATTTGTAGCCAGGTATTTCTAGCCATGAATTTGTAGCCAGGTATTTCTAGCCAGGTATTTCTATCCAAGTAATTCTAGCCAGAAATTTCTAGCCAGGTATTTTTTGCTGAATATCTCACCATGTATTTCTCTTCAAATATTTTTTGTCAGGTATTCTTTAACCTCACTAATCGCCTCTCCCATTGCTAGTCTCAATCCAGGCTATTATACCAGCCTTTTCGTCAGCTGTTGTGTCCTATCCACCTCCACATCCTCACTACAATCTGTGGCTGGTTTCTGTTGCTGTCTTCTTTTCGGTGTGCGACTTTTGTTTTTCACATTTTCGTATTGTTCTAGAGTGCTTGACACAGAGGCAGTCTGACCGGGTCATATTCACAATGTGAGTATATCCGCTCGTCAAACAATGACATTTAATGTCAGACCTTAATGTCAGACTTCATCCTTGGCATTTGTCAGGCATTATGAACTGTCTGTTTGATGAAGACAGAAGCAACAAGGAATGTAATAACCAAGAGAGAAAGAAGCGATTGTCTCCTCAACATCCAAAATAAAGTGCTCTATTGATTTTTGTTGTTCGACTCAAACTAACCAAATATTTGAACATATTTTGGTCTCCGTAACCCAGGGCTGCAGCTCAAGTACTTCCAGAGACAATGTAGAAACTGCGGGAATGTGTGTGGAATATGAATTTAAGAGAACGAAAGACCCTGGTATGAAATTGAGACCGTTGTTAAGCTTGTATCATTATTTGTCACTGAATCGTGCTAAACTGTGTCCGGGCCTGACTAGAGTACCTGATACTGCCGTCGGGGATGACATGTTAATTATATCGTTCTTTGTATTAGCGTAATTTGGTGTTGTAGGGTGTTGGCAACCAGCTATCTTCATCATTGTCTTGCTGTCACTAACAGTAAGTAAAGTACCCATTTACAACTGGGTCGACTGAAGCGGGTTTATCTCATGGAGCGAAGCTGGTTCTTTCTCCCCCATAGGCAAGCTGTTTCTCCGATTTGCATTCAGATGTTCAATCAATCACTTTCAGCCCGTGGATATCATGAGTGCAGTCAATAATAGCAGTGACTGAGGCGACCCTGTGGCTTCGCTATAACCAAATGTCAAGTCTAGTCAAGTCAAGTTTACACGCCAATACGGAATAATGGAGATATTGACTTGACCAAAACACCACTCTGGTCTCGCTAATGTCAACCCTCGCTAATGTCAACCCTCGTTAATGTCAACCCTCGCTAATGTCAACCCTCGCTAATGTCAACCCTTGCTAATGTCAGCCTTCGCTAATGTCAAGCCCCGTTTATTTCGGCCCTTACTAATGTCAACACTTGCTAATGTCAACCTTCTCTAATGGCAACCCTCGCTAATGGCAACCCTGGCTAATGGCAACCCTCGCTAATGGCAACCCTCTCTAATGGTGTAACAGACCCCCACTGTTTGCCCTGGCCGTTATTCTAACTTAGAACATTATCACACTCATCCACATCATCATGACCACACACTGCAAATAATATAGCACACAGCAGATGGCATGTTTATTATATAATAGTTATATAAGAAAAACGAGTAGTGAAATTACAAACACAATTCAATACATATCATCTTAACTAAATATTCCTACAATATATAAATGTTAATATAAATATTAACTAAAGCGGAAATTGTAAGCATTAGCTATTGATGTAATTCCCAACTATCAAAAACCAGGTTCTATTGCCTGCACACACCACACAATACATCTCTTTAACTGCATCCTCAACACACCTTATCAAAAACTTCCTCACTCAAATCCCCTCAGTCGGGCGATCTGGACATACCTCGTTCACAATGTGTCCTGCTTACAACACGTTCAGATTATCTATTAATACAAAACTCACACACCTATTTGAGCGATACTGTTCTATCACACAAACTACGTCCAACAGTCTATCAATCGCTCCTCTATCTACGTCGGTGAGCTAAACAGACTATCTAAATTCAGTCTCTCTCTCTCTCTCTCTCTCTCTCTCTCTCTCTCTCTCTCGCTCTCATCTCTCTATCCAGCCTCCACTCCATCCAGCCTCCTGAGCTAAACTTTGTCTCGAGTTATATACACTCAAGCAAAGTCAGAGCTTGACCAATGGATCTCAGGGGATGGCTCTATTCAATCTTATTGGAGCGAAATACTTTGCACACCTGTCACTCATCTATCGCAGCAAGCTCCGTTGCCAATCCGTTTGTCACTCATTCTCCCCCTAACCAAATCGGAAGGCCAGTGGTCAGCTCCTACCTGTCCACATTCTTTGCCCCAACTCTGTTCTCCTTTGTTGAGACAGTGAGTGACCTTGACACGCATTCAGGTACCTTTGTTATCAGCAACCACATCACCCCTGTCCTAAACTCTCTACTCCGGCGGGAACTGTTACAATGTCAACCCTGGCTAATGTCAACCCTCGCTAATGTCAGCCCTAGCTAATGTCAACAATTTGCTCGGTCAGTGGACACAGTCCCCTTATCACCACACTTAGCTCGTGTCCTTTCCACACCTTTTTGTGTCACCGTCTGTCTGCCTGATTGTTTCGTGCCTCCCTCTTTCAGTCTGACTATTTGTCTGCATTCTTTTCTCTTAGTATCTCTGTCTGTCACTCTGCCTACAGACCAGCCTGTATGTTTGATAGACGCGTGTCTGACTGTCTCTCTGCCCTTTCGATCAGTCTGTATTTCTGTTTATCTTCCAGTTTCTGTATGCCTTTATGTGTATCTTCTAGTTTCTGTATGCCTTTCTGTTTATCTTCCCGTTTCTGTATGCTTTTCTGTTTGTCATACACTCTTTCGGTCCTTCTATTCAACGTCCTGTCCTAATGTCAATGTTTCTGTCTGCTACTTGTTCGGTTGTCCTGTCTGCCTATCTCTCAATAATTCTCGATGATTCTTTCACCGATTTTGTTTGTTTGCTTATCAAGTAACTCTCCCTTTCTCTCACAAACACACGCACACACTCTCTCGCTCTCTCTCTCTCTCTCTCTCTCTCTCTCTCTCTCTCACATATATTTAAAAAGTTCGTTTAATCAGTGTGTTTGTCTGTCTGCCTACCTTTTTTAAAAATGAATGTGTTAACCTGTCTGTGCATCAATGTTTTTATTGGGGACCTTTTTACCTGTCACACTTTCACTTATTGTGAATTTTTAACTGCATCTGTTTGAGCCATTGTCGGCCTTCACCTCTCGTGCCATTAGGAGCGACTGTTGTAAATCTAATTCACTCTTGACTTTATCAACATCAGCAACCGTAACAACATTCATACTCACACGTTTCTCCACTCATCCGCCCCCAACCTCATATCAACCTACTCAGCACGTACGGTGAAGAGTCGTGCATCCAACCAGCATCCCCACGCCATCTGTGTAGTCACCTCAACTCCCGTCATAATCTCGTGTCACGTAAAACTCGCGCCTGAAAGCAACTTCCGCTCTAGAGATTGTTCTAATGTTTACTAACGGGTCAGACCTTGACATTCAGATAGTCCTGCCCAGTTCACAATGGTGGCTCCGCGCTTCTCAAACATTGTCTACCATTTGTGCGTGTGTACGTATATCATCCAATTGGTACCAGGTGTGAAAATGATAAAGTACCACACTACTTTCCAATCATGTATAAAAAGCGACTTACGAAGGATATGCAGGGGACTAACAACCTCATTATGTCAAATTCTGACATGAGAAGAATAATAGTGTGATCGGCACCACTAACATGATCATATATAACTCATGGACTTGTTCTGGGGTTAAAAACGACGTACATCTGAATAATGTTACAAAAAGGTGCTCTCTTCTTCTTGGTAATGACCTGTTGAGTTCATCACTGGAACTCGTCTGACGGTGAACAAATCTGTTCAGACACAAGAACAAGTTCGGTCATTTAATGTGCGTTGTCTTCTGTCTCGGACGAAAACGTATTGGTCGTAACGTGGGTTATTTCTCTCTCTCTCTCTCACTCTCTCTCTCTCTCTCTCTCTCTCTCTCACTGAATATTTGTGAATCTTATACTAATGGTAATTAAATCTTCACAACAGAAATCTCCTGGCGTCAATGTATACCAGACTTGAAGAAGCATTGCTCTACAGAGTGGTCCTATAAACATTACCTCACAGAGTGGTCCTATAAACATGACCTAACAGAGTGGTCCTATAAACATTACCTCAGAGTGGTCCTATAAACATGACCTCACAGAGTGGTCCTATAAACATGACCTCACAGAGTGGTCCTATAAACATGACCTCACAGAGTGGTCCTATAAACATGACCTCACAGAGTGGTCCTATAAACATGGCCTCACAGAGTGGTCTTATAAACATGACCTGACAGAGTAGTCCTATAAACATGACCTCACAGAGTGGTCTTATAAACATGACCTGACAAAGTAGTCCTATAAACATGACCTCACAGAGTGGTCCTATAAACATGACCTCACTGAGTGGTCCTATAAACATGACCTCACAGAGTGGTCTTATAAACATGACCTGACAGAGTAGTCCTATAAATATGACCTCACAGAGTGGTCCTATAAACATGACCTGACAGAGTAGTCCTATAAATGTTACCTCCTAGAGTGGTCCTATAAACATGACCTGACAGAGTGGTCCTATAAATATGACCTCACAGAGTGGTCCTATAAACATACCTGACAAAGTGGTCCTATAAACATGACCTCACAGAGTGGTCCTATAAACATGACCTCACAGAGTGGTCCTATAAACATGACCTCACAGAGTGGTCCTATAAACATGACCTCACAGAGTGGTCCTATAAACATCGCCTCACAGAGTGGTCTTATAAACATGACCTGACAGAGTAGTCCTATAAACATGACCTCACAGAGTGGTCTTATAAACATGACCTGACAAAGTAGTCCTATAAACATGACCTCACAGAGTGGTCCTATAAACATGACCTCACAGAGTGGTCCTATAAACATGACCTCACAGAGTGGTCTTATAAACATGACCTGACAGAGTAGTCCTATAAATATGACCTCACAGAGTGGTCCTATAAACATGACCTGACAGAGTAGTCCTATAAATATTACCTCCTAGAGTGGTCCTATAAAGATGACCTGACAGGGTAGTCCTATAAATATGACCTCACAGAGTGGTCCTATAAATATGACCTCCCAGATTGGTGTTGAAAACTTTAACAACGCATTCCGTTCTCTGGTCTACATTCTGTTACTTACCCTTTCTGGGTTTGGTGGTGGGAGATTGAGAACGAAGAAGAAGAAGAAGAAGAAGAAACTGTCACAGAGACATGCATCTGTAGTTGCGTCACATGTAAGTGACGCGTACACATTGCTGCTATTGGTTGCGGAGGAAGAGAGGTAGCAAGTATCAGTTACCCGCACACCTGTTACGTTACAACTACAACTACCACTACCAACACTACCTTCAACACTACTACCATTAAAACATCACTACTACGGGCATTGCAAGCACCAGCAACAACAACGACTACTACTATTACTACTACTACTACTACTACTACTACTACTACTACTGCTGCTGCTACTACAACTGCTACTATTACTACTACTACTACTACTGCTGCTACTATTACTACTACTGCTGCTACTACTACTACTACTACTACTGCTGCTACTACTACTGCTACTATTACTACTACTACTACTACTACTGCTGCTGCTACTACTGCTACTATTACTACTACTACTACTACTACTACTACTACTACTACTACTGCTACTACTACTACTACTACTACTACTGCTACTACTACTACTACTACTACTACTGCTGCTACTATTACTACTACTACTACTGCTGCTACTGCAGCTACTACTACTACTACTACTACTACTACTGCTGCTACTATTACTACTACTACTAGTACTACTACTACTACTGCTACTAATACTACTGCTGCTACTATTATTACTACTACTACTACTACTACTACTACTACTACTGCTGCTACTATTACTACAAATACTACAGCTACTTCGAAAACTACTACTACTCAAACTACTACTACTACTTTTGCCACAAATTCTACTGCTGCTAAAAATACTACTACTACTGCAACTACTATTACAACTACTATTACTGCTGCTACTACTACTACAGCTATTACTGCCCCTTAGCTCTCTCATCACTAGTTACTGCTCCTACCACTCTCATCCCTACTATTACAGGCCCTACCTCTCCCATCACTACTATTACAGCCCCGTACCTCTCCCATCACTACTATTACAGTCCCGTACCTCTCCCATCACTACTATTACAGTCCCGTACCTCTCCCATCACTACTATTACAGCCCCGTACCTCTCCCATCACTACTATTACAGCCCCGTACCTCTCCCATCACTACTATTACAGGCCCTACCTCTCCCATCACTACTATTACAGCCCCGTACCTCTCCCATCACTACTATTACAGCCCCGTACCTCTCCCATCACTACTATTACTCCCCAGACCTCTCCCATCACTACTATTACAGCCCCGTACCTCTCTCATCACTACTATTACAGTCCCGTACCTCTCCCATCACTACTATTACAGCCCCCTACCTCTCCCATCACTACTATTACAGCCCCGTACGTCTCCCATCACTACTATTACAGCCCCGTACCTCTCCCATCACTACTATTACAGCCCCGTACCTCTCCCATCACTACTATTACTCCCTTGACCTCTCCCATCACTACTATTACTCCCCAGACCTCTCCCATCACTACTATTACAGCCCCGTACCTCTCTCATCACTACCAATACAGCCCCGTACCTCTCCCATCACTACTATTACTCCCCCGACCTCTCCCATCACTACTATTACTGCCCACTACTTCTCCCATCACTACTATTGCAGCTCCCTACCTCTACCATCACTACTATTACTGCCCACTAGCTCTCCCATCACTACTATTACAGCTCCCTACCTCTACCATCACTACTATTACTCCCCCGACCTCTCCCATCACTACTATTACTCCCCCGACCTCTCCCATCACTACTATCACTCCCCCGACCTCTCCCATCACTACTATTACTGCCTGGCAGTAAATGATTCGTTTGAGAAAAAAGCAACACAACAAATAACGCTCGCCTGACGAAGATTATCATCACTTCCAACCGCCACCACTCAGCACTCATTACAACATGTCTATATTCTTCCCATTTTATAATTCCCTCCTCCAGGAACCCCACCTACTCTCCTCCTACACGCCGTCCCCTCAGATAATTGTCGCTGAACTCCTCATCTCGAGTAATCGCTAACGAGTGGTCACTCCTAGCAGCCCAGGACAACCGTCCAGATCTCGTTACATCCTCCCCACAAGAACCCGTCTTTTGTTTCAACGTGGTTGACATCCCCTCATCACTTTTGTGTTCCAGACTTTCATCAGTTGGTTAGTTCTTAGAATAGAAGAATTTGTGGGACACGATCACAGGGGTGGGGGGGGGGGGGGGGGCAAGACAGGTAATGGTCAACCGGGAGGTGAGGCGATGACGTTTTATTGGAAAACGTCACAAAATCCGCTGAAATCATTACAAGATGTTCTCAATTTGGGAATTATGAAGATTACAAAATAGATAAAGATAAAAATGACAAGTGGAAAATGAGTGGTCCTGATAAATATACAAGAGAATATGATAATATGGAGACAGCTGGAAAATGTGGTTCACAAGAGAATATGATAATATGGAGACAGCTGGAAATCGTGGTTCACAAGAGAATAACTTAAGGGGATAAAGATCTGTGTTGGTCGGGAAGATGATGTTTGTGATGGGTGAAGATCTTTGTTGGAAGGGAAGATGATGTTTGTGATGGGTGAAGATCTTTGTTGGATGGGGAGATGATGTTTATGATGGGTGAAGATCATTGCTGTTATCAACAAAACCATCACATCTATTTGTGAACTCCGTCACAATGTTCCTACAGTCAGTGAGCTCCCGAAAGTTAATGTCTCACCTGTCTCACCTGTCTCACCTGTCTCACCTGTCTCATCTGTCTCACCTGTCTCACCTGTCTCACCTGTCTCACTTGTCTCACTTGTCTCACCTGTCTCACCTGTCTCACTTGTCTCACCTGTCTCACCTGTCTCACCTGTCTCATCTGTCTCACCTGTCTCACCTGTCTCATCTGTCTCACCTGTCTCACCTGTCTCACCTGTCTCACCTGTCTCACTTGTCTCACTTGTCTCACCTGTCTCATCTGTCTCACTTGTCTCACCTGTCTCATCTGTCTCACCTGTCTCATCTGTCTCATCTGTCTCACCTGTCTCATCTGTCTCAGGACTCTATCTAGAGTAGAGAGGAGACAACCTGTGAGAGTAGATAGAGTAGAGAGTAGATTAGAAATCCTGCATGATGATTTAGCATGAGCTATTTGATAGGATCCTGCAATCCTACATTGTCAATTCTTCTTACTCTATCTCTTCGTTCTTCTCTTTTTCTTCCTCTTACTTCTGTCAGTTCTGTTCGTCCTTCTCTTCTTTTTCGTAATATTTTACTTTCTGTTCTTCGTTACATGTCTTCATATTATTCGTCCTTCTCATCTTCGCCCACTTCATAAACCCACAAATAAAAATGGCTCTTTGCAGGAAGCCTGTGTAAGATTACTAATTATGCTGGTACATTTGTGGTGTGTAAAGACAGGTATGTTGTTACTGAGGTGACATGCACCATACACAGCCTCATTGAACTGCCGTTTATTAAAAGCACTCGGGTAGAGCGGCCTTATTCTTTCTGACCCACCGTAGGACCTCGAGATCCACTTGATATCACTATAAATAGTAACGTACATTTGTTCACGGAACCCCCATCCCCTTCTTCCTCCGACACAGTTATATTGCTGGCTTGTGTGACGCTATGTGCGTTTTAGTAGCCAATTATAAATTATCTAATTACAGCTTGCATAACGTCATCGAAATGTGTGTAGAAGGATCCAGTCGCAGACGGGAGATTAGCACTTGTCCCGGCCAAACTGACTTATTACCAACAATTGGCAAAAGGTTGCCAGACCTTTGAGCCTAATTACCAACAATTGGCAAAAGGTTGCCAGACCTTTGAGCCTAATTATTCTAACTGTTAATTATATAAGAGCCAGTCGTGAAATAAGGTTGTTAGTTTTACTTGGTCTACACTTCAATCATTCAGTCCGCTCCGTGTCAAGCATAAGAGCACTACTAGTGCTCGTGTTACTAAATTTTATTACTTGATAACCCGTTTCTTAGCGTGGGTTTTACCGCTGTGAGTTCTAACTTGGTCTCCAGCGATCTCTATGCTGGGTTATGGAGGTCCAGTGGGCTCTACCCCTGTGGGTTTCAACTTGGTCTCCAACGATCCCTGGGTTATGGAGATCCACCGGACTCTACCACTGTGGGTTTCAACTTGGTCTCCAACGATCCCTGGGTTATGGAGGTCCAGTGGGTTCTACCACTGTGGGTTTCAACTTGGTCTCCAACGATCCCTGGGTTATGGAGGTCCAGTGGGTTCAACCACTGTGAGTTTCAACTTGGTCTCCAACGATCCCTGGGTTATGGAGGTCCACCGGACTCTACCACTGTGGGTTTCAACTTGGTCTCCAACGATCCCTGGGTTATGGAGTTCCAGTGGGTTCTACGACTGTAGGTTTCAACTTGGTCTCCAACGATCCCTGGGTTATGGAGGTCCACCGTACTCTACCACTGTGGGTTTCAACTTGGTCTCCAACAATCCCTGGGTTATGGAGGTCCAGTGGGTTCTACCACTGTGGGTTTCAACTTGGTCTCCAACGATCCCTGGGTTATGTAGATCCACCGGACTCTACCACTGTGGGTTTCAACTTGGTCTCCAACGATCCCTGGGTTATGGAGGTCCAGTGGGTTCTACCACTGTGGGTTTCAACTTGGTCTCCAACGATCCCTGGGTTATGGAGGTCCAGTGGGTTCAACCACTGTGAGTTTCAACTTGGTCTCCAACGATCCCTGGGTTATGGAGGTCCACCGGACTCTACCACTGTGGGTTTCAACTTGGTCTCCAACGATCCCTGGGTTATGGAGTTCCAGTGGGTTCTACGACTGTGGGTTTCAACTTGGTCTCCAACGATCCCTGGGTTATGGAGGTCCACCGTACTCTACCACTGTGGGTTTCAACTTGGTCTCCAACAATCCCTGGGTTATGGAGGTCCAGTGGGTTCTACCACTGTGGGTTTCAACTTGGTCTCCAACGATCCCTGGGTTATGTAGATCCACCGGACTCTACCACTGTGGGTTTCAACTTGGTCTCCAACGATCCCTGGGTTATGGAGGTCCAGTGGGTTCTACCACTGTGGGTTTCAACTTGGTCTCCAACGATCCCTGGGTTATGGAGGTCCAGTGGGTTCAACCACTGTGAGTTTCAACTTGGTCTCCAACGATCCCTGGGTTATGGAGGTCCACCGGACTCTACCACTGTGGGTTTGAACTTGGTCTCCAACGATCCCTGGGTTATGGAGTTCCAGTGGGTTCTACGACTGTGGGTTTCAACTTGGTCTCCAACGATCCCTGGGTTATGGAGGTCCAGTGGGTTCTACCACTGTGGGTTTCAACTTGGTCTCCAACGATCCCTGGGTTATGGAGGCCCAGTGGGTTCTACCACTGTGGGTTTTAACTTGGTCTCCAACGATCCCTGGGTTATGGAGATCCAGTGGGCTCTACCACTGTGGGTTTCAACTTGGTCTCCAACGATCCCTGGGTTATGGAGGTCCAGTGGGTTCTACCAGTATGGGTTTCAACTTGGTCTCCAACGATCCCTTGGTTATGGAGGTCCACCGGACTCTACCACTGTGGGTTTCAACTTGGTCTCCAACGATCCCTGGGTTATGGAGTTCCAGTGGGTTCTACGACTGTGGGTTTCAACTTGGTCTCCAACGATCCCTGGGTTATGGAGGTCCACCGTACTCTACCACTGTGGGTTTCAACTTGGTCTCCAACAATCCCTGGGTTATGGAGGTCCAGTGGGTTCTACCACTGTGGGTTTCAACTTGGTCTCCAACGATCCCTGGGTTATGGAGATCCACCGGACTCTACCACTGTGGGTTTCAACTTGGTCTCCAACGATCCCTGGGTTATGGAGGTCCAGTGGGTTCTACCACTGTGGGTTTCAACTTGGTCTCTAACGATCCCTGGGTTATGGAGGTCCAGTGGGTTCAACCACTGTGAGTTTCAACTTGGTCTCCAACGATCCCTGGGTTATGGAGGTCCACCGGACTCTACCACTGTGGGTTTCAACTTGGTCTCCAACGATCCCTGGGTTATGGAGTTCCAGTGGGTTCTACGACTGTGGGTTTCAACTTGGTCTCCAACGATCCCTGGGTTATGGAGGTCCAGTGGGTTCTACCACTGTGGGTTTCAACTTGGTCTCCAACGATCCCTGGGTTATGGAGGCCCAGTGGGTTCTACCACTGTGGGTTTTAACTTGGTCTCCAACGATCCCTGGGTTATGGAGATCCAGTGGGCTCTACCACTGTGGGTTTCAACTTGGTCTCCAACGATCCCTGGGTTATGGAGGTCCAGTGGGCTCTACCACTGTGGGTTTCAACTTGGTCTCCAACGATCCACGGGTTATAGAGGTCCAGTGGGTTCTACCAGTATGGGTTTCAATTTGGTCTCCAACGATCCCTTGGTTATGGAGGTACAGTGGGTTCTACCACTGTGGGTTTCAACTTGGTCTCCATCGATCCCTGGGTTATGGAGGTCCAGTGGGCAGCAAACTTTCCTGCTGGTGTATAGTTGATGTTGTAGTGCGGTGAAAAATAGTCTGGTCAACGCGTTGGAGGTCTTCTCCTTTGTCTCTTCCCCAGTCAGGGATACCAGACTGCTGTCAGCGCGCTTCAACGTCCATTCTTTTCTCTGAACATGCGACCTTGACATTGATGCCTGGTCGTGGTTTAAGTAGTCAACCTCATCACTCACCAATAATAATTGCCAAAGATTGAATTTGTGGAGATTATACGTGCTCTGGTTGAGGGGAGAAAGTCTGAGCATACGTCTCTCTCTCTCTCTCTCTCTCTCTCTCTCTTGGGAAAGGTTAGGGTCACATACGGAGATCTATATGTTGATCCCTACCTCGTTGGCCAAGCTGCTGCAATACGTCATGTTCTCGTGTGCACGACGGGGAAGTGAAGCAGCGTTTTGTCGCTTTGAAAGCCTCAAGTGAAAATTTCAACATCATTCCTTTGTTACACATGCAAAGTGTGTTAGCCACCATACGGAAGAAGGTCGCGCTGCAGGTCCGAACCATATCCCGCCAGAGCTATTGAAGTACGCCATGGACCCGATCGGCTCCGCTCTTCACCACCTGTCTTGACAAGTATGGAGAACCGGACACGTTCCCGCGGATTGACGAGATGGAATAGTTGTTGCCCATTACAGAGTCAGTGGAGGCCGTGAGGGCTGCAACAACTATAGACCAATCTCACTACTCTCAGCCCCAGACAAGATATTTGCAAATGTGCTGCAGGTCTGGCTCAAGCCACTGATGCTGACCACATCAGTCCGGTTTCCCTCTGGGTAGATCAACTGTGGATTCCATTATTGCTCTCCGGCTCATGGCTGAGCTGCACCATGCATTCAACCGCCTCCTCTGCGCTGCGTAAGTGGATCTAAACGCTGCATTCGATTAGGTCGATAGGTCTGCTCTCTGGAAAGCCCTGCACGGCATCGGCACTCCTGCTCCAGTGTGAACTTGATAAGGGACACCGGTGCCAGAGTCTGCCTTGGTGGCACTCTCTCGGACAGGTTCCCAGCATCTTCGGTGGTCAGGCAGGGTAGCTTCCTTGCCCTTGACCTTTTCGACTGGATTCTTCACCGTATTGAGACCCACCATCCGGGCATTGTAATGGACCAATCACGCATTCTCGTCCACACTGATGACGTAGTCCTAGTCGGTCCAGACAATGCGGCTCTGCAGCAGTCTCTTGAGAAACTGGATCTCGGAACCTCAAACCTGGGTCTATCTATTTTCTGGACCAAGTCGAAAATTCAGAACCTTGGCTCCGACCCTGGTCCTCACAGCATTGTTGTCCATGGTCACACGGTGGAGTGGGTCACGCCGTGGAGTGGGTCACACCGTGGAGTGGGTCACACCGTGGAGTGGGTCACGCGGTGGAGTGGATCACACGGTGGAGTGGGTCACACGGTATAGTGAGTCACACAGGGAGTTAGTTACACGGTGGAGTGGGTTACACGGTGGAGTGGGTCACACGGTGGAGTGGGTCACACGTTGGAGTGGGTTACACGATGGAGTGTGTCACACGGTGGAGTGGGTCGCACGGTGTAGTGGGTCACACGGGGGAGTGGGTCGCACGGTGGGGTGGGTCGAACGGTGTCGTTGGTCACACGGTGGAGTGCACCAATGAATTCACATACCTGGGGAGTTCTTTTTCACCCGATGGACGCAGTGCGCCTGACATGTTAAGACGGCTCGGCTTGCTACTTCCGCTATGAACAAAACTTGTATTTATCAGATGTGTGTGGTTCGTGTCCTCCTGTACGGTTCAGAAACGTGGACCCTACTTAAACAGGACATATCAAGACTCGATGCTGTTCATATGTGCGCAACCATCGACGCATACGTCGCAGGTTGAGGTGTCTGCAAAGACGAGTCTTCCCTCCATCTTTGACACACTGGTCTGCCGTCGCCTGTCTCTCTTTGGTCACGTGGTTCGACTGGACCAGGAAGTACCGGCTCACCAGATCATGTCCAAGTCTGCTATGTGTAACAACGATCTCCCACCGGCCGGCTGGAGCCGTGGGAGGGATCATCGCCGTTCTAAATGGCAGCGACAGATATCAGTCACTCCTTCGACAGTGAACGAGGTTTGGCTACAAGCGTCAGCAGTTGGACATGATAGTGGTTGATCCACGCAACAGGCCCTAGACTACTAGGCGAAAATGATTAAAGTGTGTAAGAAATTCATTTTAATGGATCTACGTTCATGACTGCTGCAGTTTCCTGCATGAATATCCCTAAGTCTAGGACACACAACCAGCCCGACAGTTTCCTGCATGAAAGTCCCTAAGTCTAGGACACACAACCAGCCCGATAGTTTCCTGCATGAAAGTCCCTAAGTCTAGGACACACAACCAGCCCGATAGTTTCCAGCATGAAAGTCCCTAAGTCTAGGACACACAACCAGCCCGACAGTTTCCTGCATGAAAGTCCCTAAGTCTAGGACACACAACCAGCCCGACAGTTTCCTGCATGAAAGTCCCTAAGTCTAGGACACACAACCAGCCCGATAGTTTCCTGCATGATAGTCCCTAAGTCTAGGGAGAAAAATGTCAACTGCATGAACAGTAGAACCTGAAATAAATTAGCAATTCTCAAAACGTAGTTTTAAGGTCTACAACAGTACCCAGTATTAGATTCGACTACATCCAGTTTTAAATTCGACTACAACAGCCAGTTTTTGAGTCCGCCAGAACACCAAGTTTTAGCTTCGTCACAACACTCCCAAGTTTCAGGGTCTACCACAACACCCAGTTTCAGGCTCTACAACTATACACAGTTTCAGCGTCTACCACAACACCCAGTTTCAGGGTCTACCCCAACACCCAGTTTCAGGGTCTACCACTACACACAGTTTCAGCGTCTACCACAACACCCAGTTTCAGGGTCTACCACAACACCCACTTTCAGGGTCTACCACTACACACAGTTTCAGCGTCTACCACAACACCCAATTTCAGGGTCTACCACAACACCCAGTTTCAGGGTCTACCACAACATCCAGTTTCAGCGTGTACCACAACACCCAGTCTCAGGGTCTACCACAACATCCAGTTTCATGGTCTACCACAACACCCAGAATCAGGGTCTACCACAACACCCAGTTTCATGGTCTACCACAACACCCAGTTTCAGGACCATTGACCGAATGCTGACCATGTTTGAGAGCAGGGTCGGAGGCCTTCAAATGTCACGAATTATTGACGAGATGACGTCAGTAACGGCGTGAAAGTGTTGATGCTCTCTTACACCTCGGCTTCTTGACCCTTTCATTGGATTCCTTGGCTTTCCATCTTTCATTCGTAATCTCTTTTTCTTATTTCGCTTTCTCTTTTTCTATTTCTCTCTGTCTCTGTCTCTTTCTCTTCTTCTAACAGTTTAGACTTGCGAATGGTAGGGCTCCCATTTCTCAGAGTAAAGGTAGCGGTTCGATACCTGCTACCCACCAAGTTGTAAGTGGCTGTCTGGCCTAATTTATGTGACATATCCATCAACAGTATCTCATCCCCACTTACAGTGAGACAGTATCTCATCCCCACTTACAGCGAGGCAGTATCTCATCCTCACTTACAGCGAGACAGTATCTCATCCCCACTCACAGCGAGACAGTATCTCATCCCCACTTACAGTGAGACAGTATCTCATCCCCACTTACAGTGAGACAGTATGCTTTGCCCCCACTTACAGCGAGACAGTATCTCATCCCCACTTACAGCGAGACACTATCTCATCCCCACTTACAGCGAGACAGTATGCTCAGCGAGACAGTATCTCATCCCCACTTACAGCGAGACAGTATGCTTTGCCTCCACTTACAGCGAGACAGTATCTCATCCCCACTTACAGCGAGACAGTATGCTTTGCCTCCACTTACAGCGAGACAGTATGCTTTGCCTCCACTTACAGCGAGACAGTATGCTTTGCCTCCACTTACAGCGAGACAGTATCTCATCCCCACTTACAGCGAGACAGTATGCTTTGCCTCCACTTACAGAGAGACAGTATCTCATCCCCACTTACAGCGAGACAGTATGCTTTGCCTCCACTTACAGCGAGACAGTATCTCATCCCCACTTACAGCGAGACAGTATGCTTTGCCTCCACTTACAGCGAGACAGTATCTCATCCCCACTTACAGCGAGACAGTATGCTTTGCCTCCACTTACAGCGAGACAGTATCTCATCCCCACTTACAGCGAGACAGTATGGTATGCTTCCACTTACAGCGAGGTATATAATTTGCAGTTCCAAACAACAGGAAAGGAGGAAAGTCTCGCACAATGAACGCTCCAACACTTCATCCCTGACTGCAGTGCATGCTGTGTGATGACCTTCACAATTACCACGTTAATTCAAATTCGATATGTACACACTCTTTACATGTGTTCTGCTAGCGTGCCATGTGTTCGGCTTTCATTATAAATATTTATATTCGAGACTCCCTTCAGTTCAGCCTTACTTCTCGTGTTTATGTCTTCGTTAACAGAATTGCATTTGAAAGATTTCCTGCAGAGTCGTGATCTATGCGATTCGTTTATAGTGAATCGAATATTGACTTTCTATGAACTTTGTACCTGCGCCTGTTTCTTTTTCATCTTCGGCGTCCTTTCTCACTTCTGCCATGGTTTTATTCGTAAACATTTCTAGCTCAAATTGGGCCATTTCCCTAAAATATGATAAGCCTAATATGCGTGCAGGCTGCTCAGGTGTGGGACCTGTATAGCGTCATGCACCTGGTCAGGATTATCATAGTTGGGTATTCAAAGTTGACGCTGATAACAACTGATAACTGGTCGAAATATTTGACTTATTATAACTATTTCTGACACCTGGTGATAACAGGCAGTTATAAGTTCTGGTCACTCCCTCACGTCTCGCCTCTCTCTTGACTCCATCTCTCCATTCTCTCGCTGTCTGTCTCTTCCGTTTTGTGTTGCTCCTACCTTCCGTCTCTCTGGTCTTCAGACCAAAGTCAGATTCTATTAAATTGTTCACCAGCGAATGGCTACTGTTTCCTTCTGCTGCGCTCGGATGCGAGCTAGTTTGTCTGTATATTTGCGTGTCTGTCTATTTATGTCGTTTATCTGTATATTGGCCCATATATATATGTACCGGTTTATGTGTCTTTGTCTGTTTTTTAAAAAATGTATTCATGTATCTTTCTGCTTATGTCTATTTATCACTTTATTGTTATGCATTTGTCTGTGTATCTATTGAGTGGTCTGACTATGTCTTTATGTATGATAAGGACAAGAATGACACTACTGCCACACTGAGAGCATGTCCTAAGAGGCGACTAACTATGTGGCATGGCATAACACCAGCCATGGTTAGTTGGTTTGTTTAGAGCAGCATAGATGGCGCCTAACAGGCTGAGGGTCTACTTTACTCTAATGTTTGAGTCTATTAAGATGGAATCGCACATCAATTAACCACCCTCCGTAAGCGCTTGCCCCAGCGCAGTGGAGTATTAAGCTGCTCGAGCCTAGCCTGCTAAACAGGAAACCCGGCTACATCCAGCTCATACCAGAGCTGGGACCTGCATATGGGTATCTGCCCCCGTAGAAGCATAGGTCGGCTAAAGAACATAAGAACTATGTATCTCCATGTCTGTCTAGTCTTCAACCCATGTCTAGTCTTCTATCCATATTTGTCTAGTCTTCAACCCATGTCTAGTCTTCTATCCATGTCTGTCTGTTAATTTGTGCATGCATATCCCTATAACTGTATATTATATCCATATTTCTGCGTGTCCGCTTATTTGTCTATATATCTCTCTGCACCTACTTATTTATCCATACATCTCTGTGCTTATTTATGTGTCTACGTCTATGTGTTCTTGTCTATATGCCTGTTTAAGTATTTGTCTTGCTGTTAACTAGCGTTTGACCTCCTTGCTGTCTGCTTGATTTATCTCTCCTGGCAACACCAGCAACTTTTCATGGATATTTCACCACTTATAATCTCCATCTTCTGTGCCTTGCATAAAGAACACCTGCAACACAGGTATTAGAAAGGTGAGAATGCGTCTGCTGTTTATCACTCTTGACGTTGGTGCCTTGATCGGGGTCGGGTGTTTAAATAGGGGTGACAATTGACATGTGACATTAGAGGTTGTCTAACATCTACTTTAAATTTATGTCTACTCTTCCATCTTCTATACAAATATTGTTCACGTATTTGAACTGTAAGGCTTATTTAACTATTAAATTGTTTACCTGTATGTTAAGTGAATCTAGTCTTAGTGGACCTGTGCATCTACAAGGGCGTTATCTATCCCTTGTGCAGATCTCAACTGTCGTGCGGATCCCAGCTCTTGTCTGAGTTGGTAGTAGCTGGGACCATTTCTCTGCCTATCGGGTTGGGCTCGAGCAGCGTTATGTATTTTAGTTTTGTGCTGGTCTCAAATCAGTTTCCAGTCGGTTATGTCTCGGGCACGGGTTGTCCAGTAGATGGCTAACTTCTGTCTCGGGCACGGGTTGTCAATGAGATGGCTAACTTCTGTCTCGGGCACGGGCTGTCCAGTGGATGGCTAACTTCTGTCTCGGGGCACGGGTTGTCCAGTTGATAGCTAACTTCTGTCTCGAGCACGGGTTGTCCAGTGGATGGCTAACTTCTGTCTCTGGCACGGGCTGTCCAGTGGATTGCTAACTTCTGTCTCGGGCATGGGTTGTCCAGTGGATGGCTAACTTCTGTCTCGGGCACGGTTGTCAGGTGAATGGCTAACTTCTGTCTCGGGCACGGGTTGTCCAGTGGATATGTAACTTCTGTCTCTGGCACGGGTTGTCCAGTGGATAGCTAACTTCTGTCTCGGGCACGGGTTATCCAGTGGATGGCTAACTTCTGTCTCGGGCACGGGTTGTCCGGTTAATGGCTAATTTCTGGTCGGGCATGGGCTGTCCAGTGGATGGCTAACTTCTGTCTCGGGTCACGGGCTGTCCAGCTGATAGCTAATTAGTTTGTTTCAGGATCACGAATCGTGTGCTGCTCGAAAGAATCTTTCCATCTAGTAGGAGAGGGGGTGGGTGGACGGGAGTCTGCTAGGTGGTCTTTTTTTGCAGCATGGGTACCACAGAGTGGTCGGTGTTGGCTTGATGGATGCCATCCTTGACGTGTGACAATGCCCGGATGTTACTGTTATGGGAGCCTATCTGGCGCTTTAGACTAAATGATAGGCTCACAAGACGGTACTCAGGTCAGGCATGTGGTGTATTTAGCTGGTTCTCCATAGCTTTTGTCAGAGACCAGGTTTCACATCCATAGCATGGCGCTGGTAGGACCACTGAGTCGAATAGGTCAGCTCGCAGTCTTGTTTTGTCTGTTGCCGCCTTTATCGAGATCAAGGCAGCCTAGCCTGCTCGACGGCGCCTGGAGTTCAGGTTTCAAATTATTTCCCGTTTTCAGGAATGTAGCAGATCCCACAGTTTCCCCTAGGGTTATTCTAACTTAAACGTTACCTCACTCAACCACAACATTCATGACCACACACAGCAAATGACATAGCACACAGCAGATGGCATATTTATTATATAATACTCATACCAGAAAAATGAGTAGTGAAATTACAAACACAATACAATACATATCATCTTAACTAAATATTTCTATATTATATATATGTTAATATAAATATTAACTAAAGCGGAAATTTTAAGCATTAGCTATTGATAGAATTCCCAACTATCAAAAACCCAGTTCTATTGTCGAACTCACATCACACACAGATCTGCATCCTCAACACACTCTCAAAAACTCGTCCTCCCTCAAATCCCCTCAGGCGGGCAATCTGGACATAATGCATTCAATATATTCCACGTATACTCACATATGATCTCTCAACTCAGTCGATCTGCGTATACACACAACTCTAGAACATACCTCGTTCCATCGGTGTCTACACACACCACACACACATCTAGATCTCACATAGTCGATCTACACACTCGCTTAACTCGCCAGGACACACCTCGTTCAGAAGGTGTTCTACTTACAACACACATTCAGATTATCTCTGGATACAAAATGCTTAACGATAACCTATTTGAGCGACTGACCCCGACTCAATGGCGTATGCATTTGAGCGATCCTGTTCTATCTCCAACATTCGTACAACAGTCTATCAATCGCTCTTCTACTACGTCGGTGAGCTAAACAGACTCCTATCTACATTCCCTCTCTCGCTCTCATCCCTCACCATGGCCAGCCTGCTTGAGCTAAACTTTGTCTAGTATTTTATAGACTCAAGCAGTATCAGAGCTGACCAATGAATCTCGAGGGGTGGCACCAATCAGTCGCTAATGCAACGAATTATTCTAAACACCTGTCACTCATCTATCGCAGCAAGCTCCGCTGTCCACTTGCCTGTCACTCATCCCCTACTATCCACATCGGAACGCCATCGGCCATTTCCTAGCTGTACACATTCTTTCCCCCAACTCCGTTTTCCTTTTTTGAGACGGTGAGTGACCTTGACGTAGTGTTCAGAAGGAGAGTGATCTTGGCACGCATTCAGGCACCTTTGTTCTCTGAGTCGCCGACTACATCACCCCTGCCCTAAACGCTCATGCTCATGCTGGAAATGTTACAGGAGACGGGCGAGGTAGATGTCGAAGAGACGGCCGAGGTAGATGTTGAGGAGGCGGCCATGGTAGATGTTGAGGAGGCGGCCGAGGTAGATGTTGAGGAGGCGGCCAATGTAGATGTTGAGGAGGCGGCCGAGGTAGATGTATTCGTTGACATCCCTCAATGGTGTATCATTTAGGGATTCGAGGTTGGGCTCTGCAAAACGGTTAGGCATAGCTTTCGTTGTTTCTATATTTCTTGTGAGGCCTGTACTCGTTTCCTTCGTTTCCAGCGATGCTAGCATCTGTGTCGCTTCGGCGGATGTCACTGTGACAAGTGTGATATCGTCACCTCCGGCGGATGTCTCTGTGACAAGTGTGATATCGTCACCTCCGGCGGATGTCACTGTGATAAGTGTGATATCGTCACCTCCGGCGGATGTCACTGTGATAAGTGTGATATCGTCACCTCCGGCGGATGTCTCTGTGACATGTGTGATATCGTCACCTCCGGCGGATGTCACTGTGATAAGTGTGATATCGTCACCTCCGGCGGATTTCACTGTGACATGTGTGATATCGTCATCGAATCTTAGGTGGTTGAGTAGTCACCAATTAAAGTCCATGCCGTACTCGCTCCAGTCGCAATGTCTCATCGTCGACTCCAGACAGGCAGAGAAAAGGTTGGGCCAGATGGCGTCGCCCTGTCGTACACCTTTCTCCGTGACGATTGCTACCGGTGGTGTGAACGGACGAGTGACGGTCTCGCATAGAAACGTTTGCACATGTATTCCATCTTGTTAATTTTTTAATTTGACGTGTTTGCTTCACTAGTTTCTACTGGCGGGGGGCGCGCCTACTCCACCCCAGACCGTAGTCAATTGGGCGATATTAAGGCGCGTAAACCAGTGCTTGGATGTATGTGTGTGTCTGTATGTACCTATGCTAGGTTTGTGCTCTCTCAGAAGCCAGCCCAGCCAAAGACAAACATGTCTATGTAGCCAGCTTCATCCTTTTGATAGTCGATGAATGTCAACACTAGCGTGGTGCTATCTTGCTTCCTCAGTGAGTCTAGTGTTCCTCTAAACTTCATAGATCTTATCCTCGGAGTGCTAATCTTCCCAACTGTCACATACTTTGCCAAGTCATGTCAGGTTATTTTGAAGTGCATCCACTCCCGTGTTAGGATTTGGGAGCAAGATGCTGAGCAGCACATGAGCTGCAGTGGTCAGCGACCCATAGTTGACTGCTAGCGTCAGGGCCAGCGAACCATAGCTGCCAAGACCCTTCTACACCTCCACGCGGTGATCCTGGATAACAGGCTCCAGCAAGGCAGACTGGCTAAGGAGAAGGGATCGAAGAGGGAATGCTAACTCGGTACTCAAAAAATGCTTGCTGAAGTCGGAGTGTTGGACCGAAAGGTGCAAATATCGCAGCCAAGCTGTAAACTACTACACAACGCATTCCGTTCTCTGGACTAAATTCTGCTACTTAAGCCCTTTCAGGGTTTGGTAGTGGGAGATTGAGAACGAACGAAGAAGAAGATGAAGAAGGATTTGGTCGTCTTCTATGTACAGTTTCTGTAATGATTATTTGCATTCTTCGCTTCTCATGCTTAACTTTACTTCCGGTGGATGCTACTCGCCTGGCTACTGATTTCATTATCTTTATTTTGTTGTGTACTGCAAGACCGGAAGCAACCATCCTTGTCGTTCTCCTCTACAAATCCTTTTCTGACTTTTCAATTTGTTACAGCCCTTTCACATCTTATAGTTGTTCTTGTATTTCGTAGTAATCTAATATTGCCCATACTTTATTCCTACCAACTCTATCTAAAGTTTTCGCATCATCAATAAATATTGTGTTTAAATGCTTTGTGGAAGTGTTCTTTGGCTTTATTATTTCGTGGTCAAGCCATCCGCACATCCCACTGTACGTCAAGGCCTCAGTACATCCCACTGTAGGTCAAGGCCTCAGTACATCCCACTGTAGGTCAAGGCCTCAGTACATCCCACTCAAGGTCAAGCTATCAGTACATCCCTCTGTAGGTCAAGGCCTTAGTACATCCCACTCTAGGTCAAGGCCTCAGTAAATCCCACTCAAGGTCAAGCCATCAGTACATCTCACTCAAGGTCCATCCATCAGTACATCAAACTCAAGGTCTATCCCTCAGTACATCCCACTGAAGGTCAAGCAATCCCACTCCCCTACATAATCCAAATTGACGTTTCCTCAACTGAGGTTCAGTGACTGATCCTATTCTTTACTCATCCTGTGCAACCCACTACTGACCAACCCATCACCGTTACGGACGGTTGGCGCCACTAATACTTGTATCCTAAGCGGCCTGTGTGTATCCCTTTGTTTAAGTATTATGGGATACATTTTCCCTGTATGACTTAGCAGCGATGGGCATGTGTATGTACCGGAATTTCTGTTACTTTCTTTTAATTACTAAATTGATTCAACTGTTACATGTTTTCAATTGTTCGGTTCTCTTCTGGCTATCCATTTTCTTGGAAAGACACTTCACTGATGTCTTTCTACAGTCAATTCAGTTCATGCCGTGACCTTCTGAGATCGTTGGGGCACACCTGCTGTCACCTCCACAACCAAACGACCTCCCTCTCTGCCTGTGGTTGTTTGTTGTGTATCGACGGGTCGGAGGTTAGTCCATTCATGGATGATGTCTTCCTATCGTTGACTCGGTGGACCTCGCCTTCGCTTGCCCTATGCTGTGCCATCGTCATGTCAAAATATCTCAAGACTGTGCCTGTAGTAAGGGATTTGTAAGTCGATTGGACCTCGACACGTGGCCAAACCAAGTCAGCTGTCACCTTTTGATCATTGTGAGGAGGTCGTTGTACAGTCAACTTGCATTCTCCATTCTACGTCATACTTCATCATTTGCGATACCGTCTTTGCAGGTGATATTTAGCAGTCTTCTAGAACATTACCTACATTCTTCTCTCTAGGTATGCTGTCAAAGTCCATGATTCGCAGGCGTAGAGAAATATCTAAAGAACCAATGAGCGCATTATTCTGACCTTTATGGCGAGGGAGAGTCGTTTATCTTTCCATATATGTCTCAATCGTGCAAGCGCTGCTGTTGTTTGAGATATTCTGTCCAGGATCTCTGGTCTCCATTCCTCATCGCTGATTGTTGAGCCCAGATATTTGAAACGGGTTCCCTCTTCAAGATCATGCCCATTTGCTTTGATCACAGAGTTGATTCCTTCAGTGTTGTTGATCCTTAACTTTCTCCTTCTACAAGCTTGAATAAACTCAGCTGCTGTGCTGTCTCCATCTTATGTTTGATATGTTCTTTGTGTATCTTTCTATTTCTTCTTCCGGTATATCAGGTTCGAGATGTCTCGTGAGATCAATATTAATTCTCACTGAGTGCTTGTTTGGTTCACAAGTTCCTGGAAGTACTCTATCTCTCGTGTTTATCTTACGTGTTTGTTACATATTGAGCAGCTCAGCCTAATTGCTTTGATACTTTCGTGGTAAATTTTGATGTATGTATGCAAGGTTGTTTGTTCTCCGTAATTTTGTTTCTCGCGATTTTCATTACCCGTTTGTTATTTCATCTTGCAATTTGATAAGTAATATAATCTTTGATTTGATCAGAAATATAATCTTCCTGTATCTTGGACGTGAGCCAAGTTTTGTAGAATGTCTGGCAAATCTTTAACTTTTTCCTTCCGGCTAATTTCTCTTCTCTTCGCTGCGTTGTACGATTCGTCTTCACATATTTCATTGAGCGTATACATCGTGTCTGCTTGGCCTAGCTTCATCCGTTCTCAATCTCCACCTACCAAGCCCTGAACAGGGTTTCGCAAGCAGCATGATGTAGTCCAGAAAACAAAATTCGTTGTGTCGTAGTTTACATCTTGACTGCGATATTTGCACATTTCGGTCCGACACATCCGACTTCAGCAGGAAATTTTCGAGTACCTGATTTGTTCCTTCGAGATCGCTGTTTATATCGTCAAATTCTCCATTAAATCCCTGGACAATAAGTCATTTCGTGACATATTTTTGTTGTAATAACTTTCACTTTTAAATAGTTTACGCAAACAGACCCGAGCATCAGATGTAATGAGGCAGAGACCATAATTGAAGAAAGCATCAGGGGCAAATGCGTTGATCAACACCCAGACCCCAGAAAAAGACAGCTACGTTAACTTAACGAGATAACAGCAAGTCATCATCTTCAGACTGAGAACTGGACATAACAGACTCAAAGGTTATCTTTACAACAAAATGAGGATTGGGACAGGTGACAGGTGTCCATGTGGGGAGCATATCATGACCGCGGAACACCTCCTGCAGATCTTCATGCTCACAAAGGAATAGAGAGAGAGAACAATACTGGCCTCGCGAGACAGATATGAGACAGTAAAGAGCTGTATGGTCATAAAACAGCCTTACAAACAACGGTGTCCTTTGTAAGAGAAACCGGGACCTTGATCTGAGGATGATAGAGAAACGGGACCTTGATCTGAGGATGATAGAGAAACGGGACCTTGATCTGAGGATCATAGAGAAACGGGACCTTGATCTGAGGATGATAGAGAAACGGGACCTTGATCTGAGGATCATAGAGAAACGGGACCTTGATCTGAGGATGATAGAGAAACGGGACCTTGATCTGAGGATCATAGAGAAACGGGACCTTGATCTGAGGATCATAGAGAAACCTGGACCTTGATATGAGGATGAACGAAGAAGAAGAAGTAGACGCAGGTTTGTGTCGATTATTGCCTTTCCTTTTTTCTCACCTGTCCTGTGAAATGTTATTTGTTTCATGACCACGGGTCAATGATCAGCATTTTTCTACAAGTTGTTATTCCTCTATAATCTTATATTTCTATTTTTGCCGCTGTCTAGTTGATAATCAAATTGTGATGCTATATCTGGACTGTTTTACCTGTCTCAGGTGTTATATGATGCAATATCTGGACTGTTTTACCTGTCTCATGTGTTATTGATACAATATCTGGACTGTTTTACCTGTCTCAGGTGTTATATGATGCAATATCTGGACTGTTTTACCTGTCTCATGTGTTATTGATGCAATATCTGGTCTGTTCTACCTGTCCCAGGTGTTATATGATTGTCGCAGTGTTGGAAATTCAGAGATTATTTATTTATTATTATTTCTGTTTCTATCAAAAATACAAATATAATTACAGCCAAGTCCTCCAATTGATGGGGTCCACCATACATTATTCTGCTGCAGAATAAAGGCCGTTTCACTCTACAGTCACATGTAGTGTACAGTCAACTCAACTAATAAAAAAACAATATGCCTGCCCGAGGCCGTTGAATGAAGGATAGTTGTGATAACCAAGCCATTCTGTGCCTGCACAAGGCATCAGCAAGTTTAAGAGTTTATGCATGGGCACAGAAACCTGCAAGCGCGCCTCCCTTGGACTGGAAGGCTAATACACTTGTACATGTTGAGCTGACATTAGCCAGAAATGAGGTAACATACAGAGAACAGATGAACTTATCTGGGTCCTGCTGAGGTCATATCTGGTGTTGATCCCGGGGTCCACTTTATGATGTGAACTGTAGGACCCATTATTTACTTCCTGTGAGGGCTCTCCATGGTCAAGCCGCCTGGCTCGTTTTCAGGCGGTAGGGGTTCGAATTCGAGCTGTGGAGGTTAGCTGTCATGATGCATTTTATTTTTTGGAGATCATTTGGGTCATCGCTGGAGATCCCTGGGGTCGTCGCTGGAGATCCCTGGGCTCATCGCTGGAGATCCCTGGGGTCGTCGCTGGAGATCCCTGGGCTCATCGCTGGAGATCCCTGGGGTCATCACTGGAGATCCCTGGGTTCATCACTGGAGCGACGGAGTTCGTGCTATGTTCGATGCTCTCGACAGGTGGGGATACCTTTGTGCGATGCTCTCGACAGGTGGGGACACCTTTGTGCGATGTTCTAGGCAGGTAGGGACACCTTTGTGCGATGTTCTAGGCAGGTGGGGATACCTTTGTGCGATACTCTAGGCAGGTGGGGTACCCTTCTGTGGAGACCGAACTATATGGCCGCGACAATGAAGTCTAGCCATCTTCTTTACCCTTTCCATGACCAAGCATCGCGTCATCCAGTGTTCAGCCAGTGTTCAGCGACCTGAATTGCCCTGTCGATCTCCTCCAGCATGTCGCTCTGGTCACCTGTATCCAGAAGGTTGGTTAGATCATGTACCACATCGCAGTCCCGTGTATCGCGCTGTCTGGGAGGCCCCATTTCTTCATGATCCTCAAACATGAACCCATTAGTGTTTGGCTGGGAAGGCAGAGAATAGAACTTCTTCAACCTACTGAGCGCGTCGTAGAAAATGACTATGGAGGAGTGTGCATGGGCCTGACAACCTCATCATGTAAAACAAATATAAACCACCACGGCATGAACAAATCAATGCATTTCTATACCAGTTGGTACAGTGTAGGTGTTGCTTGTATGTTCTTACTGTATGAAGAAAGGTCTGACGATTATGTCAAGTGAGTTCCTGTAGGACTGAAGCGAGCAAAATTGTTTCCCGTGTCTACCTGTCTGTCTACCTGTCTGTCTACCTGTCTGTCTACCTGTCTGTCTTTCAGACTGTCTTTAATTATACATGTAGGCCACGGATTTGGTGGGAAGAGACTGATATTTTATGGGCTCTTATGTCGATATTTTATGGGCTCTTATGTCGATATTTTATGGTTTCATGTCGATATTTTATAGGCTCTTATGTCGATATTTTATGGGCTCTTATGTCGATAATTTATGGTTTCTTATGTCGATATTTTATGAGCTCTTATGTCGATATTTTATGGGCTCTTATGTCGATATTTTATGGGCTCTTATGTCGATATTTTATTGGCCACTTATGTCGATATTTTATGGGCCACATATCGATATTTTATGGGCTCTTATGTCGATATTTTATGGGCCACGTGTCGATATTTTATGGGCTCTTATTTCGATATTTTATGGGTCACATGTAAATATTTTATGGGTTCTTATGTCGATATTTTATGGGATCTTATGTCGATATTTTATGGGCTCTTATGTCGATATTTTATGGTTTCATGTCGATATTTTATGGGCTCTTATGTCGATATTTAATGGGCTCTTACGTCGATATTTTATGGGCCACTTATGTTGATATTTAATGGGACACATGTAGATATTTTATGGACCACAAGTAGATATTTTATGGGCCACATGTAGATATTTTCTGGACCACATGTCCATATTTTATGGGTTCTTATGTCGATATTTTATGGGCCACATGTAGATATTTTATGGGTTCTTATGTCGATTATTTATTGGCCACATGTAGATATTTTATGGGATCTTATGTCGATATTTTATGGGTTCTTATGTCGATATTTTATGGGCCACTTATGTCGATATTTTATGGGCCATATGTCGATATTTAATGGGTTCTTATGTCGATATTTTATGGACCACATGTCGATATTTTATAGGTTCTTATGTCGAAATTTTATGGTCTCTATCTCGATATTTTATGGGTTCTTATGTCGATATTTTATGGGCCACATGTAGATATTTTATGGGATCTTATGTCGATATTTTATGGGTTCTTATGTCGATATTTTATGGGCCACTTATGTCGATATTTTATGGGCCATATTTCGATATTTTATGGGTTCTTATGTCGATATTTTATGGGCCACATGTAGATATTTTATGGGTTCTTATGTCGATATTTTATGGGCCACATGTCGATATTTTATGGGTTCTTATGTCGATATTTTATGGGCCACATGTCGATATTTTATGGGTTCTTATGTCGATATTTTATGGGACACATGTAGATATTTTATGGGATACATGTAGATATTTTATGGGCTCATATCGATATTTTATGGGCTAGATGTCGATATTTCATGAGCTCATGTCGATATTTTATGGGCCACTTATGTCGATATTTTATAGGCCACTTATGTATATATTTGAATACAATATGCATGCCACTGTTAATATCGAATGCCTCATGTATGTGTCGCAGTGGTCGAGAGGTAAGTCTCTGACCTCTCACATTAATGAACCGAAACAGCGAGGGTTCGAGCCCGCATGTTTCAAGCGACCCCTCGTCTCAAGGGTGGTGAGGCCAGAGTGTCTGCATCCTGAATGACCTCCAGTCGTATTTACTTATGTCTTGCCACTGATCAACAGAAGCTCGGGACTAGAGAGTGAGGCTGATGACCAGCTTCTTCCTATCTATAATCCAACAACCATCGTCTGATGGTGTCGTCATCCTCGTTTGGGATGGGCAACTAACACTCCCAATGTTTGTGTGTGTACACAAACGCATGCACGTACAAACACCCCCACACACAGACGCTCGCACACATTCACACGGGCGCACCTCACCAAGATGATGTCTGTCTAACCTACAAACCACCCTCTCTCTAACATTCAAATCACCCTCTCTCTAACCTACAAACCACCCTCTCCGTAACATACAAACCACCCTCTCTCCAACATACAAACCACCCTCTCTCCAACATACAAACCACCCTCTGTCTAACCTTCAAATCACCCTCTCTTTAACATACAAACCACCCTCTCTCTAACCTTCAAATCACCCTCTCTCTAACATACAAACTACCCTCTCTCTAACATTCAAATCACCCTCTCTCTAACCTACAAACCGCATCTCTCTAACATACAAACCACCCTCTCTCTAACCTTCAAACCACCCTCTCTCTAACCTACAAACCACCCTCTCTCTAACCTACAAACCACCCTCTCTCTAACCTACAAACCACCCTCTCTCTAACCTACAAACCACCCTCTCTCTAACCTACAAACCACCCTCTCTCTAACCTACAAACCACCCTCTCTCTAGCCTACAAACCATCCTCTCTCTAACTTACAAACCATCCTCTCTCTAACCTTCAAATCACCCTCTCTCTAACATACAAACCACCCTCTCTCTAACCTTCAAATCACCCTCTAACATACAAACTACCCTCTCTCTAACATACAAACTACCCTCTCTCTAACATACAAACCACCCTCTCTCTAAACTACAAACCGCCTCTCTCTAACATACAAACCACCCTCTCTCTAACCTACAAACCACCCTATCTCTAACATACAAACCGCCTCTCTCTAACCTACAAACCACCCTCTCTCTAACCTACAAACCACCCTCTCTCTAACCTACAAACCACCCTCTCTCTAACATACAAACCACCCTCTCTCTAACCTACAAACCACCCTCTCTCTAACATACAAACCACCCTCTCTTTAACCTACAAACCACCCTCTCTCTAACCTACAAACCACCCTCTCTCTAACATACAAACCACCCTCTCTCTAACCTACAAACCACCCTCTCTCTAACCTACAAACCACCCTCTCTCTAACCTACAAACCACCCTCTCTCTAACCTACAAACCACCCTCTCCTCGTCCCATCACCATCATCTGAACTTACTCTAGCCTTGACCTACATTACTTAGCCTGGCCACTCACAGTTTGCCCACTGATGCGGTTTGCTACGCTCATTAGATGGGCAGCCATCTTGAACATCTGTGGCTCCCTCTATATATTTCTGTGAACGGTAAGTGAATATAGGCCAGAAGTGAAGTAATCCAGCCGTATAAATGATTTAATGAACTGCGAAGTACAAAGATAGACAGGGCTGGTAATGATTGACCACTCCAAGTAGCTAAAGAGAAATATTCGCACAGCACAGTGATGGAAACTCGAGGGGTTATCATTTAGCGTGTGTGACCTTGGTTGGACAGCCACTGCGCTTATCTAAGCTGAGTGGAGTTGTCATTCTTCATCTGTTACTTCTACGGGGCTGGCAGTTCACTTATGTGGGCTTGGGGATGTTGTCAGTTCCCTGATGTAGGTGCAGTAATGGTGTCAGTCCTCTCCCCCATTTCTACAGTAATGGTGTCAGTCCTCTCTCCCATAATTACAGTAATGGTGTCAGTCCTCTCCCCCATAATTACAGTAATGGTGTCAGTCCTCTCTCCCATAATTACAGTAATGGTGTCAGTCCTCTCCCCTATAATTACAGAAATTGTGTCAGTCCTCTTCCCTATAATTACAGTAATGTTGTCAGTCCTCTCCCCTATAATTACAGTAATGGTGTCAGTCCTCTCTTCCATAATTATAGTAATGGTGTCAGTCCTCTCCCCTATATATACAGTAATGGTGTCAGTCCTCTCCCCTATAATTACAGTAATGGTGTCAGTCCTCTCCCCTATAATTACAGTAATGGTGTCAGTCCTCTCCCCTATAATTACAGTAATTGTGTCAGTCCTCTCCCCTATAATTACAGTAATGGTGTCAGTCCTCTCCCCTATAATTACAGAAATGGTGTCAGTCATCCCCCCTATAATTACAGTAATGGTGTCAGTCCTCTCTCCTATAATTACAGTAATGGTGTCAGTCCTCTCCCGCATAATTACAGTAATGGTGTCAGTCCTCTCCCCCATAATTACAGTAATGGTGTCAGTCCTCTCCCCCATAATTACAGTAATGGTGTCAGTCTTCTCCCCCCTAATTACAATAATGGTGTCAGTCCTCTCTCCGATAATTACAGTAATGGTGTCAGTCCCCTGATATAGGTACTGCAATGTTGTCAGTCTTCTATTACAACAGAAGGGTAGTTCCTTATTTATCCGCATCGTACTGTAACGAATCGCTTCTTGTTGCGTCCTAACATGACCTAATATTTCTCCGCATCGTACTGTAACGAATCGCTTCTTGTTGCGTCCTAGCATGACCTAATATTTCTCCGCATCGTACTGTAACGAATCGCTTCTTGTTGTGTCCTAACATGACCTAATATTTCTCCGCATCGTACTGTAACGAATCGCTTCTTGTTGCGTCCTAACATGACCTAGTATTGACAGCAGCGTACTGTAACGAATCGCTTCTTGTTGCCCCCTAACATGACCTAGTATTGACAGCAGCGTACTGTAACGAATCGCTTCTAGTTGCCCCCTAACATGACCTAGTATTGACAGCAGCGTACTGTACAGGTGTTCAATCTCTCGACAGATAATGATCAGGGACTGCGAACTGGCTTAAGCACCAAATATAGGCACGAGAGATGCAGTATGAGAAGATGATGCCGGTGGAATTGAGCATTATAGATATAATTACATGTTAATTAAACAACGACAAAGAAGAAATACAACAGCAGACTAGAATGATCCCCAACGTTGACTAGACACCGATCATAGACCAGTAGTAATGACACAAACAACGCATAAGAAAAGTAAGAAGAAAAGAAAAGTCAGTAATGATCCCACAACTAATACAACAATAGAAACAAGAAACTGTTGGTCAAGAAATGTTCCAAGTACTGGACTTGTAAGATACTAAACAGAGAAAAGGAAGACACGAACAACTAGGCCGGAAACGCTTTAAAACAGCCATGTTTGATGAGCTCATAAAGAAATGGAGAATACAAACTTAAAGACAACTCAAAGAAAGAAAACAAACAACTTGACGGAATCCTCGAGTGAAAGAATCACTTCAGACAAACATAGTTCCAGAAAAATTGACTCTCAAAATGGTGGAAGGTGATAATGTTGAAATAAATAGACGAAATGCCAAACCGGTTAACAGAATGGCGAAATAATTACAGAAGAAATCTACAGAACAACAAACACCCATATATAGAAATTGCTCAAGAGATCTCTGCAGAAGTATCAAAGCTACGGTGTTAGCAGATGAGAGTTTCAATGGTTAATGGCAAAAAGAGATCCATAGTATCTAATGAGGCGGTCAAACAACATCAGCGGAAAGAAGTTTTCAACCCGCAGGTTCTCAAGCACAATCAATATTTATCCCAAGACACAAGTGGATTGAAGCGTTCGGTAAGTAATTAAATAGATATACAACTTGCCAAGAACAAAACTCCTGGGACAACGAGACAAATATGTAGAATTGGTCACACAACTTCACAAGGTAACTAACGACATGTCCGTTGCAATGTTTAAATGGTAACCAAAAAAAAGTATTTCCACGGAAAGAACGCCGCTCTTACATCTGTCAACCTATTGGGCTGTTAAGTTTTCTGACAAGTGTGCAGTACAGTAGGTTGCCATTACTTTCCGTACGTGGAGAAGTGATCGTACCAAGAAAAAGCCGCGTGTATGCCTACCTTGACACAGCGGTATCCGTAGCCAGTTTGTTGTTGAGACGAACCATTTGCAGTCAACCAGCAGGTTTTATGCTACCGTTTCGACATATAATGATATTTATCAGGGACTAAACAAATAAAAACACTAACGCAACAACAGCAAACTTATGCTGGCAAAATACGGAGATATAAAAATGCATGCACCAGAATCACACTTTGGAAATGCTGAAGGAATGGTCGGAAGGCAACAACCACTGGCTCGGCATGAATGGCTTCTCGAACTGAAAGGCTTGCCAGCAGGCGACAACCACTGGCTCGGGATGAATGGCTTCTCGAACTGAAAGGCTTGCCAGCAGGCGACAACCACTGGCTCGGCATGAATGGCTTCTCGAACTGAAAGGCTTGCCAGCAGGCGACAACCACTGGCTCGGTATGAATGGCTTCTCGAACTGAAAGGCTTGCCAGCAGGCGACAACCACTGGCTCGGCATGAATGGCTTCTCAAACTGAAAGACTTGCCAGCAGGCGAAAACCGCTGGCTCGGCATGAATGCTTTCTCAAGAACAAAACGTTGAAACGTGGCAGTCAATATCCTTTTGGGAAAGCTGCTCTTAAAACCATATTTTCGAGTTGTTCTGTGAGAGATCTGGTGGTTCTGTGAAAGGTATATGGTGGTTTTGTGAGTGATCTGGTGGTTCTGTGAGAGGTCTCTGGGGGTTCTGTGAGAGGTTTCTGGTGGTTCTGTGAGAGGTCTCTGGTGATTCTGTGAGAGGTCTCTGGTGGTTCTGTGAGAGGTCTTTGGTGGTTTTGTGAGAGGTCTCTAGTGGTTCTGTGAGAGGTTTCTGGTGGTTCTGTGAGAGGTCTCTGGTGATTCTGTGAGAGGTCTCTGGTGGTTCTGTGAGAGGTCTTTGGTGGTTCTGTGAGAGGTCTTTGGTGGTTTTGTGAGAGGTCTCTAGTGGTTCTGTGAGAGGTCTCTGGTGATTCTGTGAGAGGTCTCTGGTGATTCTGTGGGAGGTCTTTGGTGGTTTTGTGAGAGGTCTCTAGTGGTTCTGTGAAAGGTATTTGGTGATTCTGTGAGAGGTCTCTGGTGGTTCTGTTAGAGGTCTCTGGTGATTCTGTGAGAGGTCTCTGGTGGTTCTGTGAGAGGTTTCTGGTGGTTCTGTGAGAGGTCTCTGGTGATTCTGTGAGAGGTCTCTGGTGGTTCTGCGAGAGGTCTTTGGTGGTTTTGTGAGAGGTCTCTAGTGGTTCTGTGAGAGGTCTCTGGTGATTCTGTGAGAGGTCTCTATTGGTTCTGTGAGAGGTCTCTGGTGATTCTGTGAGAGATCTCTAGTGGTTCTGTGAGAGGTCTCTGGTGGTTTTGTGAGAGGTCTCTGGTAATTCTGTGAGAGGTCTCTGCCAAATTGTTGTCCGCATTTCAGTGTTTCAATCTGGCTTCTGGGTCCCATTCACGCCCTAACTTCTGACTCGACTTGTTTGTTCTTGTTCCCACAGAGAAGCAATTAGAGCAGCCCACAATAATAGAGGTCCACGAGAATAGCTGCCCACAATAATAGAGGTCCACAAGAATAGCTGCCCACAATGAAACTCCCCATATTACTGTTGTCCACAATGAAACTCCCCATATTACTGTTGTCCACAATGAAACTCCCCATATTACTGTTGTCCACAATGAAACTCCCCATATTACTGTTGTCCACAATGAAACTCCCCATATTACTGTTGTCCACAATGAAACTCCCCATATTACTGTTGTCCACAATGAAACTCCCTATATTACTGCTGTCCACAATACAGTTGTCCCAATTGAATTCTGTCCGCAAAAGAACTGTCCACGTGTTCCTATTCTGGGCCGTCTGCCTATGAGATACCAGCTAATCTGGTTTCCTCTTCTCCTCCTTCTTATCTTCGTCGATCGGCTCTTCCCCTGTGAGCTCTAAATATAGAAAGTCTGTGATTCAATTGTCAGATTTCTTTCAGGCTCTGTTTTCTAGTTATTAGGTCTTTTTTAGAGTTATCCAGCTGTACGTGTGACATCGCCCTAAATAATGGGACACAGCTTTATTGGTGACCTTAACCTAAATAATGGGACACAACTCTATTGGTGACCTTAACCTAAATAATGGGACACAACTCTATTGATGACCTCGACCTAAACATGGGACACAACTCTATTGATGACCTCGACCTAAACATGGGACACAACTCTATTGATGACCTTGACCTAAATAATGGGAAACAACTCTATTAGTGACCTTAATTTAATCACAGCTAGACAACTATTCGACACTTCTTAATTCTGGCTTCCACCTCTTCTGTTACTGTTACTTATTAGCTCCATCCGAGGCATAGGACTGCAACAGATGTTGAGAATTTACAGAAATAATCCACCAAGCACTTTATGCTATCCTGCCGTCGTAATTTCTTCACAACGTGTCTAACATGATGCAAGCACCATCCACAACCTTGACGAGGCTCCTTGTTGGCATTCTTGTAAAGTTGTAGACCTCGTCTTTACACTCCTTGAGTCACACGGGCACTCTTTGGCTGCTAATCGCACACAATATCTGGCCACAGTTGAGGAGCCCCAGCAGAGATTTCTCAAGACATTGGTATCCATGATTAGATTAGAGCCAAAGTCCTTTAAGAGCAAAATTAAATTCCAATCGATGGGAACAGCTGAAAAGTTTGAGTCAATTACCCCTGTCTGGAAATACAGCTTTTTTTTTTTAGATAGAAAGAAACCATGCGGTACTTGGAGTCATCTTCAGTTAGAGCTATTAAGTAGAAAATGGCCAAGTTTGTCACGTCTCAAAAACGGAGTTGCGGTCTTTGAGTCGCCTTCAGTAGATTTAATTTCTGTCTGAGAGGATTTCCGAGATGTGTCTTGTTTTCTATATTTGCTACAACTGTTTTCAACTACACTCACGTGACATTGGTTTCTTCTTCCTACTACAGTCACGTGACATTGGTTTCTTCTTTCTGCTACATTCACGTGACATTAGTTTCTTTTTTCTGCTACATTCACGTGATACTCGTTTTGTCTTCCTCGTACACTCTCAGAAGTCAACGTCAATATATCTTTTCGAAAGCTAATGTAACACTAGTTGTCTTTATCCGTGGCAGCCTAATGAAACATCTACATCCCAGGGTGGAAGTGTAGCGACTAAATAAGACAGCCTAATGAAACATCTACATCCCATGGTGGAAGTGTAGCGACTAAATAAGACAGCCTAATGAAACATCTACATCCCAGGATGGAAGTGTAGAGACTAAATAAGACAGCCTAATGAAACATCTACATCCCAGGGTGGAAGTGTAGAGACTAAATAAGACAGCCTAATGAAACATCTACATCCCAGGATGGAAGTGTAGAGACTAAATAAGACAGCCTAATGAAACATCTACATCCTAGGGTGGAAGTGTAGAGACTAAATAAGACAGCCTAATGAAACATCTACATCCCAGGGTGGAAGTGTAGCGACTAAATAAGACAGCCTAATGAAACATCTACATCCCAGGGTGGAAGTGTAGCGACTAAATAAGACAGCCTAATGAAACATCTACATCCCAGGATGGAAGTGTAGAGACTAAATAAGACAGCCTAATGAAACATCTACATCCCAGGGTGGAAGTGTAGAGACTAAATAAGACAGCCTAATGAAACATCTACATCCCAGGGTGGAAGTGTAGAGACTAAATAAGACAGCCTAATGAAACATCTACATCCCAGGGTGGAAGTGTAGAGACTAAATAAGACAGCCTAATGAAACATCTACATCCCAGGGTGGAAGTGTAGAGACTAAATAAGACAGCCTAATGAAACATCTACATCCCAGGGTGGAAGTGTAGCGACTAAATAAGACAGCCTAATGAAACATCTACATCCCAGGGTGGAAGTGTAGCGACTAAATAAGACAGCCTAATGAAACATCTACATCCCAGGATGGAAGTGTAGAGACTAAATAAGACAGCCTAATGAAACATCTACATCCCAGGGTGGAAGTGTAGAGACTAAATAAGACAGCCTAATGAAACATCTACATCCCAGGGTGGAAGTGTAGCGACTAAATAAGACAGCCTAATGAAACATCTACATCCCAGGGTGGAAGTGTAGCGACTAAATAAGACAGCCTAATGAAACATCTACATCCCAGGATGGAAGTGTAGAGACTAAATAAGACAGCCTAATGAAACATCTACATCCCAGGGTGGAAGTGTAGAGACTAAATAAGACAGCCTAATGAAACATCTACATCCCAGGGTGGAAGTGTAGCGACTAAATAAGACAGCCTAATGAAACATCTACATCCCAGGGTGGAAGTGTAGAGACTAAATGTTATTTATCTAGACTTTGCAAAGGCCTTTGATAGAGTACCTCATCAAAGATTATTTCGAAAGTTAAAATCACATGGAATAGGTGGCGAAGTTGCCAAATGGATTGAAAATTGGTTAACGGGAAGAAGGCAGAGGGTGGGCATAAATAAGGAGTACTCTGAGTGGAGTGAAGTGAAAAGTGGTGTGCCACAGGGCTCGGTTTTGGGACCAATTTTGTTATTGATATATATAAATGATTTGGACATTGATATGAGATCCATGATTGCAAAATTTGCTGATGACACAAAACTATGCAGTAGTGTCTCATCTAAAGCGGAAGTGGATATATTGATGTCGGATTTAGATAAAATTCGAGAATGGTCTGTAAGCTGGCAAATGGAGTTTAATGTAGATAAATGTACAGTCATCCACATGGGTAGATCCAATATGGAACATAATTACAGAATGGGAGAAAACTATATTAGAAAGATAGATAAGGAAAGGGACCTAGGGGTTATAATAGATCATACAGGAAAGGTGAGCGAGCAAGTTAAGGTAGCAGTGAAAAAGGCAAATGCAATGTTAGGTATGATAAAAAGAAATATTAAACATAGGAGCAAGGAAGTGATCGTCAAACTATATAAAGCTTTAGTTAGACCTAGATTGGAGTACTGTGTACAGGTGTGGAGTCCTTATCATAGAGGGGACATAAACATGCTAGAAAGAATACAAAAAAGAGCGACAAAGATGATAGTGGGATTCCAGAATTACAGTTATGAGGAACGACTCAGAAAAACCGGCCTACAGTGTCTCGAAGAGAGAAGAATTCGTGGTGACTTAATACAGGTTTATAAGATGATCAGAGGAATCGATAAATTAGACTATAACAAGTTTTTTAAAATACAGCCACCTACAATAACACGAGGGCATAGCTACAAGCTGATTAAAGAGAGGTCCAGGTTAGATATTAGGAAATATTTTTTTAGTCAGAGAGTGGTGTCTGCTTGGAATGCATTGCCAGGGGAGGTAGTGGAGGCAGGGACAGTTAATGCATTTAAGAATAAACTGGATGCGCATAGATTTTAGAGCAAGGTGATGTAAATGTAACTGGTTGTATACAGACTCTGCAGGGTCTTCTAAACCAGTATAAAGACGTTAAGTTAAGTTAAATAAGACAGCCTAATGAAACATCTACATCCCAGGGTGGAAGTGTAGCCACTAAATAAGTAACCTTTGTACTTGACACCATTTCGCTAGGTGAGATCTGCTTATCCATGTAGGGGTTATGGTGGATGTGTTGACATTTCCGATATGCTCATCTTCTAATCCCAGTTCCACAAAATGATAGAATTGTTAACATTAATGCGAAAAAAAATTCCTTAAATTAACAACCTATTTCTCACCTAATAAACGTGATTGACTTAGTGGTTGAAGTGTCTTCTACAATGAATTGTACAAGTCTGGTCTTGACATGGAACTACAAATACAGTCAACGGTCTACTTTTCCAGAGTGGATCCCACGACGCCTTACTCGGGTCGAATGGATACAACCTGTCGTAAAAGTCGGCATAAGAGAGTTGTGCATATGACAAGCAATCTCATTGTGTAAAACACATTTCAGAAGTTACAACAACCGGAAAAACATGCAAAGTGCTTAGGCGCAGGCGTCCTGAAGCATGCCAACTGTAGCGATGACCTGTTCTCCAGCTGGAGTAAAAATGGAAGAAGAAGAGAAAACAAGAAGAAGAAGAAGAAAAGGAAGACGACGATGAAGAACCTAGCTCCATGTAATGCAATGTTAAAACACGATGTCACGAGAATTAGCAGCGAAACAGACCCACTCAAACCTCTAGGTAACCTGGTAACTGGGACCAACTATTATACAGACATGTAACATGCTTATTTCTTTTAGACAAATTAATTGCTCTTGAATTATTTTCCTTCTGATAAATACATCAAATAAACTCGAAAACTTATTTCTTCAAAAATATAAAATAATTATTTATTGGAAAACAAGAATTTATTTCCATAGCTTGATTTTATCACATCAAAATTAGGATAGTTGTATTAACTGAATGTGTACAGTATAATAAAACGCCACCTCCCTTAGCCTTGTCTCCAACTACCTAATCTTTCCTAAACATTGTATATCCCTCTATTTCACGTCCACTATCTGCAGTGTCCTCTTATGTCCATAATTCTGTTAATCCTATTATATCTGGTTCTTCTTCTGATACATACAGTTTAAAAAAAAACCTGGTGTTTTACCTTTATCTAAAAGTGTTTTCCAAACACTTTTCTGTCAAAGAATACCACGGCTAACGCTTTACACACTCTTCTAACATAACGGCTTTACACACAATCTTCGAATATAGCGGCTTTACACACACTCTTCTAACATAACGGCTTTACACACAATCTTCGAACATAGCGGCTTTACACACACTCTTCTAACATAACGGCTTTACACACCCTACGTTCTCTCGTCTACCATCGATGGATGAGGCCTCACTGTCATGCGACGATCTCAGTGTGGCGGTGTTACTATTCACGTCTCTGTCCTGTCCATAGCTCTTCTTTCTCTGTCCTGCCCATAGCTCTTCTTTCTGTCTCTGTCCTGCCCATAGCTCTTCCGTTTCTGTCCTGCCCATAGCTCTTCCATCTCTGTCTCTGTCCTGCCCATAGCTCTTCCGTTTCTGTCCTGCCCATAGCTCTTCCATCTCTGTCTCTGTCCTGCCCATAGCTCTTCCGTCTCTGTCTCTGTCCTGAACATAGCTCTTCCGTCTCTGTCCTCTCCATAGCTCTTATTTCTCTGTCCTGCACATAACTATTCTGTCTCTGTCTCTGTCTTGTCCATAGCTCTTCCGTCTCTGTCCTGCCCATAGCTCTTCTTTCTCTGTCCTGCCCATAGCTCTTCGGTGGCTGTCCTGCACATAACTCTTCCGTCTTTGTCCTACCGATAGCTCTTCCGTCTCTGTCCTGCCCATAGCTCTTCCGTCTCTGTCCTGCACATAGATTTTCCGTCTCCGACCTACACATAGCTCTTCTGTCACTGTCCTTTACAGAGCTCTTCTTTCTCTGTCCTGCACAGAGCTCTTCTTTCTCTGTCCTGCCCATAGCTCTTCTTTCTCTGTCCTGCACATAGCTCTTCCGTCTCTGTCCTGCCCATAACTCTTCTGTCTCTGTCCTGCACATAACTCTTCCGTCTCTGTCCTGCCCATAACTCTTCTGTCTCTGACCCACCCATAGCTCTTCCCTATCTGTCCTGCCTATAGCTCATCTGTCTCTGACCTGCACATAGCTCTTCTGTCTCTGACCTGCACATAGCTCTTCTGTCTCTGTCCTGCCTATAGCTCTTCTTTCTCTGTCCTGTACAGAGCTCTTCTGAGTACAACCTAGGCTAGGAAAAAGAAGACAGAAAAAAACAGGTAGACGACAGAAGTATAAGGAAAAGGAGGACGAATAACAGAATAAGAATGCCAAAATGTGAATGAAAACAGGAAGGAGATGAAACAACGAGATTTCTTGAACTCTTTCATTCAAGCTTGCCTTGCAGAATGTTAAGCTTTGTCTTATAGAGCTAGGAAAGGGTTCCAACCATGAAACTTCCGGCCTAACGCCAAACAAATCCCACGTGACACTGGTCCAATATCCGGTTCAGAAAGAGCCCTGGCCCTGAGATGCATACTTGACATTTAACGAGTCTCATCTATGGGTGTTGCGTCGCTGGTGAATTGTTCAATTAAAGTTACTTGACGGAAACAAAACAAGATGGCAGAAGATCGCGTATCTACTCGGACAGGAAATCGAACTTAGTCGCCCCTTTTCAACAACGCATATTTGTATGCATATGCTAGAGGAAATCTCAGACTATCCTATCTTTTGCCGCCGTTCTGAGTTGATACTGTTTAGCCCTTGGTCGGTCTTGGCGTTTCTTATTGTGTCCATCCTGTTGACTTTGGGTTGGCCTGTCGGTGTGGATCCCTTGCTCTAGGCTTCCTGTGCCTACCATGGTATTCCGTCTCCAGTCATTAGCTGTTTGCACACGTCCATCGTCATTTGCTGTTTGCACACGTCCATCGTCATTTGCTGTTTGCACACGTCCACCGTCATTAGCTGTTTGCACACGTCCACCGTCATTAGCTGTTTGCACACGGCCACCGTCATTAGCTGTTTGAATATTGTGGGAGAGAACATATTGTGAGAGAACGTATTGTGAGAGAGAACGTATTGTGAGAGAGAACATATTGTGAGAGAACGTATTGTGAGATAGAACGTATTGTGAGAGAGAACGTATTGTCCTTTAATGTGTTAGTCTTAGTAAACGACAATAACAACAATTACCACAACAACATTACCGAAACAACAACAACAACAACAACAAAAACTAGTCCCAGACACAAACTAACAAGAAACACGCTAACCAACACAACCCACTCATGAGACCTGATCAGACTAACACAAGAACCACACTGACCAACACACCCAGGAGACCTGGTCAGACTAACACAAGAACCACGCTGACCAACACACCCAGGAGACCTGGTCAGACTAACACAAGAACCACGCTGACCAACACACCCAGGAGACCTGGTCAGACTAATACAAGAATCACGCTGACCAACACACCCAGGAGACCTGGTCATACTAACACAAGAACCACGCTGACCAACACACCCAGGAGACCTGGTCAGACTAACACAAGAACCACGCTGACCAACACACCCAGGAGACCTGGTAAGACTAACACAAGAACCACGCTGACCAACACACCCAGGAGACCTGGTCAGACTAACAGAAGAACCACGCTAACCAACACAACCCACTCATGAGAACTGGTCAAACTAACACAATAACCACGCTAGCCAATACACTCAGGAGACCTGGTCAGACTAACACAAGAACCACGCTAACCAACACAACCCACTCATGAGACCTGGTCAGACTAACACAAGAACCACGCTAACCAACCCAGCCAGGAGACCTGGTTAGACTAACACCAGACCCACGCTAACCAACCCAGCCAGGAGACCTGGTCAGACTAACACAAGAACCCCGCTAACCAACCCAGCCAGGAGACCTGGTCAGACTAACACCAGACCCACGCTAACCAACCCAGCCAGGAGACCTGGTCAGACTAACACCAGACCCACGCTAACCAACCCACCCAGGAGACCTGGTCATACTAACACCAGACCCACGCTAACCAACCAAGCCAGGTGCTTGGTCAGACACAAGCTAGAACCACAATAAAGCCTGATCAGACAAGGACATGAATTCCTCGTCCCTGGGGAAGGTTAGGGCTTACTTTGACGTGACATTCCTTGAATGACCTGGCTTACTATCTTGCGCCCAGCCAGACCGTCTCTCACGTGCCCCAGGCGAGACTCTAATCCCTTACTAACTCTAGTTATTCTGTGTACGCCAGTTCTTATATTGATGAACATTTCCAAACTTCCTCTGCTCACATGGTTCTCCAAACCCCTATCTCCCACATTCAGCTATATTTGTTCCTTACGACAGTGGGTCCAAAGTTATATCCAGCCTGGCAACTCTATGGAGCTAATTAAAATTATCTGTGACACACCTGCTCCCCAAAGTTATTGAATGTCACATGAGGAGCTTACCCACAGATTCCTTTAACATCGTGGCAGTTAACAGGCCTTTGTACCCACAGATTCCTTTAACATCGAGGTAGTTCACAGGCCTTTGTACCCACAGATTCCTTTAACATCGTGGCAGTTCACAGGCCTTTGTACCCACAGATTTCTTTAACATCGTGGCAGTTCACAGTCCTTTGTACCCACAGATACCTTTAACATCGGGCAGTTTACATGCCTTAGTGTAAACACACGCAGTTACCTTCGCGAACCTCAACCGCTCTTATGTGTGATCTCCATCTCCATCTCCATATGTCTCTTGAGTAAAAAGTCTTTTTCACAATTTCAACGTACCAGGTTCGAATCTTGCGTGTCCAGTTTGGCCGACATGGGTTTCATTCCTAAGTGTGACCGCTGTTCCATGTACTTAATTGCGACCTGCCGTACGTACTGCACACCTGACAAGAGACTTATAACAGCCAAATAAGTTTTCAGTTGTAGGACGCCACGTTCTGCATAGGACATGCTACTTACTTTTTAGTACACACATACACACACACATACACACACACATACACACACATACATACACATACACACACATACACACAGACACACACATACACACACATACACACACATACACACACATACACACACATACACACACATACACACACATACACACACATACACACATACACACATAGACACGCACAGACACACACATACACACACATACACACACATACACACACACATACACCCACATACACACATAGACACACATATTCACACACATACACACACATACACACATACACACATAGACACACACATACACACACATACACACAGACACACACATACACACACAAATATATATATGCATGTATATATCAGTGGCGTACCGTGAAATCTTAAACAGGGTGTGTTTCAAACTTCAAAGTGTATTGGGCAGAATATATTCAAAATAAGTATATTTCTTCCCAATTTTATTTATAAATCAACTCGAATCTCGTCTTCTAGAAGAGAAACTGATCAATAAGATCGTAATTTATTCCAAACGCTACTACCTATTAAATACAGGGAACACGGCCAACAAAAGAGCTTGATCGAATTTCACAACCTGTCAACTATTCTTGTGCTATTATTTTGTGAAACTATTAAGTGTTGTCAGTATTTACCTTTCTCATCTTTTTGTGTGGAAACTAAACTGCCAAGGCCAGGCCTAGGTTTACCAGCATTCAACTGGAACTAAACTGCCAAGGCCAGGCTTAGGTTTACCAGCATTCAACTGGCAACTAGACTGCCAAGGCCAGGTTTAGGTTTACCAGCATTCAACTGGAAACTAGACTGCCAAGGCCAGGCCTAGGTTTACCAGCATTCAACTGGAACTAAACTGTCAAGGCTAGGCCTAGGTTTATCAGCATTCAACTGGAAACTAGACTGCCAAGGCTAGGCCTAGGTTTACCAGCATTCAACTGGAACTAAACTGCCAAGGCCAGGCCTAGGTTTACCAGCATTCAACTGGAAACTAAACTGCCAAGGCCAGGCCTAGGTTTACCAGCATTCAACTGGAAACTAGACTGCCAAGGCCAGGTTTAGGTTTACCAGCATTCAACTGGAACTAAACTGCCACGGCCAGGCCTAGGTTTACCAGCATTCAACTGGAAACTAGACTGCCAAGGCCAGGTTTAGGTTTACCAGCATTCAACTGGAACTAAACTGCCAAGGCCAGGTTTAGGTATACCAGCATTCAACTGGAAACTAGACTGCCAAGGCCAGGCCTAGGTTTACCAGCATTCAACTGGAACTAAACTGCCAAGGCCAGGCCTAGGTTTACCAGCATTCAACTGGAAACTAGACTGCCAAGGCCAGGTTTAGGTTTACCAGCATTCAACTGGAAACTAGACTGCCAAGGCTAGGCCTAGGTTTACCAGCATTCAACTGGAACTAAACTGCCAAGGCCAGGCCTAGGTTTACCAGCATTCAACTGGAAACTAAACTGCCAAGGCCAGGCCTAGGTTTACCAGCATTCAACTGGAAACTAGACTGCCAAGGCCAGATTTAGGTTTACCAGCATTCAACTGGAAACTAGACTGCCAAGGCCAGGCCTAGGTTTACCAGCATTCAACTGGAACTAAACTGCCAATGCCAGGCCTAGGTTTACCAGCATTCAACTGGAAACTAGACTTACAAGGCCAGGTTTAGGTTTACCAGCATTCAACTGGAAACTAGACTGCCAAGGCCAGGTTTAGGTTTACCAGCATTCAACTGGAACTAAACTGCCAAGGCCAGGCCTAGGTTTACCAGCATTCAACTGGAAACTAGACTGCCAAGGCCAGGTTTAGGTTTACCAGCATTCAACTGGAAACTAGACTGCCAAGGCCAGGTTTAGGTTTACCAGCATTCAACTGGAACTAAACTGCCAAGTCCAGGCCTAGGTTTACCAGCATTCAACTGGAAACTAGACTGCCAAGGACAGGTTTAGGTTTACCAGCATTCAACTGGAAACTAGACTGCCAAGGCCAGGTTTAGGTTTACCAGCATTCAACTGGAACTAAACTGCCAAGGCCAGGTTTAGGTTTACCCGCATTCAACTGGAACTAAACTGCCAAGGCTAGGTTTAGGTTTACCAGCATTCAACTGGAACTAAACTGCCAAGGCCAGGTTTAGGTTTACCAGCATTTAACTGGAACTAAACTGCCAAGGCCAGGTTTAGGTTTACCAGCATTCAACTGGAACTAAACTGCCAAGGCCAGGTTTCGGTTTACCAGCATTCAACTGGAACTAAACTGCCAAGGCTAGGCCTAGGTTTAATAGCATTCAACTGGAAACTAGACTGCCAAGGCCAGGCCTAGGTTTACCAGCATTCAACTGGAACTAAACTGCCAAGGCCAGGCCTAGGTTTAACAGCATTCAACTGGAAACTAGACTGCCAAGGCCAGGTTTAGGTTTACCAGCATTCAACTGGAACTAAACTGCCAAGGCCAGGTCTAGGTTTACCAGCATTCAACTGGAAACTAGACTGCCAAGGCCAGGTTTAGGTTTACCAGCATTCAACTGGAACTAAACTGCCAAGGCCAGGCCTAGGTTTACCAGCATTCAACTGGAACTAAACTGCCAAGGCCAGGCCTAGGTTTACCAGCATTCAACTGGAAACTAAACTGCCAAGGCCAGGCCTAGGTTTACCAGCATTCAACTGGAAACTAGACTGCCAAGGCCAGGTTTAGGTTTACCAGCATTCAACTGGAAACTAGACTGCCAAGGCCAGGCCTAGGTTTACCAGCATTCAACTGGAACTAAACTGTCAAGGCTAGGCCTAGGTTTACCAGCATTCAACTGGAACTAAACTGTCAAGGCTAGGCCTAGGTTTACCAGCATTCAACTGGAACTAAACTGCCAAGGCCAGGCCTAGGTTTACCAGCATTCAACTGGAAACTAGACTGCCAAGGCCAGGTTTAGGTTTACCAGCATTCAACTGGAACTAAACTGCCAAGGCCAGGTTTAGGTATACCAGCATTCAACTGGAAACTAGACTGCCAAGGCCAGACCTAGGTTTACCAGCATTCAACTGGAAACTAGACTGCCAAGGCCAGGCCTAGGTTTACCAGCATTCAACTGGAACTAAACTGTCAAGGCTAGGCCTAGGTTTACCAGCATTCAACTGGAACTAAACTGTCAAGGCTAGGCCTAGGTTTACCAGCATTCAAGTGGAACTAAATTGCCAAGGCCAGGCCTAGGTTTACCAGCATTCAACTGGAAACTAGACTGCCAAGGCCAGATTAAGGTTTACCAGCATTCAACTGGAAACTAGACTGCCAAGGCCAGGTTTAGGTTTACCAGCATTCAACTGGAACTAAACTGCCAAGGCCAGGTTTAGGTATACCAGCATTCAACTGGAAACTAGACTGCCAAGGCCAGGCCTAGGTTTACCAGCATTCAACTGGAACTAAACTGCCAAGGCCAGGCCTAGGTTTACCAGCATTCAACTGGAAACTAAACTGCCAAGGCCAGGCCTAGGTTTACCAGCATTCAACTGGAAACTAGACTGCCAAGGCCAGGTTTAGGTTTACCAGCATTCAACTGGAAACTAGACTGCCAAGGCCAGGCCTAGGTTTACCAGCATTCAACTGGAAACTAGACTGCCAAGGCCAGGTTTAGGTTTACCAGCATTCAACTGGAAACTAGACTGCCAAGGCCAGGCCTAGGTTTACCAGCATTCAACTGGAAACTAGACTGCCAAGGCCAGGTTTAGGTTTACCAGCATTCAACTGGAAACTAGACTGCCAAGGCCAGGCCTAGGTTTACCAGCATTCAAGACATTGATTGTATCACCCTTTCCTCGAGACAAAAATGGCGAACTTAGTAAATGCTATTTTCCTTCTTGGTAACGGTTCAATTAATAAATATTTACACGTGTGGCCGTTCTCTTACGTAATTAAATCCAATAAAATAAGCAAATAACATGCAGCAGTTCTACTTAAGACTGTCAGCTAGAGTGTTACAACAATTAACACAAGACGATAAGACATTCTTATAGCAAAACACTAAAACTTTCGTTAAACATAAAAACTAGATATTTATTTATTACAGAAGGAGTATTTGTTGTACACTAAAAACAACTTAATTACAAAAAGCGTATTTGTTGTACATTAAAAAAAACCTTTATTAAAAAAAGAGTATTTGTTGTACATTACAAAACCTAACTAACTTACTAAGCAAATATGAATCTTTCTAACTCAGGTAATATTAATATGAAGTAGATAGAATTCCTAACACTATAAGCCCCAGTTCTGTAGTCTAATCTAATATACAGATAAAACGCTATATAAATATTGTCATATCTACTTAAATACTCTCTTGTCTGGAATCTCGTGTGCCCATCTTGGCAGTTGGTACCGATGTTGATCTCTAGTAGTCGCCGGTTCTGCGTCGTGTAATGATAGTTTCTTACTGAACTTATGCGTGTGCTTCCTGTAGAGTATTAAGATACATCTAAAGTTATATCTGCATGCGTACGTGTTGTCATATTTTTCGTCCCCACATATCAAAGCGTTTGCTTTGGAGACTATAGATATGTTCTCTTTACCCCTGTATGCAAACGTTCTCTCTTATTTTTCTTTCCCACAGATCATATCTGACTGTGGAGATTATAAATACATTCACTTCTCTCTGTATGGGTACGTTCTCTTGTCCGTCATCATCCCAGATCCGAGTGTTTACTTTGGAAACTATAGATGTGTTCTCTTCCATAATAAAAGGGCCACCATTTCACTCCAAAAAGGCACAAATGCGATGTCCCTTGAATATAGTGAACCATCTTTCTAAATCTGCTCTTAAAATCGAATCTCCGAAATCAACTCTAGTCTGTGTTTTAACGGGCCCGTTCTCGCCCCTCAAGCTATAACGCACGCTCTGAGCAGACTGGCCCTCCGTCAATCATACTTTGGCTCCTCCCCCTGTGACACCTTAACGGTCAGTATGTCATTCTCTCCACTCAGACAACAAAACGGGGCGTCAACTAGTAACCCCGTGGCCTCTTGCATTATTGACTCACAGCCCTCCCCAACATCGAGAAAATACACTTGTTTCTACCATCAATACTTGACCTTGTTGGTGGTACTGTTATATACTACTTCCTGATACATAACATTACCTCAAAGGTAAAGGTAAAGGCCGTAGTCCATCGTAGACGATGATGGCATAATTAATTTTGCAAGCGCTATGTTTAGTAAGGATTAACTGCGCTACTTTTTATCCTCACTCTCTCGTCTCATGCCGCCGACCCCAGTGGCAAGTCAAGGACAAGACGACTAGGGGGCTACTACGAGATGCAGGGGACTCCCCATCAAGCACCCGTGAAAAAGACGGCGGAGTCCAGAATGGAACCCACACCACCCGATCACGAGGCCGACGGCTGAACCACTTCGCCACGGAATCCCCATAACACTGCTACAAACCAATTAATTAGCACAAAGACCACATGACAGTTATCATGAACTGATGAAAAGTTATGCTCCAAGATTCCAGAACCGCTAAACTGCTTACCACACTTGCTATTTTCTTAATCAATTCCTTCTCCCTCTACTTCTGGTAATGTGTGACTACCAGAAGGCAGGTTTAAAATGAACGGAATAGCTTCAGCACGGCTATAAAACACCAAAGCGAGGTTGCAAATGTAACGAAAAAAATAATATGAAACTTTGTATAACACTATTTAATTTTATTTTGGTTATTCTCTTTATTTTATCCATATTTATTAAATTAAATATGAAATAATATTTATTTATACATTTTTGTTATGGTTATTCGCCCGGACACATCCGTTATATACGCCCCTGAAAACACACACACAGACACACGCGCGCGAGCTCGTTTAATAAAAAGATCATATAATTGACAATATTTCACGAAGAAATATACCCTAGGCATTTCAAACTCCCGCTCGAAGAAGAACATTTTTAGAGAAGATTTGGACACTCCCAATAGATGGCGAGAGGTGGTTAATTAGAAGGGATGAATATTCAAAATAACTGCGCCTTTAGCTGTTTGCACAGTAGAGGAGTAGTGTGCAGCCATCGGATTTTTGTGGTCAGATGTTCGTGAAACCTCATGACGTTATGACAAGAATGCTGAAACAGTGTGTAGAGGCAAGAAAAGAGAGTGTACGAGTGGGTGGGTGAGCGGACATCAATTCATGCATGATTTGCAATGGTTCGATCCAGCACGGTGGTCTATGTGAATCGAACTGATGAGAAGGTGGGTCGCATTGATGAGTAGGTGGGTCGCATTGATGAGAAGGTGGGTCAAACTGATGAGAAGGTGGGTCGCATTGATGAGAAGGTGGGTCGAATTGATGAGAAGGTGGGTCAAACTGATGAGAAGGTGGGTCGCATTGATGAGAAGGTGGGTCAAACTGATGAGAAGGTGGGTCGCATTGATGAGAAGGTGGGTCGAATTGATGAGAAGGTGGGTCAAACTGATGAGAAGGTGGGTCGCATTGATGAGAAGGTGGGTCGAATTGATGAGAAGGTGGGTCAAACTGATGACAAGGTGGGTCGCATTGATGAGAAGGTGGGTCGCATTGATTAGTAGGTGGGTCGCATTGATGAGAAGGTGGGTCGAATTGATGACAAGGGGGGTCGCATTGATGAGAAGGTGGGTCGCATTGATGAGAAGGTGGGTCGCATTGATGAGAAGGTGGGTCGCATTGATGAGTAGGTGGGTCGCATTGATGAGAAGGTGGGTCGCATTGATGAGAAGGTAGGTCGCATTGATGAGAAGGTGGGTCGCATTGATGAGAAGGTGGGTCACACGTTACCAAATGCGTGTTACAGTAGATGGCGAACAGTGCTGGGGCCAGAACGGAGCCCTGTAAAAACAACACTTCAAATACCAAATGGTTGTGATACGTTACAATCAAATTGTTCCTTTTATGTATTCACGAAACGCTATTATTAGTCATAGCAGTTTGCTTGGGCAAATTGAGGATTCCGTGGCGAAGTGGTCAAGCCGTCGGCCTCGTTATCGGGTGGTGGGGGTTCGACTCCGGACTTCGCCGTCTTTTTCACGGGTGCTTGATGCAAAGTCCACTAGTCGTCTTGTCCTTGACTTGCCACTGAGGTCAAGCAGGCTGGGTTTATCTTTAAAATGACAAATCATTTGTATCTGTAATTGAAATATATATTTCAAAAATATGAAATGTTCTGTTACTTTTTGAAAGACCCTCGTATATATATATATGTTAATTCTAAGTTCTTAGTCGACCCGTACATCTACAAGATAAGGCGAGGGAGTCACACACACGCACGCACACGCACACACATACACACACACACACACACACACTGACACAAACATTGACACACACACACTGACACACACACACTGACACAAACACTCATACACACACACATACTGACACACAGACAAAACCCACAAACACTGACACACAGACAAAACCCACAAACACTGACACACACACACTGACACACACACACACATACTGACACACACAAAACCAACAAACACTCACATACACACACTGACACACACACTCACACACTGACACACACCCGCACACACACACACATTGACACACACGCCCACTTTCTCTTGAACTCGGTGTGGGCAGTTTAAGCCCCCCCCCCTCCCCCCGGGCAGTTTAAGCCCCCCCCCCCCCCCACCCCCGCATTAGCGAGCTTCCATCAAGCAGTCCACAATTTCTCAGGAAGGTCACACACGTTGTTTGGGTCAGTCCTAGAATGTTGGATAGCCAAGCTTAACCCGGCTCGCCTGGTGTGGCTGGAAGGAATTAAGTGAACCCATTTAGGGACATCGTTAGAAGTAATGAAAGATTACACAGTGAGACGAAGGGATTAGTCGAATATTGGGTTGAAGACACGGTAACGCTGGTAAGTTGGGTGAGCTTTATCTTGCTCTTTCTTCTTCAATGTTTTGGTTATTTTGGAAACACTTATACTCTGAGGGGTTCACTATAACACAGAGTACAGAGTAGATCAGGCCTTCGTGACACAGATTGGGCTATCAATCTGATTACCACAGAAGTATCAACAGCATGAGTACACAAGTACTCTCATGCTTCATTAGCAGTGAAATAAAGAAGAAGAAGAAAAAGAAGCAGAAAAAGAAGAAGAAGAAGAAGAAGGAGAAGAAGAAGAAGAAAAGCAGTACACTAACATTAGGTGATGTGTCAGTGAGAGAACCACAGAAACATTAGATGATGTGTCAAGGACGCAACCACACAGACATTGGATGATGTGTCAAGGACGCAACCACGCGGACATAAGATGATGTGTCAAGGACGCAACCACGAGGACATTAGATGATGTGTCAAGGACGCAACCACACGGACATTAGATGATGTGTCAAGGACGCAAGTTTCAATATTATGTCCTCTCATGGGAATCTTTTGCCGTTGTCTCTCTCCGCCCGGCGCACAAATATCACACCTGGTGCTCACATCGCTGGATGAGCACAACCTTTATTTAGGGGTACCCTCATCTCTCTAGCACCCTATCCAGTGTCACACCTCGACACAAAATGTTGACAACCCCCCCCCCCCCCCTTTCCGACCAGTGTTTCACCTCATTTGTAAATGCCCACCCATCCCCCATGCCTAGGATATTTCAGATTTTAAAAGAGCAAATACTTTTGGACACCCGTCAAGTGCCGCAGCTCTTGGCTGCATGTGCCCATTTCCTGCAGTACATAGATTCCTGCATATAAACTCTGAAGCACGTGCCCCTGATCGCCATGCCTTACCCATGCCCCTGTTGTTAGGCTGACTATCACTGGAGCGAGCCAATCACAGCCAATAATGGCACATTTGTGTGGATCAAGCAGAGATAACTCATCATCACCGAGCCATCACAACATTTGTAGCTCTCACGATTTTCACGAGTTGTTCCATAACGGTCTTTGTATTAGCAAAGCTAAATTTGACTTTATTTCCGTGTTCGATTATCAAAATAACAATCTATTTATGGTTATTTAACGAGTGATCAACCACGGGAGTTAATCGGTATCAAACAAAGGGAGTTAATCGATCAAATAAACTCGAAGAAAAATATTTTGTGACAAAGCTGAATTAGAGCGGAGAATGTCAAATCTTGTATGGAGACATGACAGTCAGACTTACCTCACTTCTCACCTCACCTTACTTCTCACCTCACATCTCTTCTTTCCTCACATCTCTTCTTACCTCACCTCTCTTCTTACCTCACATTCTGTTTCATTTTACTCTGTCCAACAATCACACCCCTACACAGAAGAAGGTCATTTATCTCTCTTCTCTCCCCACGCTGTTTCATTTGACTCTATCCCACAATCACACTCTTGAACAACTTTCCACGCGCCCTCATGGTGAGGCCCTTCCATTGCACTTTGCTTGGGCTAACTTCTGAGGGCGCACAAACCTAGCATAGGTGCATACAGACACACACATGCTTCCAAGCACTGGTTTATCCCCCAAAGGACTACGGTCTGGGGTGGAATGGCCGCGCCTCCGCCAGTAGATACTAGTGAGGCAAACATCTAAGCAACAACAACCTTACCTCTCGTCTTACCTCACACTCTGTTTCATTTTACTCTGTCCAACAATCACACAACTTTCACACTCGCCCTCATAGTGAGGCCATTCCATTGTACTTTGGTTGGATTGACCTTCTGCGAGTGCTCTAACTAGCATAGTTACATACAGACACACACACACGCATCCAAGCACTGGTTAATATGTCCTGAAATCGCCTAAAAGGCTGCGACTCGGGGTGGAAAGAGGCGTGCCTCCGCCAGTAGAATACAGAGAGGCAAACACTTTACACACACACACACACACACACAAAATGACAGATCGTGTGTGGAGACATGGCAATAAGAACGGAAACCGATAAGACATCTTGTATGACAAAAATACTTTTCTTCTATGAAGTAGCAGAATTGTTAATGTGATACTCTCACATCGAAGGCACGGAGTTGCAAACTCGAGCAGTATCTGTTGTAAGCCCTCCTTTCCCTGTTGTAAGCCCTCCTTTCCCTGTTGTAAGCCCTCCTTTCCCTGTTGTAAGCCCTCCTTTCCCTGTTGTAAGCCCTCCTTTCCCTGTTGTAAGCCCTCCTTTCCCTGTTGTAAGCCCTCCTTCCCCTGTTGTAAGCCTTCCTCTCCCTGTTGTAAACTTTCCTTTTCCTGTTGTAAGCCCTCTTCTACCTGTTGAAAGCCTTCCTCTCCCTGTAATAAGCCTTCCTTCCCCTGTTGTAAGACTTCCTTTCCTTGTTGTAAGACTATCTTTATCTGAAATAAGACTACCTTTATCTAAGACTACATTTATCTAAGATTACCTTTATCTAAGACTACCTTTATCTAAGACTACCTTTATCTGATGTAAGACAACCTTTATCTAAGACTACCTTTATCTAAGACTACCTTTATCTAAGATTACCTTTATCTAAAACTACCTTTATCTAAAACTACCTTTATCTAAGACTACCTTTATCTAAGACTACCGTTATCTGTTGTAAGACTAACTTTATCTAAGACTACCTTTATCTGTTGTAAGACTATATTTATCTAAGACTACCTTTATCTAAGACTACTTTTATCTAAGACTACCTTTATCTGTTTAAGACTACCTTTATCTAAGACTACCTTTATCTAAAACTACCTTTATCTAAGACTACCTTTATCTAAGACTACCGTTATCTGTTGTAAGACTAACTTTATCTAAGACTACCTTTATCTGTTGTAAGACTACCTTTATCTAAGACTACCTTTATCTAAGACTACTTTTATCTAAGACTACCTTTATCTGTTTAAGACTACCTTTATCTAAGACTACCTTTATCTAAAACTACCTTTATCTAAGGCTACATTTATCTAAGACTACCTTTATCTGTTGTAAGACTACCTTTGTCTGATGTAAGACTACCTTTGTCTAAGACTGCCTTTATCTAAGACTACCTTTATCTAAAACTACCTTTATCTAAGGCTACATTTATCTAAGACTACCTTTATCTGTTGTAAGACTACCTTTGTCTGATGTAAGACTACCTTTATCTAAGACTACCTTTATCTAAGACTACCTTTATCTAAAACTACCTTTATCTAAGGCTACATTTATCTAAGACTACCTTTATCTGTTGTAAGACTACCTTTGTCTGATGTAAGACTACCTTTATCTAAGACTACCTTTATCTAAGACTACCTTTATCTAAGACTACCTTTTTCTAATACCACCGTTATCTGTTGTAAGACTACGTTTATCTAAGACTACTGTTATCTAAGAATACCTTTATCTAAGACTACCTTTATCTGTTGACCGGATAGAAACCGTCCAATTATTGTGACAACTAATCGTGAAAATCCATAGCAGACACCTGCTGTCGGGGATGAAGTGTTGAAGAATTCAATGTACCACAGTTTGTTGGTGAGGTAAGGTGCCCTGTTTTCTTTCTCGCTACATTTTCTTTTCTTGCAGTAAGCCAGGTATACATTTACAGCTTTATCCACTGGAGCGTGCGTGCTGGTAGCGGGTGTCAAACACAATATCTTGTCTGTGTAAAGTGGGTGCTACTCACTTTGCTAGTCAGACAGGCATTTGATTGCTTGATGTACTGAGTGTATGGCGACTAGTGAAGTCTGAGCTAGACGACACCAAATCTGGGGGACATATGTGTGATTTCTGGAAGTACAGACTGTATGGCGACTTGTGAAGATTGATACTCACACACACACACAATACTGTAGCACGCTTGGGCGATCAGCACAAGTCGTGTCGAATTATCCTGTCCATGACCACGGCTGATGGCCGTGTCCCAGGTGGCCTGCATCCTGTTGGGGAGGTGGCTGGCGACCTGTTTTAGCCACGTGTTGCGAGCGTGGCCCCGAGGACGTATCCAGGAGGAGCACGGCTTCTTACCGTGACTCGCCACCACAGACTGCCAGAGCATCTCATGAGCTGGGACTTCCCGGAGGGAGGCGGACAACGTGACCGAAGAGAGAGAGGCGACGGCGGTCAATTTGTTTTTTAAAATTTTATTTTACGAATTTACCTCTTCTAGCTTCTACTGGTGGAGACGCGCTTATTCGACCCCAGACCGTAGTCAACTGGGCGATATTAAGACGCATAAACCAGTGCTTGCATGTATGTGCGCGTCTGTATGTACCTTTGCTAGGTTTGCGCGCTCTCATAAGCCAGCCCAACCAAAGTGCAATGGAAGGGCCTCACTTTGATGGCGCGTGTAGAAGTTGTGCAAGAGTGTGATTGTAGGACAGAGTCAAAAGAAAGAGTGTGATTTTAGGACAGAGTTAAAAGAAAGAGTGTGATTTTAGGACAGAGTCAAATGAAAGAGTGTGATTATAGGGCAGAGTCAAATGAAAGAGTGTGATTGTAGGACAGAGTCAAATGAAACAGCGTGAGGTAAGAAGAGAGAGGAGGAATCGTGTTAGGCAGTCAATCGTTAAAGGACACACACACATAGAGAGAGTGTGTGAGAGAGTGAGAGAGCAGAAGAGAGAGGGATAGAGAGAGGGAGAGAAAGAGGGAGAGAGAGAAGCAAATAAGATTACTCAAGATCGGACGACAATTAAGAAGTTGAAATTATTAAAGAAAATGAAACAGGGCGTACAGTACTGATCTCATTCAACATGGGTACCCCAAAATGTGCTGTCTCTTTGACATCTGAAAACACCGACAAGAGGGCAAGAATTCCGCATCTCCAGCGGAGGCTCTGAAGTTCAGGATGAGGAAGTAGATAACGAAGAAGGAGAGGTATTTATTTGGCCTGTGTATCCAGCAGACTTCAAGCTGTTACGGCCAGGGAGCGTGTTTGAGGTCTGGACGGTCCTATCTGATCAACCACTCTCTCTCCCCCTCTCTCTCTCCCTCTCTCTCTCTCTATCACTCTCCCTATCTCTCTCTCTCTCTCTCTCTGTTGTTGGTCTGTTCCTACTAGGCTTGTCATGAAGATTGTCTATCACCAAGTCTTATTCATGATTAATCAAGGCTGATTGATGATTGCTCAAGTCTGTGTTGAGTTGACATGTTGGAATGAGTGACTAACTTACTGATCGATTAAGAGAACGATTGATAATCTCTGTGATCCACTGATTTACAGAACCACTAACATATTCCTCAATACACTGGCCCACTATTTGATTGATGACTGATGTATTTCACGGGTAAATTAATTGATTGGTTAATTAACTGACCTCTTGATTTATAATATTATTGATTGATTAAATAACTGATTGAATTAGCTACACACCATTCCATTAAATAAATGGCCGAGTTATTCACTCATTTGTTCAATACTCGACTGACTGTTAAATTGATTGATTGACAGTTTTTCTGATTGATTAAATAATCAACTTGTCGACTGAACAGTTATTGACTGATTGATTGACTAATTGAATGAGATTGACGGATTTATCTATTTGCTAGCTCAATTATGACATAAGGCCACTGATTAACTAAGCAGGCCCCTGTGTTTGAGTACGAAGAAATGCCATTTAGACAGACCCTAAAAATGGGCTTGATCGATATCTTTATGTACTGTCAAGCTGTCAAATGACTCCCCTCTCTTCCGCCGCCTCACATTGAGCCCACACGGCCCGCGACGACATCATGCCCTTTCATTTAATTTGTCATTTCAAGATAATTTGAATCAATCGCTTCCAAAATACGACTACATTTATTTGTTTTTTAATCTAAATTGGTTTTGTTTTTTCATATAAATGAGTTTTGCTGTCTACTCGTCGCCCACTATCATGTTAATAGAAACGCTTTTCTCTTTTGTCTGGCACACAGAACCTGACCATAATCAGGGGAGGCTGACAGGTTAGCAATAGAAGAACCAACTGTTGTTGGCTTGATGGGAAAAACAGGACTAACAGTTTTTCTCTGCATGTTTCTATTGTACACCACTCTCTTTAGCTTTCACCAGAGTGGTGTCCGGTTTGAAAAGAGACCAACAACTGCAACCTTCCAAGTATGTGGCTAAATACGGATAAAGAGGGTTCCGTATAGGGCTAGCAGCATCCTCAGACAGGATCACTGATGTTAATCCACAACCGTAGGAGAGAGTCTTCCTGAAAAGATGGACCATATGTAGTGGTGGCTCTATGCTTCTCTTGGAGCGGAAGGCGAATCATGTTATAGAATTAGTCACTAGAATCATGTTATAGAATTAGTCACTAGAATCATGTTATAGAATTAGTCACTAGAATCCTGTTATAGAATTAGTCACTAGAATCATGTTATAGAATTAGTCACTAGAATCCTGTTATAGAATTAGTCACTAGAATCATGTTATAGAATTAGTCACTAGAATCATGTTGTAGAATTAGTCACTAGAATCATGTTATAGAATTAGTCACTAGAATCATGTTAAAGAATTAGTCACTAGAATCATGTTATAGAATTAGTCATGAAAATTACAAGGTTATGCATAGTTGTAATAGGGGTGTCATTATTAATGGTATGAAAGTTAATGCCATCATATTTGCCGATACCAAGCGATATTGGCAGGATCAGTAGCAACGTTACAAATTCTGCTTGAAAAAATTAATAGCACAGCCAAAGAGTTTGACAAAAACATAAACATATCGAAGACTGAGACTTTGGTAATATCCAAGCAAAATAAGCAAATAAATGTGATAATCAATGGAGAAATAATCGAACAAGTACATAAGTTGACATATTTGGGCCAAACCACAACAGAAGATGCTCGCAATGAGACAGAAGATGCTCGCAATGAGACAGATGATGCTCGCAATGAGACAGAAGATGCTCGCAATGAGACAGAAGATGCTCGCAATGAGACAGATGATGCTCGCAATGAGACAGAAGATGCTCGCAATGTGACAGATGATGCTCGCAATGAGACAGATGATGCTCGCAATGAGACAGAAGATGCTCGCAATGAGACAGAAGATGCTCGCAATGAGACAGAAGATGCTCGCAATGAGACAGATGATGCTCGCAATGAGACAGGAATTAAGACAAAGATTGCAATGGCATAAAAGGGCTTCCGAGAAAAACAGAAATTGTTAACCTCAAAGAATATCAGAAACAGAAATTGTTAACCTCAAAGAATATCAGAAACAGAAATTGTTAACCTCAAAGAATATCAGAAACAGAAATTGTTAACCTCAAAGAATATCAGAAACAGAAATTGTTAGCCTCAAAGAATATCAGAAACATAAATTGTTAACCTCAAAGAATATCAGAAACAGAAATTGTTAACCTCAAAGAATATCAGAAACAGAAATTGTTAACCTCAAAGAATATCAGAAACAGAAATTGTTAACCTCAAAGAATATCAGAAACAGAAATTGTTAACCTCAAAGAATATCAGAAACAGAAATTGTTAGCCTCAAAGAATATCAGAAACAGAAATTGTTAACCTCAAAGAATATCAGAAACAGATATTGTTAACCTCAAAGAATATCAGAAACAGAAATTGTTAACCTCAAAGAATATCAGAAACAGAAATTGTTAACCTCAAAGAATATCAGAAACAGAAATTGTTAACCTCAAAGAATATCAGAAACAGAAATTGTTAACCTCAAAGAATATCAGAAACAGAAATTGTTAACCTCAAAGAATATCAGAAACATAAATTGTTAACCTCAAAGAATATCAGAAACAGAAATTGTTAACCTCAAAGAGCATCAGAAACAGAAATTGTTAACCTCAAAGAATATCAGAAACAGAAATTGTTAACCTCAAAGAAAATCAGAAACAGAAATTGTTAACCTCAAAGAGCATCAGAAACATAAATTGTTAACCTCAAAGAATATCAGAAACAGAAATTGTTAACCTCAAAGAGCATCAGAAACAGAAATTGTTAACCTCAAAGAATATCAGAAACATAAATTGTTAACCTTAAAGAATATCAGAAACAGAAATTGTTAACCTCAAAGAGCATCAGAAACATAAATTGTTAACCTCAAAGAATATCAGAAACAGAAATTGTTAACCTCAAAGAGCATCAGAAACAGAAATTGTGAACCTCAAAGAATATCAGAAACAGAAATTGTTAACCTTAAAGAATATCAGAAACAGAAATTGTTAACCTCAAAGAGCATCAGAAACAGAAATTGTTAACCTCAAAGAATATCAGAAACAGAAATTGTTAACCTCAAAGAATATTAGAAACAGAATTTGTTAACCTCAAAGAATATCAGAAACAGAAATTGTTAACCTCAAAGAATATCAGAAACAGAAATTGTTAATTTCAAAGAATATCAGAAACAGACATTGTTAACCTCAAAGAATATCAGAAACAGAAATTGTTAACCTCAAAGAATATCAGAAACAGAAATTGTTAACCTCAAAGAATATCAGAAACAGAAATTGTTAACCTCAAAGAATATCAGAAACAGAAATTGTTAACCTCAAAGAATATCAGAAACAGAAATTGTTAACCTCAAAGAATATCAGAAACAGAAATTGTTAACCTCAAAGAATATTAGAAACAGAAATTGTTAACCTCAAAGAATATCAGAAACAGAAATTGTTAACCTCAAAGAATATTAGAAACAGAAATTGTTAACCTCAAAGAATATCAGAAACAGAAATTGTTAACCTCAAAGAATATCAGAAACAGAAATTGTTAACCTCAAAGAATATCAGAAACAGACATTGTTAACCTCAAAGAATATCAGAAACAGAAATTGTTAACCTCAAAGAGCATCAGAAACAGAAATTGTTAACCTCAAAGAATATCAGAAACAGAAATTGTTAACCTCAAAGAATATTAGAAACAGAATTTGTTAACCTCAAAGAATATCAGAAACAGAAATTGTTAACCTCAAAGAATATCAGAAACAGAAATTGTTAATTTCAAAGAATATCAGAAACAGACATTGTTAACCTCAAAGAATATCAGAAACAGAAATTGTTAACCTCAAAGAATATCAGAAACAGAAATTGTTAACCTCAAAGAATATCAGAAACAGAAATTGTTAACCTCAAAGAATATCAGAAACAGAAATTGTTAACCTCAAAGAATATCAGAAACAGAAATTGTTAACCTCAAAGAATATCAGAAACAGAAATTGTTAACCTCAAAGAATATTAGAAACAGAAATTGTTAACCTCAAAGAATATCAGAAACAGAAATTGTTAACCTCAAAGAATATTAGAAACAGAAATTGTTAACCTCAAAGAATATCAGAAACAGAAATTGTTAACCTCAAAGAATATCAGAAACAGAAATTGTTAACCTCAAAGAATATCAGAAACAGACATTGTTAACCTCAAAGAATATCAGAAACAGAAATTGTTAACCTCAAAGAATATCAGAAACAGAAATTGTTAACCTCAAAGAATATCAGAAACAGAAATTGTTAACCTCAAAGAATATCAGAAACAGAAATTGTTAACCTCAAAGAATATCAGAAACAGAAATTGTTAACCTCAAAGAATATCAGAAACAGAAATTGTTAACCTCAAAGAATATCAGAAACAGAAATTGTTAACCTCAAAGAATATCAGAAACAGAAATTGTTAACCTCAAAGAATATCAGAAACAGAAATTGTTAACCTCAAAGAATATCAGAAACAGAAATTGTTAACCTCAAAGAGCATCAGAAACAGAAATTGTTAACCTCAAAGAATATCAGAAACAGAAATTGTTAACCTCAAAGAATATTAGAAACAGAATTTGTTAACCTCAAAGAATATCAGAAACAGAAATTGTTAACCTCAAAGAATATCAGAAACAGAAATTGTTAATTTAAAGAATATCAGAAACAGACATTGTTAACCTCAAAGAATATCAGAAACAGAAATTGTTAACCTCAAAGAATATCAGAAACAGAAATTGTTAACCTCAAAGAATATCAGAAACAGAAATTGTTAACCTCAAAGAATATCAGAAACAGAAATTGTTAACCTCAAAGAATATCAGAAACAGAAATTGTTAACCTCAAAGAATATCAGAAACAGAAATTGTTAACCTCAAAGAATATTAGAAACAGAAATTGTTAACCTCAAAGAATATCAGAAACAGAAATTGTTAACCTCAAAGAATATTAGAAACAGAAATTGTTAACCTCAAAGAATATCAGAAACAGAAATTGTTAACCTCAAAGAATATCAGAAACAGAAATTGTTAACCTCAAAGAATATCAGAAACAGACATTGTTAACCTCAAAGAATATCAGAAACAGAAATTGTTAACCTCAAAGAATATCAGAAACAGAAATTGTTAACCTCAAAGAATATCAGAAACAGAAATTGATAACCTCAAAGAATATCAGAAACAGAAATTGTTAACCTCAAAAAATATCAGAAACAGAAATTGTTAACCTCAAAGAATATCAGAAACAGAAATTGTTAACCTCAAAGAATATCAGAAACAGAAATTGTTAACCTCAAAGAATATCAGAAACAGAAATTGTTAACCTCAAAGAATATCTGAAACAGAAATTGTTAACCTCAAAGAATATCAGAAACAGAAATTGTTAACCTCAAAGAATATCAGAAACAGAAATTGTTAACCTCAAAGAATATCAGAAACAGAAATTGTTAACCTTAAAGAATATTAGAAACAGAAATTGTTAACCTCAAAGAATATCAGAAACAGAAATTGTTAACCTCAAAGAATATCAGAAACAGAAATTGTTAACCTCAAAGAATATCAGAAACAGACATTGTTAACCTCAAAGAATATCAGAAACAGAAATTGTTAACCTCAAAGAATATCAGAAACAGAAATTGTTAACCTCAAAGAATATCAGAAACAGAAATTGTTAACCTCAAAGAATATCAGAAACAGAAATTGTTAATTTCAAAGAATATCAGAAACAGACATTGTTAACCTCAAAGAATATCAGAAACAGAAATTGTTAACCTCAAAGAATATCAGAAACAGAAATTGTTAACCTCAAAGAATATCAGAAACAGAAATTGTTAACCTTAAAGAATATCAGAAACAGAAATTGTTAACCTCAAAGAATATCAGAAACAGAAATTGTTAACCTCAAAGAATATCAGAAACAGAAATTGTTAACCTCAAAGAATATCAGAAACAGAAATTGTTAACCTCAAAGAATATCAGAAACAGAAATTGTTAACCTCAAAGAATATTAGAAACAGAAATTGTTAACCTCAAAGAATATCAGAAACAGAAATTGTTAACCTCAAAGAATATCAGAAACAGAAATTGTTAACCTCAAAGAATATCAAAAACAGACATTGTTAACCTCAAAGAATATCAGAAACAGAAATTGTTAACCTCAAAGAATATCAGAAACAGAAATTGTTAACCTCAAAGAATATCAGAAACAGAAATTGTTAACCTCAAAGAATATCAGAAACAGAAATTGTTAACCTCAAAGAATATCAGAAACAGAAATTGTTAACCTCAAAGAATATCAGAAACAGAAATTGTTAACCTCAAAGAATATCAGAAACAGAAATTGTTAACCTCAAAGAATATCAGAAACAGAAATTGTTAACCTCAAAGAATATCAGAAACAGAAATTGTTAACCTCAAAGAATATCAGAAACAGAAATTGTTAACCTCAAAGAGCATCAGAAACAGAAATTGTTAACCTCAAAGAATATCAGAAACAGAAATTGTTAACCTCAAAGAATATTAGAAACAGAATTTGTTAACCTCAAAGAATATCAGAAACAGAAATTGTTAACCTCAAAGAATATCAGAAACAGAAATTGTTAATTTCAAAGAATATCAGAAACAGACATTGTTAACTTCAAAGAATATCAGAAACAGAAATTGTTAACCTCAAAGAATATCAGAAACAGAAATTGTTAACCTCAAAGAATATCAGAAACAGAAATTGTTAACCTCAAAGAATATCAGAAACAGAAATTGTTAACCTCAAAGAATATCAGAAACAGAAATTGTTAACCTCAAAGAATATCAGAAACAGAAATTGTTAACCTCAAAGAATATTAGAAACAGAAATTGTTAACCTCAAAGAATATCAGAAACAGAAATTGTTAACCTCAAAGAATATTAGAAACAGAAATTGTTAACCTCAAAGAATATCAGAAACAGAAATTGTTAACCTCAAAGAATATCAGAAACAGAAATTGTTAACCTCAAAGAATATTAGAAACAGACATTGTTAACCTCAAAGAATATCAGAAACAGAAATTGTTAACCTCAAAGAATATCAGAAACAGAAATTGTTAACCTCAAAGAATATCAGAAACAGAAATTGATAACCTCAAAGAATATCAGAAACAGAAATTGTTAACCTCAAAAAATATCAGAAACAGAAATTGTTAACCTCAAAGAATATCAGAAACAGAAATTGTTAACCTCAAAGAATATCAGAAACAGAAATTGTTAACCTCAAAGAATATCAGAAACAGAAATTGTTAACCTTAAAGAATATCAGAAACAGAAATTGTTAACCTCAAAGAATATCAGAAACAGAAATTGTTAACCTCAAAGAATATCAGAAACAGAAATTGTTAACCTCAAAGAATATCAGAAACAGAAATTGTTAACCTCAAAGAATATCAGAAACAGAAATTGTTAACCTCAATGAATATCAGAAACAGAAATTGTTAACCTCAAAGAATATCAGAAACAGAAATTGTTAACCTCAAAGAATATCAGAAACAGAAATTGTTAACCTCAAAGAATATCAGAAACAGAAATTGTTAACCTCAAAGAATATCAGAAACAGAAATTGGTAACCTCAAAGAATATCAGGATAGAGGAAAAGAATAATCGTCACTCATACATGGCCAATTGGACTGTATGGGGCTGAAACATGGACTTTAGCCAAGAAGGATGAAAAAAGCTTGGAAGTGTTTGAAATGTGCTACCGTAGATTGGAAAGAGTGAGTTGGATAGAAAGAAGATCTAATGCCAATGTACTCACTGAAGTGGGCACACAAAGACAAATTTTGCATATGACACAAAAAAGTTGGTTGAGTTGGCTGGTTCACAATATGAGACATGAAAGTCTTCTACAGAAGATACTAGAGGGCAAGATTCAAAGGAAGAGAGGCCGGAAGTCCAAAATTCAATTTTACATCTCAGGCATGCAGGGACATTAAAGTATGAACCTATGATGCAATGAAGAGAACTATAGAGGATAGAGTCAAATGGAGAGACATACTCAAACAACCTTACAACCAGTCTCGGGACTAACCAACCAGAGGATATGGTCAAATGGAGAGACATACTCAAACAACCTTACAACCAGTCTCGGGACTAACCAACCAGAGGATAGGGTCAAATGGAGAGACATACTCAAACAACCTTACAACCAGTCTCGGGACTAACCAACCAGAGGATATGGTCAAATGGAGAGACATACTCAAACAACCTTACAACCAGTCTCGGGACTAACCAACCAGAGGATATGGTCAAATGGAGAGACATACTCAGACAACCTTACAACCAGTCTTAGGACTGATCAACCAGAGGATAGGGTCAAATGGAGAGACGTACTCAGACAACCTTACAACCAGTCTCAGGACTGATCAACCAGATGATGACGATGATGATGAGGAATGATGTTATAGAATTAGTCACTAGAATCAAATTGTAGGGTTAGTCACTAGAATAATGTTATAGTCTTAGGGTTAGAGAATCATGTTATAGAATTAGTCACTAGAATCATGTTATAGTCTTAGGGTTAGAGAATCATGTTATAGTCTTAGAGTTAGAGAATCATGTCATAGTCTTAGGGTAAGAGAATCATGTTATAGTCTTAGGGTTAGAGAATCATGTTATATATGTAGTCACTAGAATCGTGTTATAGAATTAGTCACCAGATCATGTTAAAGAATTAATCACTAGAATAATGTTATAGAATTAGTCAATAGAATCATAGTTATAGAATTAGTCACTAGAATAATGTTATAGAATTAGTCCCTAGAATCATGTTATAGTCTTAGGGTTAGAGAATCATGTTATAGTCTTAGGGTTAGAGAATCATGTTATAGTCTTAGGGTTAGAGAATCATGTTATAGTCTTAGGGTTAGAGAATCATGTTATAGTCTTAGGGTTAGAGAATCATGATATAGTCTTAGGGTTAGAGAATCAAGTTTTAGAATTAGGGTTAGAGGATCATGTTATAGAATTAGTCACTAGAATCATGTTATAGAATTAGCCACTAGAATAATATGTTGTATAATTAGTCACTAGAATCATGTTATAGAATTAGTCACTAGAATCATGTTATAGAATTAGTCACTAGAATCATGTTATAGAATTAGTCACTAGAATCATGTTATAGAATTAGTCACTAGAATCATGTTATATAATTCGTCACTGGAATCATGTTATAGAATTAGTCACTAGAATCATGTTATAGAATTAGTCACTAGAATCATGTTGGTGTTGGTGGATGTCTAGAGTCTAAACGATTCATGCTGTTGAGGAGGTAACTCTTGACGAAGTGTTTCTGGAGGATGGTTACAGTGATTCTTCTTATATTCTGAGGCGTTCTTGACAAGGTGGACCGTGCTTCTCCTGAATGAAGTGCAATGTCAGGCTCTTTAGCAAGCTCACCATTGTGGGGACCGTGAGGTCAATACCTATCTCGGTGTCTAGACCGCTATTGACACGTCATGTTTACTGGAGCACGAGCGCGGGCGTGGGGTGTCTGGACCAGTATGTCTCACCTGATCCTGATTACTCTTCTCTCTCACCCGACCCTGATTGTACTCTCCTCTCCCACCTTGATCAGTATGTCTCACTCGACCCTGATTGTACTCTCCTCTCCCACCTTGATCAGTATGTCTCACCTGCCCCTGATTGTACTCTCCTCTCCCACCTTGATCAGTATGTCTCACCCGACCCTGATTGTACTCTCCTCTCCCACCTTGATCAGTATGTCTCACCCGACCCTGATTGTACTCTCCTCTCCCACCTTGATCAGTATGTCTCACTCGACCCTGATTGTACTCTCCTCTCTCACCTTGATCAGTAAGTCTCACCTGACCCTGGTTACTCTTCTCTCTCACCTTGATCAGTATGTCTCACCTGACCCTGGTTACTCTTCTCTCTCACCTTGATCAGTAAGTCTCACCTGACCCTGGTTACTCTTCTCTCTCACCTTGATCAGTAAGTCTCACCTGACCCTGGTTACTCTTCTCTCTCACCTTGATCAGTAAGTCTCACATGTATCAGCATGTTTCAGATGATTACTCTCTGCTCTTCTACTAATCCTGTTAGTTATGCTGTTTCTAATCATTCTATTATTTGGCAGATTGTCATTTGTCCAGCTAACAGGATGGTAAGTGCACTAGGTCTCACGGTTAAGGTACCTGGTTCAATCACAGAAAAGGTTACGCTCCCGTCTACTAAGCTAAAAATTAGTACCGGAATTACTTATAGAAATGTGAAGACAAGTCAGCGAGGGAGGGAAGTGATAACAATCCCACCCACAATAACTGTTGCGATGAACACTCCATCCCTCATGACTATGTCGACTATGGCGCCATGTTTATCTACATTTTGTATTAAACTTGCACTTTCCATGTGAGTTTCAGTCAAGGGAATGTCTGCTTGTTTTATGGAATATGTCCTGCCATATTATAACTTCACTTCTCATCTGGTCTGGCTGCTGCGTTCTTCTCTTCTGTCTAAGTGTTATTACTTGTTCTTCCGTCTGGTACGATTGGTGCATGCGATAGAGACACTGGACTGGGGGGCTTCAGTTGGAAACATGCAGAGGAGATCATTCCAAGGGAATCAAATAATATGACAACTAGCCCTCCGTCCACCTTTCGTGTGGGCTCCGTACATGTTGTAGAAGAGGACCAAGTGGGCTATATATGGATCTGGCAACATTATAATGGGAAACAAATTAGTACACGCATCACTTCTACATAAACACATTGGTGTTGTTGTGTTGTTGTTGTTGTTGTTATTGTTGTTGTGTTGTTATTATTGTTGTTGTTGTATGACTTCAATAAATACATTTACTCTGTGTGTACCCTGAAAGTGATGTTAAGTGGTGGGTTGCAGTAACTTTCCTCAAATTCTTATTGGGCTGATGAAGGTGTACCGGGGTCCTCAAGGCGGTTGTGCTATGCTTGGCTTTATCTTCGTGTCGTTCACTACTACGGAGACGACATCGATCCCTCCCCTAACCTCGTTAACCAGATTGCCGTGAAACAGACGGTTTCGACGCAGACTTGTGAGGTCGGGGCCTTGGTCAGTATATTTCTCGTGACCCTGACCCCAATTGTCAGATCAGTATGTTTTACTTGACAGGGAGTTAGTCTCCTCTCCTCCACAACAACACTTCTTTCATGGACATTTGGACCGGAAGAAAAATTATTGGACAACATTAAAGTCAGATCTAAAATACTGTGACAATACACACTCTTAACTTGACTTAACTTAACTCAACTTAACTTAACGTTTTTATGCTAGTTTAGAAGACTCTGCAGAGTCTGTATACAACCAGTTTCTTGGAGGATTGTTAACCGATGTTTGAGCCCATCTTAATAGTCTCAATCACTAGAGCAAAGTAGACCCATAGCCTGTTAGGCGCCATCTGTACTGCTCTTAACAAACCACCTAATCATGGCCGGTGTTATGCCATGTCACACAGTTAATCGCCTCCTTCGACACGCTCTCTGTAAAGCAGTGGTGCTATTCTTGTCTTTTGCAAACACATAGAACACGACAGACCACGCGGGTATTAATGTCTTACTATCTATGGAATTAAAAGGAACGTTTATGACAAATGTGCCAGTGGAATACAGGGATACTACAAGATGTGATCAGGAGACTTCATGTCTGATTGAGGCATCTAGTCAAGCGGTAGAGCCGTTGGAGATCCATTGTGGCTGAACTTTAACGTGGTGATGGCAAGTGATCTGATAGGACCTGATCCTACACACTCCCACTACACTGATCGCGGCTATGCTTCTAATGTACAGAAACATGAAGGTGGAATACAAATAATGAACTGACCAAGAACATGTGACAAGTTGATTGTTGACATCTCCATTAAGAAAAATGACCGTGTACCGTTTCAATTACCATCCTGTCCAATACATGCTACTCAAACTTTAGCTCCTGTCAGGCTTGCCGTCTTTAGTTATATACTGTCCCCATCCTGCCTGCAAGGCAGCACGTATGTGCTTCTCTTGACCATGTTCCTACTTTCATATCGACCAGAATTAAGTCTCTTGTTGTACGGTAGTGACGGAAAGAGCTTGGGACAATCACGCTCCTCGCCCACGATTATTGGAGAGGCGATAGTACAATATCTTATCTAGAAACAATTAGATGGAATCTTTCGACTCTGTAGTGGTACTTAATGTCAGAAATCGATAATCACACATATAGATAATGGCTCAGTGACGGCACAATGACAACCTGGCTATGACGGGCATCTTAACTTGCTCATCGTACATCATGTCGTGTTTTTATGTTGTGATTTGTTAGTTGTTTTCGTTCGGTTCTTTCAACCCTGAGGAAGGCCTTGTTGCCGTATCATGGATGTCTTTTGTTTTAGTCTGGCTGTGGTCACTGAACAAAATTATATGCATGTGTTTTTATGGACCATATATTGTCCTCAAATTAATTAATTCATGATAAATTTATGAGTAAAGTTCTTGGTCCATTATTGTTAGTTTAGTTGGCCATCACAAGCTATGGTGGTGAATAGACGGCATTGAGTTTGGCGACCTGGGGTCAGGTACTGCCTTTGTCTGATTGAGCATCAGGATTACAGAGTGTCATATTATGTGGGTCTAAATGTGTGTAGAAACAAATGGAAGCTAAGAGTACAGCAAAAAAACATAATTTTAGTGACAACAAATAAATATGATTTTAGTACAACAAATAAATATGATTTTAGTGACAACAAATAAATATGATTTTAGTGACAACAAATAAATATGATTTTAGTGACAACAAATAAATATGATTTTAGTGACAACAAATAAACATGATTTTAGTGGCAACAAATAAATATGATTTTAGTGACAACAAATAAACATGATTTTAGTGAGAAGAAATAAATATGATTTTAGTGACAACAAATAAATATGATTTTATTGACAACAAATAAATATGATTTTAGTGACAACAAAGAAATATGATTTTAGCCACAAACAAATAAATTTGATTTTAGTGACAACAAATAAACATGATTTTAGTGAAAACAAATAAACATGATTTTAGCAACAACAAATAAACATGACTTTAGCAACTTTAGCAACAACAAACAAATAAACATGATTTTAGCGACATCAAACAAAAATAATAAAAAACAACGAATTGCTTATTTGTTTAGACGTCTACTTGGCCTGATCTCAGAACTCGTGTCTTTCTTTGCAGCGAGGCGCATCCGTCACATGGAAGTCCACTGTTCAAACCCAGATTGCATATAGATTCACTTCGTAAGCGGTTTAGGAGTGCTTATATCATACTATTCAAATATTGTTTAGGAAGTTGAAATCACGTGGAATAGGTAGCGAAGTTGCCAAATGGATAATAAATTGGTTAACAGGAAAAAGGCAGAGGGTGGGCATAAATAAGGAGTACTCTGAGTGGTGTGAAGTAAAAAGTGGAGTGCCACAGGGCTCGGTTTTGGGACCAATTTTGTTATTGATATATATATAATATAAACGTTTGGACATTGATATCGGATCCATGATTCCAAAATTCGCGGATGACATAAAACTATTCAGAAGTGTCTCATCTATTTGTTTTCCTTTGCCCCCCCCCCTCATTCTTATATCAGTTCTCGCCTCCCTCTCCCCCCCCTCATTCTTATATCAGTTCTCGCCTCCCTCTCCCCCCCCCCTCATTCTTATATCAGTTCTCGCCTCCCTCCCCCCCCCTCATTCTTATATCACTTCTTGCCTCCCTCTCCCCCCCCCCCCTCATTCTTATATCAGTTCTCGCCTCCCTCCCCCCCCCCCCTCATTCTTATATCACTTCTTGCCTCCCTCTCCCCCCCCCCTCATTCTTATATCAGTTCTCGCCTCCCTCTCCCCCCCCCCTCATTCTTATATCAGTTCTCGCCTCCCTCTCCCCCCCCTCATTCTTATATCAGTTCTCGCCTCCCTCTCCCCCCCCCCTCATTCTTATATCAGTTCTCGCCTCCCTCTCCCCCCCCTCATTCTTATATCAGTTCTCGCCTCCCCCCCCCCCTCATTCTTATATCAGTTCTCGCCTCCCTCTCCCCCCCCCCTCTCATTCTTATATCAGTTCTCGCCTCCCTCTCCCCCCCCCCTCATTCTTATATCAGTTCTCGTCTCCCTCTCTCCCCCTTCCCTCATTCTTATATCAGTTCTCGCCTCTCTCCCCCCCCCCTCATTCTTATATCAGTTCTCGCCTCCCTCTCCCCCCCCCCCTCATTCTTATATCAGTTCTCGCCTCCCTCTCCCCCCCCCCTCATTCTTCTATCAGTTCTCGCCTTCCTCTCCCCCCCCCCCCTTATTCTTCTATCAGTTCTCGCCCCCTCCCCCCCCCCATCCCTCCTATATTAATCTCTCCCTTCCGGCTTATATCACCTTCTCTTTGTTCTCCCATCTGGATCTCTATTTGGTCGTTTCCATATTTGGCCATCATTGGCTTATCCGACGCATTCCCCTCCACTTCTTACGCTCTCCTGGCCACTTTGTGTTTGACCGCTCCCCTTCATTTTCAGTCAAGCATCTGGCCCAACCGGTCGCTTAGACAGACTGGGTATACTATCAGATAAGTTGACCATTTTTTTCCTTATATGTTGATTTGTAAGTTCAGTTTTGTTGTCCCTGATGAAGGCCTATTGGTCGTAACGTAGGTTTTGTTTGTGTTCTCGTCTCGGTGCGGTATCTGGCCATACCCATTTTTAAATTTTGATTAAACTCAACCTAAATCAACTTTTGCAATTTTTTAAAATGTTTTTTTCTCATCTAAAGCAGAAGTGGATATTTTGAGGTCGGATTTAGATACAATTATGGAATGTTCGGAGAACTGGAAAATGGAGTTTAATGTAGATATATGCACAGTTATCCACATGGGTAGATTCAATATGGATCATGATTTCATAATGGGCGAGAATGATATTAGAATGATAAAAAAGAAAAGGGACCCAGAGGTTATAATAGATCATACAGGTAAGGTGAGTGAGCAAGTTCAGGTGGCAGTGAAAAGTCAAATGCAATGTTATGTATGATAACAAGAATTATTAATCAAGGAAGTGATTGTCAAACTGTATAAAGCTTTAGTTAGACCTAGATTGGAGTACTGTGTACAGGTGTGGAGTCCTTATCATAGAGGGGAGATAAACATGAGGGAAAGGATACAAAGAAGAGCAACAAAACTGATAGTCGGTTTCAGGAATTACATGTCTGCGTAAAGACTCAGACAACACGACCTACAGTGTCTAGAACAGAAAAGAATTCGAGGTGACAATACAGGTTTATAAAATAATCAAAGGAAAGGATAAATTAGACTATAACAAGTTTTTTTTTTCTTAAAGTACAGCCGCCTACAAGAACAAGATGGCTCAGCTGCAACTTAATTAAAGAAAAGTCCAGGCTAGATACTAGGAATATATTTTTTTTAGCCAGAGAGTGGTGAGTGTTTGGAATGCATTGTCACAGGAAAAAGTTGAGGCAGGGTTAATTAATGCATTCAAGAATAAATTGGTTGCGCATAGTTATTTTTCGATCAAGGGAAATAAAAGAAACTCGTTGTATACAAACTCTGCAGAGTCTTCTAAACCAGTATAAAGATGTTAAGTTAAGTTAATATTTGAAAGTATTGTTATTAATAATGTGTTTGCTTCGTTCCACAGATGGGATGGGCCTTCCAGGACCAGCTGTACACAAAGGGCCAGTCAACGGACCTACGAGAAGATGCTCAAGAACGTGACTATCTCCAGAACGTGACGCACATATAAACGTGACATGGATTACCTTCTTCGTGCTGGTAATGACAGGTAAACACAATGCACCGGAAGTAGTCAAACCTCAACACTAAATATAAATGGTTTGACTTAGGTTGTTCTGATGACCCATGGGGTGTAGAGTATTCTACTACTTGGAACTCAGAATCCTTGTATTGAAACAGGCATGTTAGTGTCTGTTGCCAGGTAGCCGAAGGCTATCGGCTATCCGTAGAAGGTATTTGAAACTTCCTGCGGTTCACAAAGGTCCGGGGAAAGATACCAATAATCTGGGTAGATATTTTAATTGTTGTGAATTTTGTCAGAGCAGCAGCCGTAAAGCATACTCTTTTCAATTTATAACTTCCATGGGATTTTTAACGTGCTCGACACTGAACATGGGAGTCCGATCTCACTACGCAGAGATCAGGGACATTTTGACTAGAAGATCCACGTAAAAAAATCTCGGTCTCCACAATGATTCGAACCCGGCACCAGAGACGGACACCTTACCTTGAGAACACTGAGCCCCCGTCCCCCCAAGTACCGTGGGGAGTAGCGTCTTCTACAATGGGTTGTATATGTTTTCTGTTATTTATATTCTGGCTTATAGTTTCTATAAGATGGAAAAGCCAGCCCCGTGCCCAATCCTTGTTAGTCTCCTTTTATTGCATGGTTGTCAGACTATCGCTATTCTTGAGACTGGTCAGTTAAGTGTGCTCAAATACAAACCAGTCTACTGTACAGCCAAAAGGTGTTTGTCAGCGACAGAGGACAACGTGGTACTAGAGATATCACAAATTAAACTGTAATCATTTATTTTATTTTGCGTTTGCCTTAATTTTCAATTCCCTAAGGCAGTGTGCGTTGCACTGTTTTTATTTTGCGCCTGTCGACCCAGTGCATCCGACTTCGGCATTCATTTTATGTAAGGGTCTGCTTCCTCCTGCCTTTTCTAAGGGTTTGCTTCTCCGGGGTAACGGCCGGTGCTGTGCTGGTAATCGAACCCAGCACCGTTGGGTTGTGAGACGTGTGACTTAACCACTAACCCACGTCGTCCCCCCCCCCCCGCCCCCTCAAAGTAAACTCTAATCTGCCTGCACTTACAAACTGTGGCTCCCGATTGATCTGTCAACTCACAACTCTATGCTACCTACACAACTCTATGCTACCTACACAACTCTATGCTACCTACACAACTCTATGCTACCTACACAACTCTATGCTACCTACACAGCTCTATGCTACCTACACAACTCTATGCTACCTACACAACTCTATGCTACCTACACAACTCTATGCTACCTCTATGCTACCTACAAAACAATATGCTACCTACACAACTCTATGCTACCTACACAACTCTATGCTACCTACACAACTCTATGCTACCTACACAACTCTATGCTACCTCTATGCTTCCTACACAACTCTATGCTACCTACACAACTCTATGCTACCTACACAACTCTATGCTACCTACATAACTCTATGCTACCTCTATGCTTCCTACACAACTCTATGCTACCTACACAACTCTATGCTACCTACACAACTCTATGCTACATACACAACTCAATGTTACCTCTATGCTACCTACAGTTATGAGGAAAGACTCAGAAAACCTGGTCTACGGTGTCTAGAAAAGAGAAGAATCCGAGGTGACAATCCAGGATTATAAGATAATCAAAGTAACTGATAAATTAGACTATAACAGTTTTTTTTCTTCAACTTTTCAACCACATACAAGAACAAGAGGGCATAGCTACAAATTAACTAAAGAAAGGTCCAGATTAGATAATAGGAAATATTTGTTTAATCAGAGAGTGGTAAATGTTTGAAATGCATTGCCACAGGAAGTGGAGGCAAGGACAATTAATGCATGTAAGAATAGATTGGATTCGCGTAATTTTTAGATCAATGAAATGAAAATGAAACTTAAATACAAACTCTGCAGTCTTCTAAACCAGTATAAAAACATTAACTTTGAGTTAGGTTCCATGATTATCAGTGTTATATGTAGTTTGGTTGCACAGTTTAAGAAGCGTTGTTCCCCACTCGTGTTCACTCCCAGTTTAAATTCCACAACATATTTTTGTGTTAGTCGATGCCATAGTTAATCTACTTCAATCCCATTTGACATTTATGCAATCAGCCAAACCAAACTGTAAATAACTGCCATTTTGTCATCCAATTATCTTCCCCAAGTTTTGAGAACATGACGCGGCACAAAACTTTGGCCCCAGATATAAGTGCTAGAATCAATACGCTTTGCCAGGAAGGACATTCACAATGGCGCTCACGTTTACCGGGGAAAACTCGTACGATTATTTAACGACTAGTCACGATTTCAAGAGGGTTTATAGTGATTGTCTTTCTTTGAGTAGGCTATTAAAGCGTACATGAAAACTTGTTTTTTTCATGTCTCATTGTGTCTCAGGGCTGGTCTGTGTATTGGTAGCTGCGTGAGGGTGAGATAAGTCAAGTAGCCGTGAGCTATTTGTGGTAAGGATGGCGTTGAAGTGAGTTAATTGTGCAAGGTCTGGGCTTTTGTCACGTCTAGTCACCTGGGCACATACCTGCTGCCTTGCTCTTCCTTATTCGGGTAGTATTTTTGCAGCTAGGTGAACTGAAACGGAGTCAATTTGATTATACGAAGCAATTGCTGTAGACCAGGTGTTATCAACCGGTGTTCTGCAAAATGTCTAGGGGTCTACGAGGGGTCGATAGGGATCCACGAAGGGTTACTAGGGGTCCATGAGGGTTCGTTGGGGGTCCACGAGGGGTCACTAGGGGTCCACGAGGGGTCACTAGGGGTCCACGTTGGGTCGCTAGGGGTTTACGAGGGATCACGAGGGGTCGCTATGGATTACTAGGGGTCCGCAAAGGGTCGCCAGGGGTCCACGAGCATTTACTAGGGGTCCACAGGGGGTCGCTAGGGGTCCACGAGGGGTCGCTGGGAGTTCTACGTGGGGTTGCTAGGGGTCTCTAGGGGTCCGCGAGGGGTCGCTAGGGGTACACGAGGGGGTCTCGAACAGTTCTGCGACAGATCGTAGTTGATCTGAAAATATTTCTTTTTTTAATGACAGCTTCCGGTTATGGTTCCAGATCGAGCAGCCTGGTATTTTCTATCATTGGTTCGCCTGTACATCCAGCTAGATCCATGTTAGTTCTATCATTGGTTCGTCTGTACAACCAGCTAGATCCATGTTAGTTCTATCATTGGTTCGTCTGTACAACCAGCTGAATCCATGTTAGTTCTATCATTGGAGCGTCTGTACAACCAGCTAGATCCATGTTAGTTCTATCATTGGTTCGCCTGTACAACCAGCTAGATCCATGTTAGTTCTATCATTGGAGCGTCTGTACAACCAGCTAGATCCATGTTAGTTCTATCATTGGTTCGCCTGTACAACCAGCTAGATCCATGTTAGTTCTATCATTGGTTCGCCTGTACAACCAGCTAGATCCATGTTAGTTCTATCATTGGTTCGCCTGTACAACCAGCTAGATCCATGTTAGTTCTATCATTGGTTCGCCTGTACAACCAGCTAGATCCATGTTAGTTCTATCATTGGTTCGCCTGTACAACCAGCTGAATCCATGTTAGTTCTATCATTGGAGCGCCTGTACAACCAGCTAGATCCATGTTAGTTCTATCATTGGTTCGCCTGTACAACCAGCTAGATCCATGTTAGTTCTATCATTGGTTCGCCTGTACAACCAGCTAGATCCATGTTAGTTCTATCATTGGTTTGCCTGTACAACCAGCTAGATCCATGTTAGTTCTATCATTGGTTCGCCTGTACAACCAGCTAGATCCATGTTAGTTCTATCATTGGAGCGCCTGTACAACCAGCTGGATCCATATTAGTTCATTTCCAGTAGCTGTTTCAATAGCGATTCTTGTACATGGTACGGTTGCTAGCCTAAAGCACACCCCTCTTCTGTGTCATCAGTTACAAGATGCTGGGACATTCCTGGTGACCCTATCCTTGTCAGACAATGCACTAACCAGGTGGGGCATGTTTCTTAGTACCAAGTTAATCGAATGCGTGTGTGTACATGAGTATGTGTACACGTGTGTGTGTATGTCCACGTGGGTATGTTGACAAGTGTGTGTATGTCCACGTGGGTATGTTGACAAGTGTGTGTGAGTCCAGGTGGGTATGTGGACATGTGTGTGTGTCCAGGTGGGTATGTGGACAAGTGTGTGTGTGTCCACGTGGGTATGTGGACATGTGTGTGTCCAGGTGGGTATGTGGACAAGTGTGTGTGTGTCCACGTGAGTATGTGGACAAGTGTATGTGTGTCCACGTGGGTATGTGGACATGTGTGTGTGTCCAGGTGGGTATGTGGACAAGTGTGTGTGTGTCCACGTGAGTATGTCTACAAGTATGTGTGTGTCCAGGTGGGTATGTGGACAAGTGTGTGTGTGTCCACGTGAGTATGTCTACAAGTGTGTGTGTGGGTATGTGGACAATTGTGTGTGTGTGTCCACGTGAGTATGTCTACAAGTGTGTGTGTGTCCACGTGAGTATGTGGACAAGTGTGTGTGTGCCCATGTGAGTATGTCTACAAGTGTATGTGTGTGTCCACGTGAGTATGTGGACAAGTGTGTGTGTGTGTGTGGGTATGTGGACAAGTGTGTGTGTGTGTGTCCATGTGAGTATGTCTACAAGTGTGTGTGTGTCCACGTGAGTATGTGGACAAGTGTGTGTGTGTCCACGTGAGTATGTGGACAAATGTGTGTGTATGTCCACGTGGGTATGTGGACAAGTGTGTGTGTGTGTGTGTGTCAATGTGAGTATGTCTACAAGTGTGTGTGTGTCCACGTGAGTATGTGGACAAGTGTGTGTGTGTGTCCACGTGAGTATGTGGACAAGTGTGTGTGTGTCTACGTGAGTATGTTTCCACTTGAGCATGTGTACAATAATGTGTATGTGAGTATGTGTACAAGTATATGCCCATATGAGCCTGGGTACACTCCCGTGGGATTGAACCCCATCCTCCTTAAACGGCTTGGCGTGTGTCAGACCGCCCAGACCTTTGTTTGTTTGACGTTGTCCTTACTCTATCAATCTGAGCTTTTCCTGGACAATGCCCTTTCTATTCTTCCAATGCCCATCTGTGTATATCTGCTGTTTATTGTGACGCCCCATCAAACCCAGCTGCATTTATTTCCAATCCAAAAACGTAATTGCTAATGTGTATCCGCTCAATCGATAAACGTTTTATGCACGAATCTCTTCCTGAGATGTCCTTGAACTTTATCGGGAGAGCTCTGGTACTTCGGTGACGCTCATATATCCTCTAGGCATGTCTTCCTCGGCTCAATTATCGTGGAGGAGTCAGTGGCAATATGTGTTGGGTCTCAGTGAATTCATTCAAAGCTATTATCATGGAGGAGTCAGTGGCAATATGTGTTGGGTCTCAGTGAATTCATTCAAAGCTATTATCATGGAGGAGTCAGTGGCAATATGTGTTGCGTCTCAGTGAATTCATTCAAAGCTATTATCATGGAGGAGTCAGTGGCAATATGTGTTGGGTCTCAGTGAATTCATTCAAAGCTATTATCATGGAGGAGTCAGTGGCAATATGTGTTGGGTCTCAGTGAATTCATTCAAAGCTATTATCATGGAGGAGTCAGTGGCAATATGTGTTGGGTCTCAGTGAATTCATTCAAAGCTATTATCATGGAGGAGTCAGTGGCAATATGTGTTGGGTCTCAGTGAATTCATTCAAAGCTATTATCATGGAGGAGTCAGTGGCAATATGTGTTGGGTCTCAGTGAATTCATTCAAAGCTATTATCATGGAGGAGTCAGTGGCAATATGTGTTGGGTCTCAGTGAATTCATTCAAAGCTATTATCACGGAGGAGTCAGTGAAAGAGTTGTCGAGGTCTCAGAACTATAAAAATAAAAAGTTATTGCCTATCGCTCGTAACATCAGACTGTTCTGTCTTAATAATGTGATGTGCTCTGTACTTGGATTATAGTGAAGGAGTGAATGTGCTGATCATCATTCTCGCTCTTGACTATTTAGGGAGCATTATAATCAGCACTATTGTCATCACTACATTGTATGCACTATAATCAGCACAATATAGTCAGGATCGTAATCTATAATCAGTACTATAAGCAGTATCATATAATTAATCTACTGTAACAGCACTATATAATCATCATTACAACCAGCACTATATTGTAGGCACTATAATCGGCTCTATCATCATCATCAAGTGCCGTCTCCGCAACGGAGGTTGACGGTAATGGATCTCCAAATGTCTCTGCCTCGCGCCAGGCAGGTACACTCAATCAAATTATGTCCCAACCACACCCTGCTGTTGTCTGTCCATCTGTGCCTCTGTCACCTGTGCCTCTGTCACCCTCTGGCTTTCTCGTCCTCTAATCTGCCCTAAAAAATTAACATTTAACGGACTGTCATGGCGCTTGACATGACCACAATATGTTCTTCCTTTTTATCTCCTTCAGAAGTGTCTGAACCACCTGAAGCTGTTCCAGAACCTCATTATTAATTTTCCTATCCTCCCAAGAAACTCGCCCAAGTCTTCTGAATATCCACATCTCAAAGGCCTCAATACGCTTCTCCATTTTCTTTGTCTTGGTCCAGGTTTCTGCTCCATACAATACAACTGAATACACATAGCGTTTTATGATTCTCATTTTTAAGATCTGAGGTACCGTCTCTATGGTCAGAACTAAATACTCATCACTATAATCGATACTATTTCTTAGGCACTATAATCAGCACTATATATTCAGCACTATACAACCAGTACCGTATTCAGCACTAAATTTTGCACTATAATCAGCATTATGTAATCATTATTATATTATTGGTATTGCATACTCAGCAATATAACCAGCACTATAAACATCATTATAATATCAACATTATAGTTAGCACTATAAAAAGTACTATAATGAGCAATATGTAATCAGCACTATAATCATCACTATATAATCAGCTCTATAATTATCACTAGTCCACACTATAATCAGCGTTATAACTAGTACATTACGTTTTTGTCATTGACAGTTCGATACTCGATTCTGGCTACCGTCAGTTCTCAGAACAAAGTGCTTTTCACATAAGTTTAGATCTGATGTCATGGTCAACAAAGTTTAGATTTGATGTCATGGTCAACAAAGTTTAGATTTGATGTCATGGTCAACAAAGTTTAGATCTGATGTCATGGTCAACAAAGTTTAGATCTGATGTCATGGTCAACAAAGTTTAGATTTGATGCCATGGTCAACAAAGTTTAGATCTGATGTCATGGTCAACAAAGTCTAGATCTGATGTCATGGTCAAAAAAGTTTAGATTTGATGTCATGGTCAACAAAGTTTAGATCTGATGTCATGGTCAACAAAGTTTAGATCTGATGTCATGGTAAACAAAGTTTAGATCTGATGTCATGGTCAACAAAGTTTAGATCTGATGTCATGGTCAACAAATTTTAGATCTGTTGTCATGGTCAACAAAGTTAAGATCTGATGTCACGCTACACATTAGTTTAGATCTGGATATCACGCTCAACAGAAGTTTAGATCTCGATGTCACGTTCAACAGAAGTTTAGATCTGGAAGCCGTCCTCCATAGAAGTTTAGACCTGGATATCACGCTCAACAAAAGTTTAGATCGAGATGTCAACAATTTTGTGACGATCCAACATGCTCTGATATAAACAGTAAGACGGTGCATGTAGGTGAAAGAGCCGCCCTCACCAAAACAAAACCAGAACATTACCAAACACCAGTTCGATCAGCATGGAGTACCAATAAGCCATCCATTTCCAACGCACAGTCTGTAGACACACAAAGTGGCTCAGACTTAAATGTACTCATTTTCCCAGGTCGCCACTGAGACGACACAACAGGTCTTGTCAGGGAGTGCCGGAACCTAATCAGAGTCACATCCCAGTCTGAAATTACTTGTGTGTCCCTTCTTTCGGTGGATCCCTCCCTTTGATTAGGCTGAAGGGAAGCTAAGGACTTATGGCTATGCTATGGCACACGACATTCCAGCCGTGCCATGATAGTGGGTTCTTTAATTCACAAACCAAACTGACATAATTATAAGATCAATAAATACTTTACGTATTCGGTGGAATGATTTCTACTTTCCGATACCAATTTGAATATTTCGAAAGAAAACATGGCACTTGTCCTATAATTCACCCCGAACAGAGCTCCCTGGGGACCCATCATACGTATCTGACAGCCGATTACTTAAGCGGGATATTTCATTTCGGGTTACGGGGAGGACAGGTCGATATCATTTTTTTTAATAAGTCTTTTTCTTCTTCTTCTTCTTCTTCTTCTTCTTCTTCTTCTTCTTCTTCTTCTTCTTCTTCTTCGTACGCTGTCAGACGTCAACTTGTATTTGTTCGAAGAAAGCAGCTGTCATCCTGAGGTTGTCGACACTGCCATAGAGCTTGTCTAGTGTTGCCACTGGTGATGGCCACATGTGCTTTTTCTGGTCCTCGTATGTTGGGCAGTTTTGCAGCAAATGTTCAGCGGTCATACTCTCGGTACCAGAGGTGCATTCGTCAGTGCCACCTATCTTCAGTTTATTGAATAGGTGGTACCTCAGTCTTTTGTGGCCTGTGTGGAGTCTGAAGACCACGACCTGCTCTCTTCTGTTCAACTGGTAATAGGCATCATTTTTTTGTGTAGCCAGTATGTTCTGTTTCCAATTTGGCCATGTATATGGCCCTAATAAGCCTTTTTGGACTCTTCGTAGGTCACACTAGAATCTGGTTGTGGTAGTCTTGCACCTTCTTTTGCCAGTCTGTCTACCTCCTCGTTGCCTTGGATGTTACAGTGGGATGGAACCCACTGTACCACTACTCTTTTTGGTGCGGACTGCTGGCATAGTTGACAGAGTACTGATCTTAGATCATTAAGTTCAGTACTTTTCTGGCTTTTTAGTGCTGTAGCTACAGCCAGGGCATCTGTAAACAGAACTATCTGGCTTTCATTGCTTTCGCCTGTCAGCATTGCTTTTACTGCAGCCTTCAGTGCCTCTGCCTCCGCTCTGAAATTGCTTGAGTATTTTCCAATTGCCACTGACATTGTTATTTTTCTACCATTTGTTAGGCTCAGGAATACCCCTGCCCCTCCGTTCTGTGTTGTGTTTGTTACAGAACCGTCGTTGTATGCATGGGTCCAGTCTATGCTTGGATGGTTTTTCGTTATGTACCTCAGGGTTATGTCTCTTCTTTCTTTTTCAGTCTCTCTGTTCTTGTTTCCAATACCAGGTATATTTTCTACCACCTCCGGAATGATATGCTGCTTCCATGTAGGTTTGCGAACAGTAGGGATGGGCTTTGGTGTTGTTACGGTGTTCATAGGGTCTTCGCTCATCTTTGCTTTGGCTATTTCTGCAACGTTTCTCCGCTTTAGTTTCCAATTTCCAAATCTATTTAGTCTCTGATGCATTGGAGGGTCTGTCAGTCTTCTGAGTTTCTCTGCTTGCTGCTGAGCCCTGCAGTCTCTTCTGTCGGTCATGGATGCAGATTTATTTATCTTTTCAAGTTATACAATTGGCGTTGACGTCATGCCTCCTGTTATAACTCCCATGGCTTGGTTTTGAAGTTTGCTAATTTTATCGAAGTTCGCCTTTGCTGCTGTTGTCCATGCCGCAATGCCATACTCGAGAACTGGTCTCACTCTTCCAGTGTACAGTTTCTTTAATATACTTTCGTCTGCTCCCGAGCTTGTGCCAGCAAGTTTCCTCATGATTGCCATTCTTTCTCTGGCTCTCATTCGGTTTCTCTCGTTCTGACTTTTCCATGTCATGCGCCGATCAAATGTGACTCCCAGGTAGTTTGGGTTATCGTTTGGATACAGATATTTGCCGTTAAGACTTATTTTGGTGTTCTGTGGTTTATTTGAAAGCGAGAATATCGTATATGTTGTTTTCATTTATTTTGACCAGCCATGAGTTCGCCCACTCCTCCGACGATGTTAGGGCCTGCTGCACCCGATTGTTCGCTATGGTGAAATTTTTTTCAGAGGTCCACATACCAGATCGTCTGGAAACATGGAGCTGTGGACTCTTCTTGGTATATTCTCTATGATGTTGTATATATACACCAGGAAAAGTGTGGGCGACAGTACTCCCCCTTGGGGTACTCCCTGCTCCAATGTCGCCGTTTTGATCATCTGCCCTTGCACTTCAACTCTGGCTGTTCTGTTTTCGAGGTAGTGGCTGATCCATCTGTACATTTTTCCAGATACTTCACTTCTTCTTAGCTTGAATTAAATCGCTCTTTCCACACCTTGTCAAATGCCTTCTCTAGATCCACCAAAACCGCTACTGTATGTTTTTTCTCTTGGTAAGCATCCTCTATTTCCTGTGCTATGAGAGTGATCTGATCCTCAGTGGATCTGTGCTGTCTAAATCCTGCTTGCTGTGGAATTAATATGTGTTTTTCTTCCAGGTGCCACATCAGTCTGGTGTTTATCATACGCTCCATCATTTTACCTTTTGTTCTTCACTAATGTCTGCATGCCTGTCTGTAGGGACATCAATGTGGTTTGCTCTGGCATAATGTTCTTTAAAGACGTTTGCTGCTTTTTTTTCCGGTAAGCATGTTGTCGCCTGCTTGATGGTAATTTGTTTATTTGATGGTGTTTCCTCATTCATGGCTCTGACTAAATTCCATAGTTTGTTCCCTTATTTATCTAGATTGAGGCTTTCTGTGTTTTTGTTTCTAGCTGTCTCTTGTTATTTGGTTCAGTGTTCTTTTGTATTTAGCAGTTATGGCCTTGAGGGCGATATTTGCTTCCATAGATTGCTCACTCTCTGCCATGTTCCTAGCATTTGAGACTTCATCCTCAACTTTCTGCAGTTCATGATTCCAATATGGCTTGTAGTTTTTCCTTGCCCCTCTTGGGATGGTTTCGGTGGCTGCTTGCAGTATTGCTTTGCTCAGGATTTCCACCATAGGTTTCATTTTTTTTTTTAAATAAGTGAAAACAATAAAGATAGATGTGTAGAAATGTAGTTATATTCATCTGACAGCATGGATAATGCCATGACAGCATGGATAATGGCACGCAGCTGTAGAAACTGGTTGAGACTCCTTATCATGAACCAAAGTTAACAGATTTATGACATTCCTTCGCTGGTGTCACATAAGATGGCAAGAACAAGCGGAAGCAGAATGTTTGACACCCCCTACAGCTACAAAAGTGGACTATTCTGTCTAAAGTTTTGAAGGGGTGGACTAGTGAAGGTGTAAAGGTGTGGAAGAAAAGGTGTAAAGGTATGGACGAGTAAAGGTGTAAAGGTATGGACGAGTAAAGGTGTAAAGGTGTGGACGAGTAAAGGTGTAAAGGTGTGGAAGAAAAGGTGTAAAGGTATGGACGAGTAAAGGTGTAAAGGTATGGACGAGTAAAGGTGTAAAGGTATGGACGAGTAAAGGTGTAAAGGTGTAAAGGTATGGACGAGTGAAGGTGTAAAGGTGTGGAAGAAAAGGTGTAAAGGTATGGACTAGTGAAGGTGTAAAGGTATGGACGAGTAAAGGTGTAAAGGTGTGGAAGAAAAGGTGTAAAGGTATGGACGAGTAAAGGTGTAAAGGTATGGACGAGTAAAGGTGTAAAGGTGTAAAGGTATGGACGAGTGAAGGTGTAAAGGTATGGACGAGTAAAGGTGTAAAGCTATGGACGAGTAAAGGTGTAAAGGTATGGAAGAGTAAAGGTGTAAAGGTATGGACGAGTAAAGGTGTAAAGGTATGAACGAGTAAAGGTGTAAAGCTATGGACGAGTAAAGGTGTAAAGGTATGGACGAGTAAACGTGTAAAGGTATGGACGAGTAAAGGTGTAAAGGTATGGACGAGTAAAGGTGTAAAGGTATGGACGAGTAAAGGTGTAAAGGTATGGACGAGTAAAGGTGTAAAGCTATGGACGAGTAAAGGTGTAAAGGTATGGACGAGTAAAGGTGTAAAGGTATGGACGAGTAAAGGTGTAAAGGTATGGACGAGTAAAGGTGTAAAGGTATGGACGAGTAAAGGTGTAAAGGTATGGACGAGTAAAGGTGTAAAGGTATGGACGAGTAAAGGTGTAAAGGTATGGACGAGTAAAGGTGTAAAGGTATGGACGAGTAAAGGTGTAAAGGTATGGACGAGTAAAGGTATGGACGAGTAAATGTGTAAAGGTATGGACGAGTAAAGGTGTAAAGGTATGGACGAGTAAAGGTGTAAAGGTATGGACGAGTAAAGGTGTAAAGGTATGGACGAGTAAAGGTGTAAAGGTATGGACGAGTAAAGGTGTAAAGCTATGGAGGTGTGGGAGTGTGGAAGGGTGAAGTTGTGGTGAAGTGAAAGTTTAAATACGTGAAGAAGTGAAAGGTCTAATAAGTAAGACGCGAAAGTAATAAATACCGGAAGTAAGAAAATAGCTTTGTGACAGACCAGCAGGGTCGAGCAGATTCTCACACCTGTTTCCCAGGGGACCCGGTTCCAGCGCTGGTTTTCAGTTGTTTGTCAAACGCGTCTGGCCGAGTGCAGACACCCATAGCCCTGGCTGGCAGAGGCTGGTAAACATATCACGCCGCCTGCCATCCCGCGGTTAAACTCAATGATAGCACCTGTAACCTCATTCACTCCCAGGTTCGCTGGTTTCTTCCCGCTTTAGTACACACGTACTCAGCACAAGAAAGACGATTGACAAGAAACGAAACAACTGGTAAAACACCTGATCATCAGATGTCCCCCGCCAGCGATAGTTCCAACATAAACACAATTAATCTGGAAATTTATGTCCGTTAAATTGTAATATGTTTGTCTAAACCTGCGAGCGATTGTTTTACAATTTTTCTGCGCATTATTTTCTGTTCTTCGAAACCTAATTTGCCACGAATGTAGGTCAATTTTGTGTGACGTTTGTTATGTGAAACAATCGTCTGTATTCTCTTGAATGCGCGGGAGCGGGAAATGCATCATTAGTTGGATGGAATTGGCAGATGTGTTAATATTGAGGTGGGGGGATCTTAGCCGGAAAAGTTTATAAATGGCAGGTGAAATGTCGCATTAGCTCTGGACGTCAAATGGTGATAGTAGCAGGCGATATAATTCAAACGAATGTGTTTTCTTTCCGTTCGCCCTAATGAATATATAGACCGCGGAGAAAACAAATTTGATGTAGCTTTCAGATCCCACTGCAACCAATGAGAGAATTTTCTTACCTCTGTAACACATTTAAGATTGTTTAGAGGATTCTGTGAAATTCTTGAAGTAATTTGGATGCTTCATTGAAATTTTCTAGCGGGTTTTCAGGTTTCAGTGACATTTTTGAAATAATTTTGAGGTTTCAATAAAATCATTGAGGTAATCTTCATAAATATTCAGATATCTTCCAACCATGGTATCTTCTTGTTCCTCCTTATGACTTTAGAATACATTAACCAACCGTTTCCAAGCAACCCAGCCATAGACCATGAACCAACCCCCATCACGCAGACCAGCCATGGGTCATCAACCAACCCTCTCCAAGCGCATGGGCCATCAACCAACCCTCTCCAAGCGCATGGGCCATCAAACAACCCTCTCCAAGCGCATGGTCCATCAACCAACCCTCTCCAAGCGCATGGGCCATCAACCAATCCTCTCCAAGCGCATGGGCCATCAACCAATCCTCTCCAAGCGCATGGGCCATCAACCAACCCTCTCCAAGCGCATGGGCCATCAACCAACCCTCTCCAAGCGCATGGGCCATCAACCAACCCTCTCGAAGCAATCCGGCTCTGGGTCATCAACCAACTCTCTCCAAGCTGACCAGCCCTTGACCATCCTCCAACCCCCTCCAAGCAGATCAGCCCTTGACCATACACCAACCCTCTCCAAGCAGATCAGCGCTTGACCATCCACCAACCCTCTCCAAGCAGATCAGCCCTTGACCATCCACCAACCCTCTCCAAGCAGATCAGCCCTTGACCATACACCAACCCTCTCCAAGCAGATCAGCCCTTGACCATCCACAAATCCCCTCCAAGCAGACCAGCCCTTGGCGAGTTAGAGGGTTGATTGTATTAGAATGACGTGTTAGAGGGTTGTTTGTATTAGGATGACGTGTTAAAGACTTAACATTTGTACTGGGATGACGTGTTAGAGACGTGATTGTATTAGGATGACGTGTGAGAAACGTCATTCATTGTGCTAAAATCATTTGGTAGAGATTAAATGGTACTAAGATAACGTTTTAAGAGACGTGAGCATACTAAAATGACGTGTTAGACTTGATTTTACCAGAATAAAGTGCTAGAGACGTCATTATATTGAGGTTCTTCTTCGTTGTGAAGTAGCAAGTGGATTTTCTCGAAGATTCTACTTCCTAAACAGTAAGCCATGTTACCATTTACATGTGCGTAAACTGAAACCTGTTCAGACCAGAAATAGAACCAAGTAAGAAAGTTTTATTTAGAACATCCGGTTAACAGTTATTGATCTCTACAAATAATTCCGTCAAACTGTATTTTAACCTGTTACGGTTTGGACCCCCCCACCCCCGCCCGCCCCCCCTACCCTCCTGTGCCCGTGTTTGTTCATTACGCAGATGCAGATCCGCAGGAAAACTCCTCTCTAAAATACACCAACATGTATGGCTGCTCCCCGTATTTAACTTGAACATGGCTGACATTTTGAGAGATGTAAACTGTTTACATGATCCTAGCAACAAGCAGGGCTGCTGGCATTCAGTATTTCCCCATCTGGCAATGATCTGTTATCACGGTGAATCACTGACCATACTAGTGACTAGGAGCAGATGTTTCTGTTGAGACCCTCACTGCTTTAACAACGTGGTGACGCCTCTGACATGCTAGCTGCTGGTGTATGTGTCGTCACTGCATGTTTATTTGAGAAGTGGAACAAATCTGGCCAGGTTTATGCAGCGCTCTGACATTTGATATGGGGAGTGTACAATTGTGTTTGCTAGAAAGCGTAGAAAAATGGCTGAAACTTGTCAATAATTCATCTCATTCTTGGTTCGTTGCCTGAAAATATAATATACGAACTTGCAATATTGTCTTTCGTATAAACTTCACTGTCTTTTGTAGTTGATTTATAGGACCACAAAGTTCGTCTTCCAGTGGTGTTTCGGTTATCCAGTGCTGTTTCGGTTATCCAGTGGTGTTTCGGTTATCCAGTGCTGTTTCGGTTATCCAGTGGTGTTTTTTCTGTATATCGTAATCGATGGTGTTCTGTAGTGTGTGCTCTGCTGCCTGGGATGCCTCTCAACATGGCGGAGTTCGCAGTCTTCAGTTTTGTGTACATGTGGTTGCGGAGTTGGTTGTGTCGTGTTCTAAGGCGCAACACAGCAGTTTGTTTATCGTATGGTAATCATCTGGTGTTACCGTTGGTGGCTTTCTGATTGATTTGATCATCCTTATCTTCTGTTGGTGGCTTTCTGATTGATTTGATCATCCTTATCTACTGATGGTGGCTTTCTGATTTATTTGATCATCCGTATCTCCTGTTGGTGGTTTTCTGATTGATTTGATCATCCTTATCTTCTGTTGGTGGCTTTCGGATTGATTTGATCATCCTTATCTACTGATGGTGGCTATCTGATTGATTTGATCCTTCTTATCTACAGATGGTGGCTTTCTGATTGATTTGATCCTCCTTATCTACTGATGGTGGCTTTTTGATTGATTTGATCATCCTTATCTACATATGGTGGCTTTCTGATTGATTTGATCATCCGTATCTTCTGTTGGTGGCTTTCTGATTGATTTGATCATCCGTATCTTCTGTTGGTGGCTTTCTGATTGATTTGATCATCCTTATCTTCTGTTGGTGGCTTTCTGATTGATTTGATCATCCGTATCTTCTGTTGGTGGCTTTCTGATTGATTTGATCATCCGTATCTTCTGTTGGTGGCTTTCTGATTGATTTGATCATCCTTATCTTCTGTTGGTGGCTTTCTGATTGATTTGATCATCCTTATCTTCTGTTGTGGCTTTCTGATTGATTTGATCATCCTTATCTTTTGTTTGTATGTGACTGACACACCTGGCTGCTCGTCTGCAGCACCATCCTTTGCCAGTCGGTCTGCTCTCTCGTTTCCCGGTACTCCCCAATGAGAAGGTATCCACTGCATGACAATCTTGCGCTGGTTGCTCAGTTCAGACAGTAGAGCCTGTAGCTCTGGCTGATTGTGCATCTGTAAGAAATACTACAGGTTGTGGACCGACATTGGTGTTCAACAGTTTCTCACCCTACGTTAAAGCAAGCAGGACTCCATCCACCTTCTCACGTGTGTCCCGGTTGTAGGAAACACTGTAACCTACCACCACAAAACGTTGTCGTTAGTTAACTCAAATATGAGATCGGAGGACGTTTGATGCGAGAGGTGATCCACTCTGGAAGATATGAGACCGGAGAACGTTTGATGCAAGAGGTTATCAACTCTTGAAGATATGAGACCGGAGAACGTTTGATGCGAGAGGTGATCCACTCTGGAAGATATGAGATCGGAGGACGTTTGATGTAAAACAGAAGTCAGTAGGAGAATAGCATTAGCTAACAATGTTTCAACAGAAGACACATTTTGGTTACAGGTAATTGTGTGTGCAGATAGAAAGGTAGGTAGTTAGATATACATGTATATAGGTAGGTAGTTAGACAGGTGTTTAGGTGTGTAGGTAGATTTACATGTAGGTAGGTAGATAAGTAGGTAGGTAGGTAGGTAGTTAGATAGACATGTCGGTAGATTGGTAGCTAGACAGGTGTTTAGGTGTGTAGGTAGATAGCCATATAGGTAGGTAGGTAGACATATGTTTAGGTGTGTTGGTGGATAGACAAGTAGGTAGGTAGGTAGGTAGGCAGATAGACATGTAGGTAGGTAGGTAGGTAGGTAGCTGGGTGTTTAGGTGTGTAGGTAGACATGTCGGTAGGTAGGTACGTAGGTAGGTAGGTAGATAGGTAGGCAGGTGTGTAGTTTCACAGATCGATAGGTAAATAAATAAAGAAGTCTTGAAGAAGTTAAGAAGAAATAGAGAAATAATGAAGGTCAGAATGTCAATATATTTGAGTTCTACTCGAAGACATATCACATTGCTGATAACCTTAGCCGAATGCAATGTAGGGTGTCAAGTTGGGAGACGAAGTTAACGCTAAAGTCAGAAGTTTACGTCAAGAAATGGAGAAGGAAAAAACCTGGCATGCTACGATGGCCAAGCAAGTGAGTGAAGGCTATGGGATCCAGTGCAGTCAAACGTCGATGTTACCATGACAACTGGTGTGACTTTGGTCAGATCAGAACGCCAGAAAATAAGCTAGAAGAATGGGGAAAATTAAAAGTCGGAGGTTCAGAAACAAAACAAAGCGACAGAAGCTACGCAAAAAAAATAAATAGAAGGAGTTTACGGTTGTTGTTGTTGTTGTTGTTGTTGTTGTTGTTATTGTTGTTGTTGCTGTTTAATGCCAACAGTGAGTTACTCTTTTGTGAGCCCTGAAAATGACGTTGTGACGGGTTGTAGTAGCCTTCCTCACATCCTGAGCATGCTGATGAAGGTGGACTGCAGTCCTTTAGGCGGTTGTGCTATGCTTGGCTTCATCTGCGTGGCGTTCACTACTACGGGGATCGCATCGATGCACATCTGGTCAGCCAGGCTTTCTGTTTCCATGGAACGCTACATGGAAGAGAGGTTGTGGACTTGGTCAGTGTATTGACCCTGACGCGACGTCATGGTCAGTATTCTGTGCCTGACTGGACTAGCGTCTCAGTTCCCAGGAGTCTGAGGTAAAATGTATGTATTAGCTACAGGAAAACACATCAGAGAAGAAAGTAGGTGACGGAGAATTGAGGAGCAAGAATACGAAGAGCATGAAGAAAAGGAAGAGAGGCGATAATTAGAAGTGTGAAGACAGCTAACGAGCCGGATAACGAGGGACTTACTTCATCCAGCGTGATGTACAACGCAGAGCCAGAGCATCGTCTTGGCCTTGACCTCTGCTCTCGAACACGCTTGTGTTGGTAAGGTTGAGCGTGTTAGCACGCCCTAATCGTAGTTTTACCATGTGCTAAAAGCACACATCTGTAGGGATCTACTCGGGAAGAGTTCTCTACTAACGAATGTCTCTAACAGAAGGCTTTACTGACTCGTCTCATATCTCTGTACGTACTGGAAAAGGTGGATATGGGTCATCCTGGCATCAGTGGAGTATCATGCTTCACATCAACATCTCTACAATAGGTGGGTTGCTGTGGTCGAGAGGTAAGGCACTCTCCTCTCAAAGCGATGAAAGGAGGGATCGAGCTCCGCGTGTTTCAAGCGAACCCTGGTCTCAAAGAGGTGGGACCAGAGTGCCTGTATCCTGAATTATATCCAGTCGTCTTGACTTAAGTCTTGCCACTGGCTCAAGGTATCTCGGGACCAGAGAGTGAGTTTGATGACCACCGCAGCCACTTGCTCACTAAAATCCAGAAACAGCGGAAGTTATATCATCCAGACAAAACCGTCTGCTGGTATCGCCATCCTCGCATGCGACGGGCAACTAATTCTGCAATGGCGACCAACGGATGGAGCACACTAATGTGAATGCCTACCATAGTCACTGACTGGCCTATCGTGTGTTAAAGTGCAGATTATATTTGTGGGGATGTGTAAGAAGAAACAGTTACATTCGTATGTGGTATCGTACTGTGCGGGAGGGGGGGGAGAGTGTGTATGAGTGTGTGTGTATGTGTGTGTTTGTGTGTGTGTGTGTATAGAGAGAGCGAGAGAGAGAGAAAGAGAGAGAGAGAGAAAGATAAACAGACAGGAAGGCAGACAGCCGGGCAGATAGATGTAGCTTCTAAAGTGCTCTACATAACCTTAAACTGCTATAGGACTCTATTTAACCATAAATTATTCTAAAGCACTTTCTATATAACCTTAAACTGCTATAGTGCTCTATATAAAATTAACTTTATAGTGCTCTATATATAACCTTAAACTTCTATAGGGCTCCATACAACCTTAAACTACAATAGTGCTTTATATTACCTTAAACTTCTATAGGGCTCTATATAACCTTAAACTGTTATACAGCTCTTTAAAACCTTAAACTGCTATAGGGCTCTATACAACCTTAAACTGCTATAGGGATATATGCAACCTTAAACTGCTATAGGGATATATGCAACCTTAAACTGCTATAGGGATATATGCAACCTTAAACTGCTATAGGGATATATGCAACCTTAAACTGCTATAGGGATATATGCAACCTTAAACTGCTATAGGGCTCTATACAATCGTATACTGATATAGGGCTCTATATAACCTTAAACTGTTATACAGCTCTTTAAAACCTTAAACTGCTATAGGGCTCTATACAACCTTAAACTGCTATAGGGATATATGCAACCTTAAACTGCTATAGGGCTCTATACAATCGTATACTGCTATAGGGCTCTATACAACCTTAAACTGCTATAGGGATATATGCAACCTTAAACTGCTATAGGGCTCTATACAATCGTATACTGATATAGGGCTCTATATAACCTTAAACTGTTATACAGCTCTTTAACCTTAAACTGCTATAGGGCTCTATACAACCTTAAACTGCTATAGGGCTCTATATAAACAATGATGCTAGAGGATGTAATTAATTGACCCCTGTTTCTGTGGATCATTAACTGGATTGAGATGACGTTATCGACCATCCATCAACAATTGGCCAGAGTAGAGAAACATCTTCACGTCGACATGTTGAAGGCACACGTCTAGGCTACCTAATTATTACAATCGTTGTTCTCTTCTGTGTTCTCTGGCTGGAGCAAGCGGGTCAGAGCTTCAGTAAGCTGCTGTCATGTCATTCATACGATCATGAAGATGAGGTATCTATATCCCCTTAGTTAAGACCAGTTCACTTTAACCTGAGCGTTAGCGCCCATTAGAAAGCGATTTGAGCTTTCAGGTGTGCGCAAGCAGAATAATTACCTTCTGCATTAAAAATATATTATTATCATTATTATTATTATAGCAATGCAGAGGCTACACAACCTGAGGAAACAATCGCAGAATTCCAGCAAACCAACAAAAGTGAATATTTTGAAAACCTGTTTTTTTCCGTGACAGTATGCGGCTGTGAAACATGGACAGTTTCCCAAACCTCAAGGAAAAGCATCAAGTCATTTAAGTGGAAATGTTATAGAATGCTTCTCGGAATACTAAGGACCCAAAGAAAGAAGAATGCAGACATTCGACAAGAGATTGGGTTAGATGAGAACTGGTTCATAAATCCTCTCTTGAACAAATAAATAGAAACCAAAATACTTTGTCCACATCAAAAGACACAACGTTCTTGAGTGATTGTGAGAACGTTTATGGAAGGCATGGTGTCGGACAAGAAACGCAGAGGCAAACAAAGGAGGTGATGGCACAAAGATGTCAAGGAATACTTGGGCTTGACTCTGGGGCAGACTAGGGATTTGACAAGAGATTCAGTTTCTTTTAGACATGCTGTGATGGGAGCGGCGTTCTGCAAAGGAGATGCCACATGATGATGATGATAATGATGATGATGATGATGATGATGATGATGATGATAATGATAATGATAATGATGATGATAATGTAATGAAAAACATCCAAAATATACAGACTCATTGGATGTTTTCTTCAATTTAGATTTCAGTGGACAGTTATCAAAATTAACAGTTACGAAAGTTATAAAAGTGAGCACCAGGTATACATAGGTTGACGAGTCATGATTTAGTTATTCAAGTGAACGCCAGGTATACATAGGTCGACGAGTCATGATTTAGTTATACAAGTGAACGCCAGGTATACATAGGTTGGCGAGTCATGATTTAGTTATACAAGTGAACGCCAGGTATACATAGGTTGACGAGTCATGATTTAGTTATACAAGTGAACGCCAGGAATACATAGGTTGACGAGTCATGATTTAGTTATACAAGTGAACGCCAGGTATACATAAGTTGAAGAGTCATGATTTAGTTATTCAAGTGAGCGCCAGGTATACATAGGTTGACGAATCATGATTTAGTTATTCAAGTGAGCGCCAGGTGTACATAGGTTGACGAGTCATGATTTAGTTGTTCAAGTGAGCGCCAGGTATACATAAGTTGACGAGTCATGATTTAGTTATACAAGTGAACGCCAGGTATACATAGGTTGACGAGTCATGATTTAGTTATACAAGTGAACGCCAGGTATACATAAGTTGACGAGTCATGATTTAGTTATTCAAGTGAGCGCCAGGTATACATAGTTTGACGAGTCATGATTTAGTTATTCAAGTGAGCGCCAGGTATACATAGTTTGACGAGTCATGATTTAGTTATTCAAGTGAACGCCAGGTATACATAGTTTGACGAGTCATGATTTAGTTATTCAAGTGAGTGCCAGGTATACACAAGTTGACGAGTCATGATTTAGTTATACAAGTGAACGGCAGGTATACATAGGTTGACGAGTCATGATTTAGTTATTCAAGTGAACGCCAGGTATACATAAGTTGACGAGTCATGATTTAGTTATTCAAGTGAACGCCAGGTATACATAGTTTGACGAGTCATGATTTAGTTATTCAAGTGAGCGCCAGGTATACATAGTTTGACGAGTCATGATTTAGACAATTAGACAAGCTGCCCAATGGATTGTCACTGTCCTTATGTTTGCCACTCGTGATGCAATCTAAGAAATATTTTACTGTCACGCTCTGAATGGTATTCTCACGTTTGCACGCGTCATCTCAACCTTTGCTTTCTTGTAGGTTTTCACAAATGAAATTTCATTTTTAAGGACACAATTATTTTACTGTCAATCTTTGATTACATTTAACAATTATCTTTTCACTATTATTATATTCAGTCTCTTTATTGTTCACCTCATGCCCACGACAACATCACCTTTCTTCTATACATCCACCTCTTCAAGACGTCATCTCACTGTTTCTATACATCCACCTCTTCAAGACGTCATCTCACTGTTTCTATACATCTACCTCTTCAAGACGTCATTTCGTTACATCCACCTCTTCAAGACGTCATCTCACTGTTTCTATACATCCGCCTCTTCAAGACGTCATTTGTTTACATTCACCTCTTCAAGACGTCATCTCACTGTTTCTATACATCGATCTCTTCAAGACGTCATCTCACTGTTTCTATACATCCACCTCTTCAAGACGCCATCTCACTGTTTCTATACATCCACCTCTTCAAGACGTCATCTCACTTTTTCTGTACATCCACCTCTTCAAGACGTCATCTCACTGTTTCTATACATCCACCTCTTCAAGACGTCATTTCTATAGATCCACCTCTTCAAGACGTCATCTCAATGTTTCTATACATCCACCTCTTCAAGACGTCATTTCCTTACATCCACCTATTCAAGACGTCATTTCTATAGATCCACCTCTTCAAGAAGTCATTTCTTTACATCCACCTATTCAAGACGTCATTTCTATAGATCCACCTCTTCAAGAAGTCATTTCTTTACATCCACCTATTCAAGACGTAATTTCTATAGATCCACCTCTTCAAGAAGTCATTTCTTTACATCCACCTATTCAAGACGTCATTTCTGTAGATCCACCTCATCAAGACGTCATCTCACTGTTTCTATACATCCACCTCTTCAAGACGTCATCTCACTGTTTCTATACATCCACCTCTTCAAGACGTCATCTCACTGTTTCTATACATCCACCTCTTCAAGACGTCATTTCTTTACATCCACCTTATCAAGACGTCATCTCACTGTTTCTATACATCCACCTCTTCAAGACGTCATCTCACTGTTTCTATACATCCACCTCTTCAAGACGTCATTTCTTTACATCCACCTATTCAAGACGTCATTTCTATAGATCCACCTCTTCAAGAAGTCATTTCTTTACATCCACCTATTCAAGACGTCATTTCTATAGATCCACCTCTTCAAGAAGTCATTTCTTTACATCCACCTATTCAAGACGTAATTTCTATAGATCCACCTCTTCAAGAAGTCATTTCTTTACATCCACCTATTCAAGACGTCATTTCTATAGATCCACCTCATCAAGACGTCATCTCACTGTTTCTATACATCCACCTCTTCAAGACGTCATCTCACTGTTTCTATACATCCACCTCTTCAAGACGTCATCTCACTGTTTCTATACATCCACCTCTTCAAGACGTCATTTCTTTACATCCACCTTATCAAGACGTCATCTCACTGTTTCTATACATCCACCTCTTCAAGACGTCATCTCACTGTTTCTATACATCCACCTCTTCAAGACGTCATTTCTTTTCATCCACCTCTTCAAGACGTAATCTCACTGTTTCTATACATCCACCTCTTCAAGACGTCATTTCTTTTCATCCACCTCTTCAAGACGTCATCTCACTGTTTCTATACATCCACCTCTTCAAGACGTCATTTCTTTTCATCCACCTCTTCAAGACGTCATCTCACTGTTTCTATACATCCACCTCTTCAAGACGTCATTTCTTTTCATCCACCTCTTCAAGACGTCATCTCACTGTTTCTATACATCCACTTCTTCAAGACGTCATTTCTTTACATCCACCTCTTCAAGACGTCATCTCACTGTTTCTATACATCCACCTCTTCAAGACGTCATCTCACTGTTTCTATACATCCACCTCTTCAAGACGTCATTTCTTTTCATCCACCTCTTCAAGACGTCATCTCACTGTTTCTATACATAAACCTCTTCAAGACGTCATTTCTTTACATCCACCTCTTCAAGACGTCATCTCACTGTTTCTATACATCCACCTCTTCAAGACGTCATTTCACTGTTTCTATACATCCATCTCTTCAAGACGTCATCTCTCTGTTTCAATCCCGTGTTGTCATCTTTCTTCCAAACCATTCACAGTAGCCCTGTTTGCATTGAAGAACTTGTTAACGCCATTAATAACCCTCATCAGTTCACTTTTACAACACCCTTAATATGAAGACCTTCACATCTGTGTCTGGTTGTCCTATCAACCGTTCTAAGCTTGTCTTCACCATTCAAACAGCTGGTTTTATCTGTTGTTTTTTCTCCCAAAACGTTCTCTACCTAGATCGATAATGTCAACACGGGTATCAGATATCGAACCCAGGATTGAATGGTACGCGAAGGTCACTCTCAACCAGTAGTTAATCAGCAGACTGTTGTCATCCCCACTGATGAGTGTATCATAACGAGACACATCAGCGCCCACACAGCTTCTATATTTAGACAGTCTTCCCTCTCCATAGACTGCTGATTTGTATAGGTTAGACTCTTTATCCCGTCATTAGAACACTGACAAAAGATGGAACAGCGTCCAATATACTTCTACACTTTGATCTGTTTCTCCCGTCATTAGAACACTGACAAAAGATGGAACAGCCTCCAATATACTTCTACACTTTGATCTGTTTCTCCCGTCATTAGAACACTGACAAAAGATGGAACAGCCTCCAATATACTTCTACACTTTGATCTGTTTCTCCCGTCATTAGAACACTGACAAAAGATGGGACAGCCTCCAATATACTTCTACACTTTGATCTGTTTCTCCCGTCATTAGAACACTGACAAAAGATGGGACAGCCTCCAATACTTCTACACTTTGATCTGTTTCTCCCGTCATTAGAACACTGACAAAAGATGGGACAGCCTCCAATACTTCTACACTTTGATCTGTTTCTCCCGTCATTAGAACACTGACAAAAGATGGAACAGCCTCCAATATACTTCTACATTTTGATCTGTTTCTCCCGTCATTAGAACACTGACAAAAGATGGAACAGCCTCCAATATACTTCTACACTTTGATCTGTTTCTCCCGTCATTAGAACACTGACAAAAGATGGGACAGCCTCCAATATCCTTCAACACTTTGATCTGTTTCTCCCGTCATTAGAACACTGACAAAAGATGGGACAGCCTCCAATATACTTCAACACTTTGATCTGTTTCTCCCGTCATTAGAACACTGACAAAAGATGGGACAGCCTCCAATATACTTCAACACTTTGATCTGTTTCTCCCGTCATTAGAACACTGACAAAAGATGGGACAGCCTCCAATATACTTCAACACTTTGATCTGTTTCTCCCGTCATTAGAACACTGACAAAAGATGGGACAGCCTCCAATACTTCTACACTTTGATCTGTTTCTCCCGTCATTAGAACACTGACAAAAGATGGGACAGCCTCCAATATACTTCTACACTTTGATCTGTTTCTCCCGTCATTAGAACACTGACAAAAGATGGGACAGCCTCCAATACTTCTACACTTTGATCTGTTTCTCCCGTCATTAGAACACTGACAAAAGATGGGACAGCCTCCAATATACTTCTACACTTTGATCTGTTTCTCCCGTCATTAGAACACTGACAAAAGATGGGACAGCCTCCAATATACTTCAACACTTTGATCTGTTTCTCCCGTCATTAGAACACTGACAAAAGATGGGACAGCCTCCAATATACTTCAACACTTTGATCTGTTTCTCCCGTCATTAGAACACTGACAAAAGATGGGACAGCCTCCAATACTTCTACACTTTGATCTGTTTCTCCCGTCATTAGAACACTGACAAAAGATGGGACAGCCTCCAATATACTTCTACACTTTGATCTGTTTCTCCCGTCATTAGAACACTGACAAAAGATGGGACAGCCTCCAATATACTTCTACACTTTGATCTGTTTCTCCCGTCATTAGAACACTGACAAAAGATGGGACAGCCTCCAATACTTCTACACTTTGATCTGTTTCTCCCGTCATTAGAACACTGACAAAAGATGGGACAGCCTCCAATACTTCTACACTTTGATCTGTTTCTCCCGTCATTAGAACACTGACAAAAGATGGGACAGCCTCCAATACTTCTACACTTTGATCTGTTTCTCCCGTCATTAGAACACTGACAAAAGATGGGACAGCCTCCAATATACTTCTACACTTTGATCTGTTTCTCCCGTCATTAGAACACTGACAAAAGATGGGACAGCCTCCAATACTTCTACACTTTGATCTGTTTCTCCCGTCATTAGAACACTGACAAAAGATGGGACAGCCTCCAATATACTTCTACACTTTGATCTGTTTCTCCCGTCATTAGAACACTGACAAAAGATGGGACAGCCTCCAATACTTCTACACTTTGATCTGTTTCTCCCGTCATTAGAACACTGACAAAAGATGGGACAGCCTCCAATATACTTCTACACTTTGATCTGTTTCTCCCGTCATTAGAACACTGACAAAAGATGGGACAGCCTCCAATATACTTCAACACTTTGATCTGTTTCTCCCGTCATTAGAACACTGACAAAAGATGGGACAGCCTCCAATATACTTCAACACTTTGATCTGTTTCTCCCGTCATTAGAACACTGACAAAAGATGGGACAGCCTCCAATATACTTCAACACTTTGATCTGTTTCTCCCGTCATTAGAACACTGACAAAAGATGGGACAGCCTCCAATACTTCTACACTTTGATCTGTTTCTCCCGTCATTAGAACACTGACAAAAGATGGGACAGCCTCCAATATACTTCTACACTTTGATCTGTTTCTCCCGTCATTAGAACACTGACAAAAGATGGGACAGCCTCCAATATACTTCTACACTTTGATCTGTTTCTCCCGTCATTAGAACACTGACAAAAGATGGGACAGCCTCCAATACTTCTACACTTTGATCTGTTTCTCCCGTCATTAGAACACTGACAAAAGATGGGACAGCCTCCAATACTTCTACACTTTGATCTGTTTCTCCCGTCATTAGAACACTGACAAAAGATGGGACAGCCTCCAATACTTCTACACTTTGATCTGTTTCTCCCGTCATTAGAACACTGACAAAAGATGGGACAGCCTCCAATATACTTCTACACTTTGATCTGTTTCTCCCGTCATTAGAACACTGACAAAAGATGGGACAGCCTCCAATACTTCTACACTTTGATCTGTTTCTCCCGTCATTAGAACACTGACAAAAGATGGGACAGCCTCCAATATACTTCTACACTTTGATCTGTTTCTCCCGTCATTAGAACACTGACAAAAGATGGAACAGCCTCCAATATACTTCTACACTTTGATCTGTTTCTCCCGTCATTAGAACACTGACAAAAGACGGAACAACTTCCAAATCAATAGAGAATACACGTATATTTGTAATGAATTTTATTTTCGCGTTTTGAGTTATCTGGTACTTCCTTTGTTTTTGTTTTTTTATTCTACTCTGTTAATATCTACCCTTCTTTCCTCTTCGAGATTTCTTCGTCTGTTGTACTCAATCTCACAGTAGCCCACCCTCCTAATCCCACTTCCACCGTGTGCTAGTCTGGCCTCCTCCATCCTTCCACAAACTGTATCTGCGAATGTTCTCCCCAACCCTACCCTCATCAGTCATCTACATTTTTTTCGTGCTTTTCTTCTTTACTTGTGGCTCCTTGGGGTGCATACGCCAACCACTGCAGTTGGCTCCTTACAGGAAGCATGTATCCCAGTTACTCAGTCACCACTAGGACTACCATCACCATGCTCATCTTTAGGACTGCCATCACCATACACAGTCACCACTAGGACTGCCATCACCATACACAGTCACCACTAGGACTGCCATCACCATACTCACCTTTAGGACTGCCATCATCATACAGTCACCACTAGGACTGCCATCACCATACACAGTCCCCACTAGGACTGCCATCACCATACTCACCTTTAGGACTGCCATCACCATACACAGTCACCACTAGGACTGCCATCACCATGATCAGTCACCTTTATGAATGCCATCACCAAGATCAGTCACCTTTAGCGATGCTCTCCCCCTACTCAGTCACCTTTAGCGATGTTCTCCCCCTACTCAGTCACCTTTAGCGATGCTCTCCCCCTACTCAGTCCCCATTAGCGATGCTCTCCCTACAGCCTCCCTGCTCAATTCAGCGGTTGAACTTTATTGCTTTATAAGTCTGCCACTCACAAATTATTTATTCTATCCACGACATTAATATCAAAGATAAATATATTATAAACACGTGAAAAAAATATCCACTAGATAACAGATCAGAAATTACAGTAATAGGCAATCTGGATTCGAACCAAGGACATCCAGGTGACGTATGCGTCTTGTTGCAAAAAAAGAAATGAATTAGGGTGTTCGATTAACTAAACACTACCCAGAACATTATTTTGATTTGGTCAAAATACTGGTTTGCGGTGTCCAACTAAGATAAAACCCAGATCTCACAAGACGTCGTCGCGTGGGCTGGGCGGCCTTCTTGTCCACAAAGACGGTACTCACTAGACCACATCCACTAGGGGACGGCGGGGGATAGTGGTTAAGTGACACGGCTCACAACCAAAGGTGCTGGGTTCGATCCCCATCACAGCACCGGCCATTACCCCGGGGAAGCAAACCCTTAGAAAAGGCAGGAGGAAGCAGGTCCTTACATAAAATGAATGCTAAAGTCGAATGCACTGGGCCGACAGGCGCAAAATAAAAACCACAGTGCAACGCAGACCACCTTGGGGATAAGAGAAATAAGGCGAACGCAAAAAAAAATCCACAGTTCTGCCTGCAATGTGTTATGCCGCAGAAACATGGGCTATTACAAAAGAAATGGAGTCCAAACTCAGAGTGACCTAGGCTCTCTCTCCAGAGAGAGACGTATGTTCGGTCTCACGCTCCACAACCAACGTTTGAAAGGTCTTCACAACACTGACGCGCGGCAGATGTCAATGGTGAAGGATGCAGTTACCCACGCAGACAAAACAAAGCATCGCTGGGATGGTCGCCTTCTTCGAAGAACTGATCACCGTTTGAGCACAGCGACAGCAGTCTGGTACCCACGAGACAGAAGACGACCCAGGGAAAGATCCCCAACGTGGGTCGTGGAGTAATCCAGTAACTAGCTTAATATTCTAGTTAATCTCATTCAGAGTAGCTTCCCCTTCTTCGATCAACTGATGCTATGCTTCTAGCCTGATGAGGTTCACGATCAACTGATGCTATTCTTCTAGTCCGGTGAGGTTCACGATCAACTGATGATATGCTGCTAGTCCGGTGAGGATCACGATCAACTGATGCTATGCTGCTAGTCCGGTGAGGTTCACGATCAACTGATGCTATGCTGCATCAGTACACTCCTGCAGTCTATTTTGTTTTGTGACTTGATCTGACTAAAGTACACTCCTGCAGTCTATTTTATTTTGTGACTTGATCTGACTAAAGTACACTCCTGAAGTCTATTTTGTTTTGTGACTTGATCTGACTAAAGTACACTCCTGCAGTCTATTTAGTTGTGTGACTTGATCTGACTAAAGTACACTCCTGCAGTCTATTTTGTTTTGTGATTTGATCTGACTAAAGTACACTCCTGCAGTCTATTTTGTTTTGTGACTTGATCTGACTAAAGTACACTCCTGCAGTCTATTTTGTTTTGTGACTTGATCTGACTAAAGTACAATCCTGCAGTCTATTTTGTTTTGTGACTTGATCTGACTAAAGTACAATCCTGCAGTCTATTTTGTTTTGTGGCGTGAGCTGACTAAAGTACAATCCTGCAGTGTGTTAAAATGCCCGTTTTTCTTGTAGTTCTGTTTTGGCTAAAAATAATCTGAGAGCCTGCATGTACAGCGACGCTTCATGGCAGCTAGGCCAACCTATCACTGTGAGGTCCGGTGTTCGAATACGGATAGTCTAGAGCCGCATCGTCCGTGTATTTGTTTTGCGTATATGTTTTCGAGTACTAATAATAAACGTATCTTTGTGGTTGTTTTTTGTCAATTAAATTGTTTATTTACTGGCTTTACAGTTCTGATATCTCCACTCCCTCCTAGGCGACAACCCAGATAATGGGCTGATGTAATCTTTGGTCACATTCAAGATTTTCGGACCACGTCTTCGTTCTCGGGCAAACCTGTAACCAACCCGACTCTGTCAGTGCCCCCCCCCCCTCTTTACCCCCTCAATCCTCTCTCACAAACAGACTCTGTCCGTGTCCCCCCTCTCTACTCCCTCCATCCATCCTCCCTCACAAACAGACTCTGTCCGTGCCCCCCCCCTCTCTACCCCCTTCCATCCTCCCTCACGAACAGATTCTGTCCGTGCCCCCCCCCCCCTCTATCCCCTTCCTCCTCCCTCACAAACAGACTCTGTCCGTGCCCACCCCCCTCTGTCCCCTCCATACTCTCTCACAAACAGGCTCTGTCTTTGTTGCATTGGTTGGTGAACAATCTAATTATATAAGGTCCCTAATGTCCAATGTGTATTATTTCTCCGTGTTCAACAATCATCTCCTTGTTAGTTTCCTCAATGGTAAGAATATTATTAAGTCTAGAAATCATAAAAAAAGTCAACATAAAAACATTTCTAAATAATGATTGGAAAAGCCCGGTATGGAAAACAAATATACATTTTGATTTAATGAGATATATAATTGATAAAAATCGATAACTGAAACTTGAATTCGATGATTAGAAAGTTGTACGTTTGATAAGATAATACACTGAACTTTGTTGTATTCATCTAGCTGTCAGTGACCACTGCTAGCAGCGATGAGACATTCCTCGTACAAGAGTGGGATGAAGATGACAATCTTAGAATTTCTGAACTGCAAAAGCAGACAATGTGAATGGACACAGTTCATAGACTATCTACAAAATATGAGATATAATGATGCCATTGATCTGATTGCTGAGGTCAGCCAGGGGGGTTTAAATGATTGAGGCTCCAGGCTACTTATCCGTGAAGCCATAACTCTAAATGATTGAGGGCTACAGGCTACTTGTCCGTGCAGCCATAACTCTAAATGATTGAGGGCTACAGGCTACTTGTCCGTGCAGCCATAACTCTAAATGATTGAGGGCTACAGGCTACTTATCCGTGAAGCCATAACTCTAAATGATTGAAGGCTATATGCTACTTGCCCATGTAGCCATACCGTAGTGTTCATGCCAGGTTCTATTTAGTCCTAATAAAAACAGTTCGCTCATAATGTTAGTCAGGGTCAGGTAAAACATACTGATCAGACTATGTTATTCAGGATCAGGTAAAACATACTGATCAGACTATGTTATTCAGGATCAGGTAAAGCATACTGATCAGACTATGTTATTCAGGATCAGGTAAAACATACTGATCAGACTATGTTAGTCAGGGTCAGGTAAAACATACTGATCAGACTATGTTATTCAGGATCATGTAAAACATACTGATCAGACTATGTTATTCAGGGTCAGGTAAAACATACTGATCAGACTATGTTAGTCAGGGTCAGGTAAATCATACTGATCAGACTATGTTATTCAGGGTCATGTAAAACATACTGATCAGACTATGTTATTCAGGGTCAGGTAAAACATACTGATCTTTCAATGTTTGTCAGGGTTAGGTAAAATATGCTGGTCGGGCAATGTTAGTCAGGGTTAGACAAAATATGCTGACAAAGCCACCCCCACCCCCCTCCCATTTAGTTCGATATGGAAACTGCCTATTTTTATAGCAGCGTGGCTAACGAGGCTAGGGATCGACATGATCTCTGTAGTAATGAGCGACTCGTAGATGAAGCCAAGCATAGCACATCCGCATGGAACCCACCGTCCACATTACACTCAACACCTTCATGAACTACTACTACTGGTAGACTGTCGATAGATGGTCATCGATAAAACCACAAAACTGATACACTGAACACACAAGTAAGGACACCAAAACTGATACACAGAACACACAGATAAGCATACCAGAACTGATACACATAAAACACAGATAAGCATACCAGAACTGATACACAGAACACACAGACAAGGATACCAGAACTGATACACAGAACACACAGACAAGGATACCAGAACTGATACACAGAACACACAGATAAGCATACCAGAACTGATACACAGAACACACAGATAAACATACCAGAACTGATACACAGAACACACAGTAAGCATACCAGAACTGATACACAGAACACACAGATAAGTATAACAGAACTGATACACAGAACACACAGATAAACATACCAGAACTGATACACAGAACACACAGATAAACATACCAGAACTGATACACAGAACACACAGATAAGCATACCAGAACTGATACACAGAACACACATATTAGGTGATGACTTACAGAACTGGTGAGAACATGATAAACATAACCAGCGATTGCAGGCGAGCAAATACTATTGGCTAAAATTGATAAAGAAAATAAGCGGCTGGCTAGAATGAATCGTGATATAAGAACAACGATATGAATATGTTACAATAAATACATATGGCAACTTCCACACTTCTGGGACGACTTTGTCAGCGGCGTATCAAGAGTTTTTGTCAGAGGCGTATCAAGAGTCTTTAGATCCAGCGTCCAGTTCGGATAAATCCGCCAATTCACAGCCACACAAAATATGTATTGTGTACAGAAATCAAGGATGAAGTTACGTGAGCATTACACATATAGGAAATAGCGCGGACAAGTAAAATCAAGATATGAAATATGGCGGACAAGTAAGATCAAGACATGAAATATGGATTACAAGTAAGATCAAGATATGAAATAGCGCGGACAAGTAAGATCAAGATATGAAATATGAATTACAAGTAAGATCAAGATATGAAATAGTGCGGACAAGTAAGATCAAGATATAAAATAGCGCGGACAAGTAAGATCAAGATATGAAATAGTGCGGACAAGAAAGATCAAGATATGAAATAACGCGGACAAGTAAGATCAAGATGTGAAATAGCGCGGACAAGTAAGATCAAGATATGAAATAACGCGGACAAATAAGATCAAGATATGAAATAGTGCGGACAAGTAAGATCAAGATATGAAATAGCGCGGACAAGTAAGATCAAGATATGAAATAACGCGGACAAGTAAGATCAAGATATGAAATAGTGCGGACAAGTCAGATCAAGATATGAAATAACGCGGACAAGTAAGATCAAGATATGAAATAGTGCGGACAAGTAAGATCAAGATATGAAATAGTGCGGACAAGTAAGAGCAGATTTTCCATCAGTATAGAAAGACAAATCAAGCGTACATTTCTACCCAAAGGAAACATAAAAGAAACGAACCAATAGGTGATGTTCTGGTAGGTATTGATCTGTGTTCATCGTTCTTCATATGGTTAGTAGTTGTTTTATGATGTGCTGTTTGTTGCTCTTCATGATGATCTTTTGGGTGGATCTTCAGATTATGTTGGGCTTCTGTTCTGTCGAGGTACCTGATTCATGTTCCCCCATGTTCTAATATTTCTTCTTGTTCTTCGTTTGTTCTCAATCTGCCACTACCAAGCCCTGACAAGATTTTTGCAATTAGCTGAATTTTGTTGTTGTTGTTGCTGCTGTTGTTGTTGTTGTTGTTCTTGTTGCTGTTGTTGTTGTTGTTGTTCTTGTTGCTGTTGTTGTTGTTGTTGTTGAATGCCCACAATGTGCAAGTTAACTCTTTCTGTGCGCCCTGAAAAGGACTTTAAGTGGCGGGTTGTAGTAGCTGTCCTCACATCCCGAACGTGCTGATGAAGGTGGACCGCGGTCCTCCAAGCGGCTGTGCTATCATTGGCTTCATCTGCGCGACGCTCACTACTACGGGGATCACATCGATCCACATCTCGTCAGCCAGGTTGTCTTGAAAAGAGCCTGTTTCCATGAAACGCTACATGGTAGAGAGATTGGGGTCTTGGTCAGTGTGTTGTGTCTGGCCCTGACGTGACGTCCTGGTCAGTATGTTGTGTCTGGCCCTGACGTGACGTCCTGGTCAGTGTATTGTACTTGACCCTGACGTGACGTCCTTGTCAGTGTGTTGTGTCTGGCCCTGACGTGACGTCCTTGTCAGTGTGTTGTGTCTGGCCCTGACGTGACGTCCTGATCAGTGTGTTGTACCTGACCCTGACGTGACGTCCTGGTGGTCAGTATGTTGTGTCTGACCGGACTAGCGTCTCAGTTCCCCAACAGAATTCGTAGTTTACAGGTTGACTGCAATATTTACACCTTTAAGTCTGACACATCCGACTTCAACAGACATTTTTAGTGACGAGTTATCCTTCCCTCTCCAATCCCTTCTCCTTAGCCAGTCTGCTCTGTTGTAGCATGTTATCCAGAACTATCGAGGAGAGGTGTAGAATCGTTGGCCCTGACGCTAGCAGTCAAATATGGGTCGCTGATCGCTGCAACTCATGCACTGCTCAACTGTGGTTTGCTGGTTTTGACGCTAGCAGTCAGCTATAGGTCGCTGGCCCTGACGCTAGCAGTCAGTTATGGGTCGCGGACACTGACGCTATGGGTCGCTAGCCCTGAGGCTAGCAGTTAGCTATGGGTCACTGACCGCTGCAGCTCATGCACTGCTCAGCTCTGGTTCGCTGTACCTGACGGTATCAGTCAGCTATGGGTCCCTGTACCTGACGCTAGCAGTCAGCTGTGGGTCGCTAGCCCTGACGCTAGCAGTCAGCTGTGGGTCGCTAGCCCTGACGCTAGCAGTCAACTATGGGTCACTAGCCCTGACGCTAGCAGTCAGCTATGGGTCACTAGCCCTGACGCTAGCAGTCAGCTATTAGTCACTAGCCCTGATGGTAGCAGTCAGCTATCTGTCGCTAGCCCTGACGCTAGCAGTCAGCTATGGGTCGCTAGCCCTGACGCTAGCGGTCAGCTATGGCTCACTGACCACTGCAGCTCATGCACTGCTCAGCGTCTAGATCCCGTCTGTTGTTACATTTTTTATTCCGATATTCACTACCACCGCAGCCTCGCCTTATTATTTATCACGTCCATGCCAAACACTTTCGAGAATTATGAATTAAAATAGGAGAATCAACAGGGATCAACGTTAATTTAACACGAAAGAAAATACAAAATATCGTAATTTTAATAAGCTTTCCGAAGACCAAATAAAATACAAAGGAACATCGGTCAAGTTACGATGGGCAAATATTAATAAAGTTCCAAGTGAGGCGAGTTGCCTTTTGGGCGCCCGCTCATGTAAAGGTAAGGACGGCTGCTGACTTCTGTCCGTACATGGTGACGCCACTGGCTCATGCATGGCACAGCAGACTTTCGGTTGGATAAGTAGTTTTTAAGCGAAGCTGTTATTGTAAACAATAACAAGGGTGCTGCATATGATACCACATCTACATTACGGCAACAGATGGTCCTCGTGGGAGCTGGTACAGGCTGCTTGTCATACTTGGCAGCAACAGCTGAGCGGACTCGGGGAGTGACATAATGAGATGAATCGGTGAGAGACGTGCTGAGAGGGTTCGGAGAAAGGAGAGAGAGACTTGCCGAAAGTGTTCAGAGAAGGGAGAGAGAGATGCTGAGAGGGTTCAGAGAGAGAGAGGGAGAGAGAGGGATAGAGATAGTGCTGAGAGGAATCGGGGAGTGACATGCTGAGAGGGTTCAAATAGCGAGAGAGACATGCTGAGAGGGTTTGAAGAGAGAGAGACATGCTGAGAGGGTTTGGAGAGCGAGAGACATACTGAGAGGGTTCGGAGAGCGAGAGACATACTGAGAGGGTTCGGAGAGCGAGAGACATACTGACAGGGTTCGGAAAGAGAGAGAGAGACATGCTGAGAAGGTTCGAAGAGAGAGAGACATGCTGAGAGGGTTTGGAGAGCGAGAGACATACTGAGAGGGTTCGGAGAGCGAGAGACATGCTGACAGGGTTCGGAAAGAGAGAGACATGCTGAGAGGGTTTGGAGAGCGAGAGAGACATGCTGAGAGGGTTCAGAGAGCGAGAGACATAGAGGGTTCAGAGAGAGAGACATACTGAGAGGCTTCGGAGAGAGAGAGACATACTGAGAGGGTTCGGAGAGAGAGAGACATACTGAGAACGTTCGGAGAGCGAGAGAGAGGCATACTGAGAGGGTTCGGAGAGAGAGAGACATACTGAGAGGGTTCGGAGAGAGAGAGACATACTGAGAGGGTTCGGAGAGAGAGAGACATACTGAGAGGGTTCGGAGAGAGAGACATGATGAGAGGGTTCAGAGAGCGAGAGACATATTGAGAGGGTTCGGAGTGAGAGACATGCTGAGAGGGTTCAGAGAGCGAGAGACATGCTGAGAGGGTTCAGAGAGAGAGACATGCTGAGAGGGTTCGGATAGAGAGAGAGAGACACTTAGAGGGTTTCGGAGAGAGAGAGACATACTGAGAGGGTTCGGAGAGAGAGAGACATACTGAGAGGGTTCGGAGAGAGAGAGACATACTGAGAGGGTTCAGAGAGCGAGAGACATATTGAGAGGGTTCGGAGAGAGAGACATGCTGAGAGGGTTCAGAGAGCGAGAGACATATTGAGAGGGTTCGGAGAGAAAGAGACATGCTGAGAGGGTTCAGAGAGCGAGACACATATTGAGAGGGTTCGGAGAGAGAGAGACATGCTGAGAGGGTTCAGAGAGAGAGACATGCTGAGAGGGTTCGGATAGAGAGAGAGACACTGAGAGGGTTTCGGAGAGAGAGAGAAACTGAGTGGGTTTGGAGAGCGAGAGAGAGGCATGCTGAGAGGGTTCGGAGAGAGTGACATGCTGAGAGGGTTCGAAGAGAGAGAGACATGCTGAGAGGGTTCGGAGAGAGAGAGACATGCTCAGAGGGTTTATAGAGAGAGAGACACTGAGAGGGTTCGGATAGAGAGAGAGAGACATGCTGAGACGGTTCGGAGAGCGAGAGAGAGGCATGCTGAGAGGGTTCAGAGAGAGAGAGGCATGCTGAGAGGGTTCAGAGAGCGAGAGACATGCTGAGAGGGTTCAGAGAGCGAGAGACATGCTGAGAGGGTTCAGAGAGAGAGACATGCTGAGAGGGTTTGGAGAGAGAGAGAGACATGCTGAGAGGGTTCAGAGAGCAAGAGACACTGAGAGGGTTCGGAGAGAGAGAGACATGCTGAGAGGGTTCAGAGAGCGAGAGACAATGAGAGGGTTCGTAGAGAGAGAGACATGCTGAGAGGGTTCAGAGAGCGAGAGACACTGAGAGGGTTCGTAGAGAGAGAGACATGCTGAGAGGGTTCAGAGAGCGAGAGACACTGAGAGGGTTCGTAGAGAGAGAGACATGCTGAGAGGGTTCAGAGAGCGAGAGACACTGAGAGGGTTCGGAGAGAGAGAGACATGCTGAGAGGGTTCGGAGAGCGAGAGACACTTAGAGGGTTCGGAGAGAGAGAGACATGCTGAGAGGGTTCGGAGAGCGAGAGACATGCTGAAAGGGTTCAGAGAGCGAGAGACACACTGAGAGGGTTCGGAGAGAGAGACATGCTGAGAGGGTTCGGAGAGAGAGAGACATGCTGAGAGGGTTCGGAGAGAGAGAGATATGCTGAGAGGGTTCAGAGAGAGAGACATGCTAAGAGGGTTCGGAGAGAGAGAGACATGCTCAGAGGGTTTGGAGAGAGAGACACTGAGAGGGTTCGGATAGAGAGTGAGAGACATACTGAGAGGGTTCGGAGAGCGAGAGACACACTGAGAGGGTTCGGAGAGAGAGACATGCTGAGAGGGTTCGGAGAGAGAGAGACATGCTGAGAGGGTTCGGAGAGAGAGAGATATGCTGAGAGGGTTCAGAGAGAGAGACATGCTAAGAGGGTTCGGAGAGAGAGAGACATGCTCAGAGGGTTTGGAGAGAGAGACACTGAGAGGGTTCGGATAGAGAGTGAGAGACATACTGAGAGGGTTCGGAGAGAGAGACATGCTGAGGGGGTTCGGAGAGAGGGACGCTGAGAAAGTTCGGAGAGAGAGAGAGACGCTGAGAAGGTTTAGAGAGAGAGAGAGAGAGACGCTGAGAGGGTTCGGAGAGAGAGAGATATGCTGAGAGGGTTTAGAGAGAGAGAGAGACGCTGAGAGGGTATATGGATGAGCCTGTAATCATTTCTGCGCCTTCCAATGGGTAGCGTCCAACGTATTTGACACATCTTGCATCGTTCATGCTTCGCCTTACCCTCCCCACCAAAGACCATACATCCTTGACTGACTCTATATTGTTCACCCACCCCCCCCTCCCCACCTTAGTCGTCCACTTCAATTGACCTCTCCACCGTTTCCTTTTCCCCTCCCCTCCTCCCCATCTTAGTCGGCCACTTCAATTGACCTCTCCACCGTTTCCTCTTCCCCTCCCTCCCTACTCCCCACCTCACTTATTTGATTTTAAAAGATATATTTCATTTGGACCAAAGTCATCTTATTGTGGACCACCATCCTTGCACTGTGGACCACGGCTCTTTCGTTGTGGGCCACGGCCCTCTCATTGGGGACTACGTCTCTCTCATTGTGGACCACCGCCTCCCCTCGGGAACCACGACCCTTTCATTGTAGACCACCGCCCTCTCATTGTGGACCACCGCCCTCCCCTCGTGGACCACAACCCTCTCATTGTAGACCACCGCCCTCTCATTGTGGACCACCGCCCTCCCCTTGTGGACTACGACCCTCTCATTGTGGACCACCGCCCTCCCCTTGTGGACCACAACCCTCTCATTGTGGACCACCACCCTTCCCTCGTGGACCACGACCCTCTCATTGTGGACTACCCCGCTCTCATTGTGGACCGTAACCCTCACATTGTGAACCATCACCATTTATGTTTACCCTTCCGTCATCTACATGTTCTCTTAGCGCCCCCACCCTACCACACACCCCTCCCCCAAAACCACCAACCCCTACATCTCAATCATCCACGCTTCTGAAGCATTCTACCCGTGAAAAGAAAAGATTATAACCGCTTTCTGAAGCCTCCTCCCTCAATTCCTCACAGGCGCCACCTAAACAGATACCCAGCATTGAGTCCTTACCCCTATTTATCAGCCCGCTTATCAGGCAGACAGGTATCGGAAGTCTGCCACATTTATCTGTCCCTGCAATAACTGACCCACCTGGGAACAACTGCCGGCATTTCTTTATTAAAGATTGTTCTATGCATTCGTAGGTCGAGCTCAAACGAACCACGATAGTAGGTAAAGATACGTGCATATCGGCATTCAGAAACTGCCTGAACTACATCTGAGTGGCTCAACTCCAACCTGGGCACTGGCTGCCGAGAGACACCACACCTGCAAAAGGGTAGAGGAACATTGTCGGATGTCTGGCAGTTGCCAAATTTCCATGAGAAGTATCATACCTCGCTGGTGTCATTGCTGTGAACTATATTGACCCGAAAATCGTTGGAGTTTCAGAATGATAATATTCTAACGTTTTAAGGGATCTTTGTCTGTATATGTAATCCTGGTGTTCAGTTAGGTGTGGCAAGTGCCAGGTGCCAGGTGCCAGGTGTCACATGTTGTGATCACGAACAAAGGAACAAAGGTCATTTACTAATTTATTTTTTTTTTTTTTTTTGGCGCTCTATTCTACAAAGGCGTCGTGCATTGCACTATGTTTATAATTTGCGCCTGTCGGACTTCTTCTTCTTCTTCTTCTTCTACGTCTTCTTCTTCTTCTTCTTCGTACGCTGTCAGACGTCAACCTGTATTTTTTTTTTAAAGCAGTGCTCATCATGAGGCTGTCGACTCTGCCATAGAGCTTGTCTAGTGTTGCCACTGGTGATGGCCACATCTGCTCTCTCTGGTCCTCGTATGTCGGACAGTTTTGCAGCAAATGTTCAGCGGTCATTTTCCCGGTACCACAAGGGCATTCGTCAGTGCCACCTATCTTCAATTTGTTGAATAGGTGGTACCTTAGTCTATTGTGGCCAGTGCGAAGTCTGAGAACCACGACCTACTCTCTTCTGTTCAACTGGTAATAGGCATCTTTTTTTGTGTAGCCAGTATGTTCTGTTTCCCATTTGGTCATGTATCTGGCTTTGATAAGCCGTTTTGACTCTTCGTAGGTCATACTAGGGTCTAGTTTTGGTAGTCTTGCACCGTCTTTTGCCAGTCTGTCTACCTCCTCGCTGCCTTGGATGTTACAGTGGGATGGAACCCACTGTACCACTACTCTTTTTGGTGCGGACTGCTGGCATAGTTGACAGAGTACTGCTCTGAAATCATTAAGTTCAGTATTTTTCTGGTTTTTTAGTGACGTGACTACGGCCAGGGCACCTGTAAAAAGGGCTATATGGCTTTCATTTCTTTTGCCTGTCACCATTTCTTCTACTGCAGCCCTCAGTGTGTCTGCCTCCGCTCTGAAATTGCTTGAGTATTTTCCAGTTGCCACTGACAGTGTTATTTTTTCTACCATTTGGTAGGCTCAGGATTACCTCTGCCCCTCCGTTCTGTGTTGTGTTTGTTACAGAACCGTCGGTGTATGCATGGGTCCAGTCCATGCTTGGGAAGTTTTCCGTTATGTACCTCAGAGTTATGTCTCTTCTTTCTTTTTCAGTCTGGCTGTTCTTTTTTCGGACCAGTGCATCTGACTTCGACATGCATTTTCTAAGGGTTTGCTTCCCATGGGTAATGGCCGGTGCTGTGGATGGGGAGCAAACCCAGCATCTTTGGTGTATGAGCCGTGAAACTAAAGCACTAACCCACACCGCCTTCAATTTACTTATAAAATCATAAATATTTTGGGCTTTAAGTTGACGTGTCTTATGATATCATAAACATTTTGATCTTTAAGAGTTCTACAGAGGTTCAGAAAGAGTTCTATAGAGGTTCAGACGGAGTTCTACTGAGGTTCAGAAAGAGTTCTACGGAGGTTCAGAAAGAGTTCTACAGCGGTTGAGAAAGAGTTCTACAGAGGTTCAGAAAGAGTTCTACAGAGGTTCAGAAAGAGCTCTACAGAGGTTCAGAAAGAATTCTACAGAGGTTGAGAAAGAGTTCTACAGAGGTTCAGAAAGAGTTCTACAGAGGTTCAGAAAGAGTTCTACATAAGTTCAGAAAGAGTTCTACAGAGGTTCAGAAAGAGTGATGCATTGGTTGACAAAGAGTCTTGTGGTGTTTTGCGGTTGAAATCTATATTGTACAATTATTTTCTGTGCTAGTAGGTTACCAATTTTACGTGGAGTGACCAGGGACAGATGTGGGCTGTGCATACTTATCGCTGAGCTTCAAGGGATTCGCTATCTGGAAAAAGCTGGGAATCAATGTATAAGATACACGAAACAGCCATTGCTGAACTTGAACAATCAATCTTCAATTCCTGATAATTGAACCGTGAAGATCTAGTATCGATTAGCAAACATGTGAAGGTCATTTGGGTTAGTGAAATGGTTTCTGATTTGGGTGTATGGTAAGTGAGAATATGGTAAGTGAGAATATGGTGTAAGGTAAGTGAGAATATGGTGTAAGGTAAGTCAGAATATGGTGTATGGTAAGTGAGAATTTTGTGCATGGTAAGTGAGAATATGGTGTAAGATAAGTGAGAATATGGTGTAAGGTAAGTGAGAATATGGTAAGTGAGAATATGGTGTAAGGTAAGTGAGAATATAGTAAATGAGAATATGGTAAGTGAGAATATGGTGTAAGGTAAGTGAGAATATGGTATACGGTAAGTGAGAATATGGTAAGTGAGAATATGGTGTAAGGTAAGTGAGAATAGGGTGTAAGGTAAGTGAGAATATGGTAAGTGAGAATATGGTGTACTGTAAATGAGAATATGGTGTATCGTAAGTGAGAATATGGTGTAAGGTAAGTGAGAATATGGTGTAAGGTAAGTGAGAATATGGTGTAAGGTAAGTGAGAATAGGGTAAGTGAGAATATTGTGTATGGTAAGTGAGAATATGGTGTATGGTAAGTAAGAATAGGGTAAGTGAGAATATGGTGTATCATATGTGAGAATATGGTGTATGGTAAGTGAGAATAAGGTAAGTGAGAATATGGTGTAAGGTAAGTGAGAATATGGTAAGTGAGAATATGGTGAATGGTAAGTGAGAATATGGTGTAAGGTAAGTGAGAATATGGTAAATGAGAATATGGTAAGTGAGAATATGGTGTAAGGTAAGTGAGAATATGGTTAACGGTAAGTGAGAATATGGTAAGCGAGAATATGGTGTAAGGTAAGTGAGAATATGGTGTAAGGCAAGTGAGAATATGGTAAGTGAGAATATGGTGTACGGTAAGTGAGAATATGGTGTATGGTAAGTGAGAATATGGTGTAAGGTAAGTGAGAATATGGTGTAAGGTAAGTGAGAATATGGTGTAAGGTAAGTGAGAATAGGGTAAGTGAGAATATTGTGTATGGTAAGTGAGAATATGGTGTATGGTAAGTAAGAATAGGGTAAGTGAGAATATGGTGTATCATATGTGAGAATATAGTGTATGGTAAGTGAGAATAAGGTAAGTGAGAATATGGTGTAAGGTAAGTGAGAATATGGTGTAAGGTAAGTGAGAATATTGTATGTGAGAATATGGTGAATGGTAAGTGAGAATATGGTGTAAGGTAAGTGAGAATATGGTAAGTGAGAATATGGTGTAAGGTAAGTGAGAATATGGTGTAAGGTAAGTGAGAATATGGTGTAAGGTAAGTGATAATATGGTAAATGAGAATATGGTAAGTGAGAATATGGTGTAAGGTAAGTGAGAATAGGGTAACTGAGAATATGATGTATGGTAAGTGAGAATAGGGTAAGTGAGAATATGGTGTATCATATGTGAGAATATGGTGTATGGTAAGTGAGAATATGGTGTACGATAAGTGAGAATATGGTGTAAGGTAAGTGAGAATAGGGTAAGTGAGAATATTGTGTATGGTAAGTGAGAATATGGTGTATGGTAAGTGAGAATATGGTAAGTGAGAATATGGTGTATCATATGTGAGAATATGGTGTATGGTAATTGAGAATAAGGTAAGTGGGAATATGGTGTAAGGTAAGTGAGAATATGGTGTAAGGTAAGTGAGAATATGGTGTAAGGTAAGTGAGAATATGGTGTAAGGTAACGGAGAATATGGTGTAAGGTAAGTGAAAATATGATAAGTGAGAATATGGTAAGTGAGAATATGGTGTAAGGTAAGTGAGAATATGATGTAAGGTAAGTGAGAATATGATGTAAGGTAAGTGAGAATATGATGTAAGGTAAGTGAGAATATGATGTAAGGTAAGTGAGAATATGATGTTGTTTGTTTGTTTTGAACGCCCACCATGAGTAGGTTTTTGTGTTCACTTTGAAAAGGACGTTAAGTGGCAGGTTGTAGCAGCTTTCCTCACATCCCGACCAAGCGGTCCTCCAGGCGGTTGTGCTATGCTTTGCTTCATCTGCGTGGTGCTCACTACTACTGTGATCAAATCGATCCACATCTGCCTTGAAAACAGCCTATTTTCAGGGAACTCTACATGGAAGAGAAATTATTGCCTTGGTCTGTGTAACGTGCCTGACCCCGACGTGACATCCTGGTCAGTGCCTGCCGGACTAGTGTCTCAGATCCCCCGGTTATATGATAATATAATAAATATGAACGTCAGTTAGTTGACAATAATGATGATGATTGGTATCACGTCAGTCTCGATAGAGAGAGAGAGAGAGAGAGAGAGAGATAGAGAGAGAGATAGAGAGAAGGGTTTTAGTCAGTTGTTGCTCTTGATTTCGCCACGCACGATTGGAGTCTGCATCTTAGCCCATCTGGTTTTCTTGTACCTGCAGGACATCCCACGAAACCTGTCTCAAGCCGGGTCTGGCTTTGCTTGGAGTCTGCATCTTAGCCCATCTAGTATTCTTGTACCTGCAGGACATCCCACGAAGTTTGTCTCAAGCCGGGTCTGGCTTTGCTTGAAGTCTGCATCTTAGCCCATCTAGTATTCTTGTACCTGCAGGACATCCCACGAAACCTGTCTCAAGCCGGGTCTGTCTTTGCTTGGAGTCTGCATCTTAGCCCATCTGGTTTTCTTGTACCTGCAGGACATCCCACGAAACCTGTCTCAAGCCGGGTCTGTCTTTGCGTGGAGTCTGCATCTTAGCCCATCTGGTTTTCTTGTACCTGCAGGACATCCCACGAAACCTGTCTCAAGCCGGGTCTGGCTTTGCTTGGAGTCTGCATCTTAGCCCATCTAGTATTCTTGTACCTGCAGGACATCCCACGAAACCTGTCTCAAGCCGGGTCTGTCTTTGCTTGGAGTCTGCATCTTAGCCCATCTGGTTTTCTTGTACCTGCAGGACATCCCACGAAACCTGTCTCAAGCCGAGTCTGGCTTTGCTTGGAGTCTGCATCTTAGCCCATCTAGTATTCTTGTACCTGCAGGACATCCCACGAAGTTTGTCTCAAGCCGGGTCTGGCTTTGCTTGGAGTCTGCATCTTAGCCCATCTAGTATTCTTGTACCTGCAGGACATCCCACGAAACCTGTCTCAAGCCGGGTCTGTCTTTGTTTGGAGTCTGCATCTTAGCCCATCTGGTTTTCTTGTACCTGCAGGACATCCCACGAAACCTGTCTCAAGCCGGGTCTGTCTTTGCGTGGAGTCTGCATCTTAGCCCATCTAGTTTTCTTGTGCCTGCAGGACATCCCACGAAGCCTGTCTCAAGCCGGGTCTGGCTTTGCTTGGAGTCTGCATCTTAGCCCATCTAGTATTCTTGTACCTGCAGGACATCCCACGAAGCCTGTCTCAAGCCGGGTCTGGCTTTGCTTGGAGTCTGCATCTTAGCCCATCTAGTATTCTTGTACCTGCAGGACATCCCACGAAACCTGTCTCAAGCCGGGTCTGTCTTTGCTTGGAGTCTGCATCTTAACCCATCTGGTTTTCTTGTACCTGCAGGACATCCCACGAAGCCTGTCTCAAGCCGAGTCTGGCTTTGCTTGGAGTCTGCATCTTAGCCCATCTAGTTTGCTTGTGCCTGCAGGACATCCCACGATGTCTGCCTCCAGCCGGGTCTGTCTTTGCTTGGAGTCTGCATCTTAGCCCATCTAGTTTTCTTGTGCCTGCAGGACATCCCACGATGCCTGCCTCCAGCCTGGTCTGTCTTTGGCAAGTTCCTCCCAGTTACACGTGTTCACATCTTACCATTGCAGGTCACGCTTGATAATAGATGAAATCTGAATATGCGCTATTTAATATTATACGGAGTGTAACTATGAAGGAAAGTTCCGTAAGTGTAAACATGAAATGTATGAAAATATACTAACCCCAGCAGTGGCATAACGGCCTGTCATGCACATCCTAAATACTGCTGACTACTCCGGCGATGGAACTAAAGTAGTACGAGTTGTTTCTGTGAGCTTTCTGTGAGCTTTCTGTGAGCTTTCTGACATGCTGGTTTTTTTTTGTTTTTTATTTATTTTTTATTTTTTTTTGCGTTCGCCTTATTTCTCTAATCCCCAAGGCGGTGTACGTTGCGCCGTTGTTTTTATTTTGCGCCTATTGGCCTAGTGCATCCGATTTCAGCATACATGCTGGTTAATATATGGATTGTGTGGCTTCTGTGGATTCTATTAACACCACTCAGCCGCTTCTATGTCAAGGTTAAACTAGTCCGTTACACAACCAAAGCCAGTTGTGATCCAGTATGTTCAGATGTAAATGAATATCTCGCTTTACGACCTAGTGTGCTCAGGTGTAAATGTATATCGCTTGTTACGACCCAGAATGCTCATGTATAAATTGATATATTGCTTTACGACCCATTATGCTCACATGTAAATTGATATATCGCTTTACGACCCAGTATGCTCAGATGTAAATGGATATCTCTTTTTACGACCCAGAATGCTCATGTATAAATTGATATATCGCTTTACGACCCAGTATGCTCATGTGTAAATTGATATCTCGCCTTACGACCCAGTATGCTCCTGTGTAAATTGATATCTCGCCTTACGACCCAATATGCTCATGTGTAAATATATATCTCTTGTTACGACCCAGTATGCCCATGTATAAATTGATATATCGCTTTACGACCCAGTATGCTCATGTGTAAATTGATATCTTGCCTTACGACCCAGTATGCTCATGTGTAAATTGATATCTCGCCTTACGACCCAATATGCTCATGTGTAAATATATATCTCTTGTTACGACCCAGTATGCCCATGTATAAATTGATATATCGCTTTACGACCCAGTATGCTCATGTGTAAATTGATATCTCGCCTTACGACCCAGTATGCTCATGTGTAAATTGATATCTCGCCTTACGACCCAATATGCTCATGTGTAAATATATATCTCTTGTTACGACCCAGTATGCTCATGTATAAATTGATATATCGCTTTACGACCCAGTATGCTCATGTGTAAATTGATATCTCGCCTTACAACCCAGTATGCTCAGATGTAAATTGATATCTCGCCTTACGACCCAATATGCTCATGTGTAAATATATATCTCTTGTTACGACCCAGTATGCTCATGTATAAATTGATATCCCGCTTTACGACCCATTATGCTCACATGTAAATTGATATCCCGCTTTACGACCCAGTATGCTCACATGTAAATTGATATCCCGCTTTACGACCCAGTATGCTCACATCTAAACGGATATATGGTACGACCACTGTTGATAATAAAGTGCTGGAATCAGATCGCGACTTCTGTAGACATGTTGACCTTCATCCTGGCAATCGGTGCAATGGAAGTTTGTGTTGTTCCGCTACAAACATTGATTGGTCCTGTAGAATACATGGCTCCCGGCTTCTGATGTTTCTCAAAGTTGTACATGTGTTACGTTATGAATGGTGGTTGGAGTCTGTCCATCGAAGAGGTGTCCTGCCCCGGGCTTAAGGCGGGGGTCACATCGTGAGGTACGTCCTCGATGTCTGGACCTTAACACGGTTAAGTGTTTCGACTCCACGCTCCTCAGACCCATTGCTACTGTGGTGAAGGTCAGATCAACAGCTCCCTTCCCCCCCCCCCCCCCCCCCCGACACACACACTTGCTACTGTGGTGAAGGTCAGATCAACAGCTCCTTCCCCCCCCCCTCCCCCCACACACACTTGCTACTGTGGTGAAGGTCAGATCAATAGTTCCCCCCCCCCCACGCATTGTTGGATACCTGTTTAAGAGTAAGGCTTTGGAAGTAAACCACGAGGAAAACATCCGGAGCTGGAGTCCCTAATGGAGTCTATCCGTATTGCCATCGCTATTCTGACAACTCTTGCGACTTGGCTGCTGTACCGGTTAATGCTGGTTCCCTGGATCACTTGGCTTCGTGGCGGAGGGGGCGGGGGTATCTGCTTGTTCCCCTTAGAAAAATGCCCAAACTTACCTCATAGCGAGGTTTTCCTACTTTCTCTTGCGGTGTCTACACAACATACACAGTACACAACACACACACACACACACACACCGCCACACCACACCACACAACACACAACAGCAGCTACTGGTTCTAACAAACATATAAAATCAAACTGAGATGTTGGAACGTTCACTTCGCTGACTGGTCTGTCTGATGACCCGCTTAATGAAAGTGATTTCAGGAAGACAACCGTTATCAATGATGGTTATAGAGTGCCTCGGGATGGACATTGCATCACTTCAAGAAACTTGGCGGACTCGGGCTCAGTGTGGGAGACAGATTACATGTTCTACTGGCAGGGAAAGTACCCAAATCAAAAATAGAGGAGATAGAATGGGCTTTGTAGTGAACAAAAACACACGGGGAGTAGACGAAATAGTTAAGATCGCCTGCAATACACTCCGTCTCCAATCAGCTGTAGGTCCTCTAACCCTTGTCATTCTACATGCACATACCGTGTGCTTCACGTCTGAGACCACAGACGAGTTATGGACAAATTTATCTTCGCTTGTTACAGCCACACAGAGATACGATCTACCTATTCAACTAGATAAGGTCAGCGATAGAGTGGGCTCTCATCACGATCTGTGATCTTATGTCTTGGAAGTTGTGGAGTCTGCAGGATCTTGTGTTTTGGAAGTTGTGAAGTCTGCAGATTGAATGAAACACGTCAGCGACTGTTAGAGTTCTGAGTCTGTCATGAACTCTGTGTCTGTCGTGAACTCTGTGTCTGTCGTGAGAACTCTGTGTCTGTCGTGAACTCTGTGTATGTCGTGAACTCTGTGTCTGTTGTGAACTCTGTGTCTGTCGTGTGAACTCTGTGCCTGTCGTGTGAACTCTGTGTCTGTCGTGTGAACTCTGTGTCTGTCGTGAACTCTCTGTCTGTTAGGAACTTTGTGTCTGTCCTAAACTATGTGTCTGTCGGGAACTCTCTGTCTGTTGTGAACTCTGTGTCTGTCGTGAACTCTGTGTCTGTCGTGTGAACTCTGTGTCTGTCGTGTGAACTCTGTGTCTGTAGTGAACTCTCTGTCTGTTGTGAACTTTGTGTCTGTCCTAAACTATGTGTCTGTCAGGAACTCTGTGTCTGCTGTGAACTCTGTGTCTGTCGTGTGAACTCTGTGTCTGTCGTGAACTCTGTGTCTGTCGTGTGAACTCTGTGTCTGTTGTGAACTCTGTGTCTGTCGTGTGAACTCTGTGTCTGTCGTGAACTCTGTGTCTGTCGTGTGAACTCTGTGTCTGTCGTGTCAACTCCGTGTCTGTCGGGACCTCTGTGTCTGTCGTGCGAACTCTGTGTCTGTCACATGAACTCTGTGTCTGTCCTGACCTCTGTGTCTGTCGTGAACTCTGTGTCTGTCCTGAACTCTGTGTCTGTCATGAAATCTGTGTCTGTCGGGAACTCTGTGTCTGTCGTGTAAATTCTGTGTCTATCCTGAACTCTGTTTCTGTCGTGTGAACTCTGTGTCTGTCGTGTAAACTCTGTGTTATCTTGTGAACTCTGTGTCTGTCGTAAACTCTGTGTCTGTCGTGTGAACTCTGTGTCTGTCGTGTGAACTCTGTGTCTGTCATGTGAACTCTGTGTCTGTCGTGTGATCTCTGTGTCTGTCATGTGAACTATGTGTCTGTCGTGTGAACTCTGAGTCTGTAGTGTGAACTCTGTGTATGTCGTGAACTCTATTGTGAACTCTGTGTCTGTTCTGAACACTGTGTTGGTCGGGAACTATGTGTCTGTTGTGTGGACTCTGTGTCTGTCGGGAACTCTGTTGTGAACTCTGTGTCTGTTCTGAACTCTGTGTCTGTCGGGAACTCTGTGTCTGTCATGTGAACTCTGTGTCTGTCGGGTACTCTGTGTCTGTCGTGTGAACTCTGTGCCTGTCGTGTGAATTATGTGTATGTCAGGTGAACTATGTGTCTGTCGTGTGAACTCATTGTCTGTCGTGTGAACTCTGTGTCTGTCGTGAACTCTGTGTCTGTCGTGTGAACTATGTGTCTGTTCTGAACTCTGTGTCTGTCGGGAACTCTGTGTCTGTCGTGTGGACTCTGTGTCTGTCGTGTGAACTGTGTGTCTGTCGTGTGAACTCTGTGTCTGTCGTGTGAACTCTGTGTCTGTCGTGTGAACTCTGTGTCTGTCGTGTGAACTCTGTGTCTGTAGGGAACTCTGTATCTGTCGTGAACTCTCTGTCTGTTGTGAACTTAGTGTCTGTCCTAAACTATGTGTCTGTCGGGAACTCTCTGTCTGTTGTAAACTCTGTGTCTGTCATGTGAACTCTGTGTCTGTTGTGAACTCTGTGTCTGTCGTGTGAACTCTGTGTCTGTTGTGAACTCTGTGTCTGTCGTGTGAACTCTGTGTCTGTCGTGTCAACTCCGTGTCTGTCGGGAACTCTGTGTCTGTCGTGTGAACTCTGTGTCTGTCGTGTGAAGTTTGTGTTGTCTTGTGAACTCGGTGTCTGTCGGGAACTCTGTGTCTGTCGTGTGAACTCTGTGTCTGTCCTGAACTCTGTGTCTGTCAGGAAATCTGTGTATGTCGTGTGAACTCTGTGTCTGTCGTGTGAACTCTGTGTCTGTCGTGTGAACTCTGTGTCTGTCGTGTGAACTCTGTGTCTGTTGTGAACTCTGTGTCTGTCGTGTGAACTCTGTGTCTGTCGTGTCAACTCCGTGTCTGTCGGGAACTCTGTGTCTGTCGTGTGAACTCTGTGTCTGTCGTGTGAAGTTTGTGTTGTCTTGTGAACTCGGTGTCTGTCGGGAACTCTGTGTCTGTCGTGTGAACTCTGTGTCTGTCCTGAACTCTGTGTCTGTCAGGAAATCTGTGTATGTCGTGTGAACTCTGTGTCTGTCGTGTGAACTCTGTGTCTGTCGTGTGAACTCTGTGTCTGTCGTGTGAACTCTGTGTCTGTCGTGTGAACTCTGTGTCTGTCGGGTTAACTCTGTGTCTGTCGTGCGAACTCTGTGTATGTCGGGTGAATTCTGTGTCTGTCATGAACTCTGTTGTGAACTCTGTGTCAGTTCTGAACTCTGTGTCTGTCGGGAACTCTGTGTCTGTCGTGTGGACTCTGTGTCTGTCGTGTGAACTCTGTGTCTGTCGTGTAAACTCTGTGTCTGTCGTGGGAACTCTGTGTCTGTCTGGAACTCTGTGTCTGTCGTGTGGACGCTGTGTCTGTCCTGAACTCTGTGTCTGTCGGGAACTCTGTGTCTGTCGTGTGAACTGTGTCTGTCGTGTGAAATCTGTGTCTTTCGTGAACTGTGTGTCTGTCCTGAACTCTGTGTCTGTCGTGTGAACTCTGTGTCTGTCGTGTGAACTCTGTGTCTGTCGGGAACTCTGTGTCAAGAAATCCTACTACCAGACCAAACTCGAATACACGGTGTCATGGATGCATCCACGATCCAAGCACTGGTATAGACTGGATCTGAAACTCAAGTCAGAACTTCTCTCACACTCCAATTATAGAACAGCCTACTCGCAGATCATCCGTTAGATCGTTGTTGTTGTTGTACAAAGTCCACAATAAAGTAAGTTTAATCTTTCGTCCGCCCTAAAAACGGCGTTAAGTGACGGATGGTAGTAGCTTTCTTCACATCCCGAACGCGCTGTTAAAGATGGACTGCGGTCCTCAGGCGGTTGTGCTCTGCTTGACTTTATGTGCGTGCCTCTCACTACTAAGGAGATCACGTCGATGCACATCACGTCAGCAGATTGTATAGAAAAGAGCATGTTCTCAGAGAACGCTACATTGTAAAATCAGTTTCCAGCCAAGAACATTCTATAACACCAGGTCAAGCCGCGAATCGACGCTAAACAGCTACACAGACACTGGCTTCGTCAAGCCATTGAGTAATGCTTCGAGGAGGGGGCGGGGAGGGGATTCATTACCCATATTCTAGCCTCTCTGTGGCACAGACCTCGGAACATCTTCCTGGACCAGCACTGTACTTGCTACCTCGAGTGTTAATACATTCTGAGAATAGGAGTATAGCAAATATTATTACATTCTGAGAATAGTGGAAGTACAGCAAATATCAATACATTCTGAGAATAGTGTGGGTATAGCCAATGTTAATACGTTCTGAGAATAGTGTGTGTATAGCCAATGTTAATACATTCTGAGAATAGTGTGGATATAGCCAATGCTAATATATTCTGAGAATAGTGGGGGTATAGCCAATGTTAATACGTTCTGAGAATAGTGTGTGTATAGCCAATGTTAATACATTCTGAGAATAGTGGGAGTATAGTCAATGTTAATACATTCTGAGAATAGTGGGGAAATAGCCAATGTTAATACATTTTGAGAATAGTCGGGATATAGCAAATGTTAATACATTCTGAGAATAGTGGGGGTATAGTGAGTGTTAATACATTCTGAGAATAGTCGGGGTATAGCCAATGTTAATACATTCTGAGAATAGTCGGTGAATAGCCAATGTCCATACACACATATGCTCTGTAATCGAGTCCCGAGCCCTAGTTAATTGCCTCTCCTTGCGCTTCAGGTTAACGATACCCGATGTTAAGAGCCCTTGCATCAGGGTCCATTATCGAACTGTTCTTCTGTTCCCTGACTTAGGATTGTTCCTTCCCTTGTCGGATGTGACCAGTTCCACAGATAGCAATCTAATTCACGTTTAAGCCCTGGACAGAGCCACCATTTTCTCGCTGTTGTTACTTGTCCGTGTTAATATCTCAACCCGGAATTATTTTGTGGTCAAAATTTTAGACAACGAAGTCTTGGGCACTTCACCTTTCTCTCTCTTCTTACCTCCCCCTGTCTCATTTGACTCTGTCCTACAGTCACACTCTTACACAACTTTCACACGCGCCCTCAGGGTGACGCCCTTCCATTGTACTTTGGTTGGGCTGGCTTCTGAGAGCGTACAAACCTAACATAGGTACATACAGACGCAGACATACATCCAAGCACTGGTTTATGCGTCTTAATATCGCCCAGGTTGACTACGGTCTAGGGTGGAATAGGCGCGCATCCGCCAGTAGAAACTAGTGAGGCAAACACATTAAATTAAAAAAAGTTTTAAAAGACAACGAAGTGTACCTCTTTTATTCTAAATTGTGTGTGGTTTATTTAATTGGATATTGTATATCAATGTGACGTGTAGAGGACGGGGAAATATAATTGACAATTTCTATATTAATAAGAAAATACGTGCAATTAGTATACAGGAAAAATCATTAATGTTAAATGAAAACACAACAAAACAGTGTAATAGAAATATCAACGTATCATGGACCAGTTACAGTTGTTGTTATTAAAATGAGTATCTCAGTCTTAGATCATCAAGGTAATCCATTTTAGATTTCACACAATATCAAATTTATCAAATTTTAGTTTATGAAATAGAATTTATATAATTTTGACTGCCGCCACCAAAATATTCATAATGACACAATATATCACAAAATAATTTTGAAAATTTATTGTAAAATAATTCTCCACGCCTGTTTCCGTGTCTTAAATTAATATAATAACACCACTTTCTCTAGCTTACTGACAATTGATTTACGTGTATTCTTTATTATTTTACTTGCACTTTGGTGTGCTAATCTGGAAACAAGTGTGCTGGGCCAGGCTTGGACAACGCCCCCTCATTAGCAGTGTTTGATTTATCGAACATTTCTGCAACGCTTTCATAATTTGATGACAAACTATCCGTTTCAAACAAGAACTCTTCACTTTCCACGATATTCTGTAGTTAACTATACGCTCTAGAGACTTACAACTTGTAGACAAATGACTAACCGTAGTATTAAAGTAGCAACAAATATAGTTAGCAAATCGAAACGTCCGTAATTACTATACAGAATGTATACAAACACACACAAAAAACCACTATCAACAACCGAATCACGTCCTAAAATGTTTGCCAGATGTTACATTTCATACTGAGAATGTATCGTTTAATATATCATGAATGTTTGACAACCACATCTAAAACAACTCTCACAGACTTGTTCCGACACAAAGGTATTTTCAAAACCTCTCTCACAGCGTTGCTGCGGAGACAAAGAGCTGCTGCAAAAGAGGAAATGAACAATCCGTGGATTTGATGGTGTGGAACGATCGTCTTCATCTCATTTTTGTGATTCTGCTTCTCCTCCTATTTCTTCTGCTTCTCATTCTTCTTCTTCTTTTTCATCTTTTCTTTTTCTTCTCTTCATTTTCCGCTTCTTTTTTTTCTTCTTCTTTTCATCTTCCTCTGCCATCGTCTTCTTCTATTTTTTCTACTATACCGCCTATTCTGCTCTCTCTTCTTCTTTTTTCTTTTTCTTTTCATCTTTCCCTTCTTCTTCTAATCTTCTTATTTTCTTCTTTTGTTTCTTTTTTTCTTCTTTTTCTTTTTCTGTTTCTTCTAATTCATGTTCTTCCTCTCATCCCTAGGAAAACGAGCCATTCACTTATTTATTCCTCTGTATTATTGAGCGCTATCTAAGTGATACTCAGGTTAAAACGAATAAGACCACTATAACCACCCAATCACATCGTAAAAGACAATTGAAGATGTTTGATCTAGGTCTAGCGGCTTTATCATTCCAGATCCCTGCTATGGCCCACCGCTGACTTCTTGTATCGTAGCAACTCGTGTGGAAGGCTTGCTTCGTCTAGATCAAAGATTCGATCCACTCTATCCAAATGTTTATGAGCATCTGGCTGTCAGGGTAGTTATGTGCTTCCCTCTCGCAGGAAATGATAAGGGTTTGAACACCGGTCTCAACGAGACCAGCTTACTCGGCTGCAAATTAGGGTGGGAATCAGCCACCTGACGTCAGCAAAAGTTTGAACCTAGTATAGTAAAGTCTGTAACACTTTATCTCCGTCGGCATTGTATGCTATATGAACTTCACAGATCATGTGACTATCATTGTCTCCAGGCGGTTTTTGCTGCGCCACCCAAATGATGGAGCGTGTATTAAGAGTTGGTGAATCTTCTACCTTTAAATGGGTAAGAAAGCATCAATAAGGTAGGTCCCTGCGATCTCTTGTACGTGATGGGTCATGTCAGATAAGTAGGTAGATAGGGAGGGAGGGAGGTAGGGAGGTAGGTAGGTAGGGAGGTAGGTAGGGAGGGAGGTAGGTAGGGAGGGAGGTAGGGAGGGAGGGAGGTAGGTAGGGAGGTAGGTAGGGAGGGAGAGGTAGGTAGGTAGAGGGAGGGAGAGGTAGGTAGGTAGGTAGTGAGGTAGGGAGGTAGGTAGGTAGGGAGGGAGGTAAGGAGGGAGGTAGGTAGGTAGTGAGGGAGGGAGGGAGGTAGGTAGGTAGAGAGGTAGGGAGGGAGGGAGGTAGGGAGGTAGGGAGGGAGGGAGGTAGGTAGGTAGGGAGGTAGGGAGGGAGGGAGGTAGGGAGGGAGGTAGGTAGGTAGGGAGGGAGGTAGGGAGGGAGGGAGGTAGGTAGGGAGGGAGGGAGGTACGGAGGTAGGGAGGGAGGTAGGTAGGTAGGGAGGGAGGGAGGTAGGGAGGAAGGTAGGTAAGTAGGGAGTTAGGTAGGTAGGTACATAGGGAAGTAGGTAGATATGTAGGTAGGTAAGGAGATAGGTAGGTCGGTTGGTAGGTTGGTAGGTAGGTAGGTAGGTAGGTAAGGATGTAGGTAGGTAGGGAGGTAGGTAAGTAGGTAGGTAGGGAGGTAGGTAGGTAAGTAGGTAAGTAGGTAGGTAGGGAGGGAGGGAGGTAGGTAGAGAGGTAAGGAGGTAGGTAGGGATGTAGGGAAGTAGGGAGGGAGGGACGTAGGTAGGGAGGTAAGAAGGTAGGTAGGTAGGAGGTAAGTAGTGAGGTAGGTAGGTAGGTAGGGAGGTAAGGAGGTAGGTAGGTTGGTAGGGAGGTGAGGAGGTAGGTAGAGAGGTAGGTAGGCAGATATAGAGGGAGGTAGGTAGGGAGGTAAGGAGGTAGGTAGGAAGGTAAGGAGGGAAGGAGGTAGGTAGGGAGGGAGGGAGGTAGGGAGGGAGGGAGGTAGGGAGGGAGGTAGGTAGGGAGGCAAGGAGGTAGGTCGAGAGGTAGGTAGGTAGGGTGGTAGGTAGGTAGGTAGGTAGGGAGGTAAGGAGGTAGGTATGTAGGGAGGGAGGGAGGTAAGGAACTAGGTAGGGAGGTAGGTAGGGAGATAGGTAGGTAGGTAGGGAGGTAGGTAGGTAGGTGGGTAGGGAGGGAGGTAGGGAGGGAGGTAGGTAGGGAGATGGGTAGGTAGGTAAGGAGTTGAGGTAGGTAGGTAGGTAGTAGGGAGGGAAGGAGGGAGGAGGGAGGTAGTTAGGGAGGTAAGGAGGTAGGTAGGTAGGTTGGTAAGTAGGCAAGTAGGAAGGTAGGTCGGTAGCTAGGTAGGCAAATATGTAGGATATCTATTTAGACGAACGGAACCGGTTGCAACTGTCGTCCATGAACACGAAGAATGACTGAGTCTCAGGCTGCATACAATTAAGATGATGTCTTTTCCATTTGATTTAGCCAGATTGTGCGAGGGCGGAACCATGATGTAGAGGATCATCGCCATCCTAGATTTCCATGGCCTGCTGAAATAGCTGGTAGCCCGGCACGTCTTTGGTAAAGCGAACCACGAAGGACGCTTAAGGATTGTAAATGTGTTATCGAGATATGTCTGTTGGGTGACTTCGTCGTTTGAGGATCGGTCGTGCCAGTGGATCGCAAGAACGCATTTCTGATTACTGTCCGACAGACTTTATACTAGTGGATCGCAAGAACGCATTTCTGATTACTGTCCGACAGACTTTTTACCAGTGGATCGCAAAAACGCATTTATGTTCACTGTCCGACAGACTGTATCGGTTTAAATAAATGATATGTACCACCAGGTTTACCCAGAGTCACACTGCAGTCTTCGTGGGGAAAGGTCTACCACTGATATGAGATTTTCGTTACGACAGTTTCAAGAGAAATGCAGATAACAAAAGCAACCATTGTGTATTGCCTTTATAGAGAATGGCATATTGTGACGTCGTCATACAGCGATTTACGTGGCCCTTTTCCTGTTCTTCATCATCTTCTTCCTCTTTTTCTTCTTCGTATTCTTTCAGACGTCGACTTGCATAGTTAAAAGGAAACAGTTATCATCATGAGGCTGTCGACACTGCCATAGAGCGTGTCTAGTATTAGCACTGGTGATGGCCACATGTGCTTTGTCTGGTCCTCGCATGACGGGCAATTCTTGCCGCAGATGTTCGGGGGTCATTTTCCCAATACCGCAGGTGCGTTCGTCAGTGGCGACAACAGCTTTGACTATGTCAGCAAACGTGGTGGCAAAACCAGGGAGCAATGTTTGGGAGGAGGAGCAAATCCTGGAAGAGGAGCGAGTCCTGGCAGGAAGAGCCAGTACTGGAAGGAAGAGCGAGTCCTGGTAGGAGGAGCAAATCCTGGAAGGAGGAGCGAGTCCTGGGAGGAGGAGCGAGTCTTGGGAGGGGGAGCGAGTCCTCGGAGGAGGAGCGAATCTTGGGAGGGAGAGCGAGTCCTTGGAGGAGGAGCGAGTCTTGGGAGGAGGAGCGAGTCTTGGGAGGGAGAGCGAGTCCTGGGAGGAGGAGCGAGTCTTGGGAGGAGGAGCGAGACTTGGGAGGGGGAGCGAGTCCTGGAAGGAGGAGTAAGTCGTGGAAGAGGGAGCGAGTCTTTGGGAGGGAGAGCGAGTCTTGGGAAGAGGAGCGAGTTCTGGGAGGGAGAGCGGGTCTTGGGAGGAGGAGCGAGTTATGAGAGGGAGAGCGGGTCTTGGGAAGAGGAGCGAGTTATGGGAGGGAGAGCGGGTCTTGGGAAGAGGAGCGAGTTATGGGAGGAAGAGCGAGTTCTGGGAGGAGGACCATGACAGTACTGGTTGATAGCACACCTAAGGTATGGACAACCTGACAGAAACCAGGTGGAGAAGTCCTGACATAAACCAGGTGGAGAAGACCTGACATAAACCAGGTGAGGAAGACCTGACATAAACCAGGTGAGGAAGACCTGACAGAAACCAGGTGGAGAAGACCTGACATAAACCAGGTGAGGAAGACCTGACAGAAACCAGGTGGAGAAGACCTGACATAAACCAGGTGAGGAGGGCCTGACAGAAACCAGGTGGAGAAGACCTGACATAAACCAGGTGAGGAAGACCTGACAGACACCAGGTGGGGAAGACCTGACAGAAACCAGGTGGGGAAGACCTGACATAAACCAGGTGGGGAAGACTTCACATAAACCAGGTGGGGAAGACCTGAAAGAAACCAGGTGGGGAAGACCTGACAGAAACCAGGTGAGGAAGACCTGACAGAAACCAGGTGGGCAAGACCTGACAGAAACCAGTTGGGAAAGACCTGATAGAAACCAGGTGGAGAAGACCTGACATAAACCAGGTGAGGAGGACCTGACAGAAACCAGATGAGGAGGACCTGACAGAAACCAGGTGGAGAAGACCTGACATAAACCAGGTGAGGAAGACCTGACAGAAACCAGGTGGGGAAGACCTGACAGAAACCAGGTGGGGAAGACCTGACATAAACCAGGTGGGGAAGACTTCACATAAACCAGGTGGGGAAGACCTGACAGAAACCAGGTGGGGAAGACCTGACAGAAACCAGGTGGGGAAGACCTGACAGAAACCAGGTTGGGCTGACCTGACAGAAACCAGGTGAGGAAGACCTGACAGAAACCAGGTGGAGAAGACCTGACAAAAACCAGGTGGGGAAGACCTGACAGAAACCAGGTGAGGAAGACCTGACAGAAACCAGGTGGAGAAGACCTGACAGAAACCAGGTGGGGAAGACCTGACATAAATCAGGTGGGGAAGACTTCACATAAACCAGGTGGGGAAGACCTGAAAGAAACCAGGTGGGGAAGACCTGACAGAAACCAGGTGAGGAAGACCTGACAGAAACCAGGTGGGCAAGACCTGACAGAAACCAGTTGGGAAAGACCTGATAGAAACCAGGTGGAGAAGACCTGACATAAACCAGGTGGCGAAGACCTGACAGAAACCAGGTGAGGAAGACCTGATAGAAACCAGGTTGGGAAGACCTGACAGAAATCAGGTGGGGAAGACCTGACAGAAACCAGGTTGGGAAGACCTGACGGAAATCAGGTGAGGAAGACCTGACAGAAACCAGGTGGAGAAGAGCTGACAGAAACCAGGTGGGGAAGACTTGACAGAAACCAGGTGGGGAAGACTTCACATAAACCAGGTGGGGAAGACCTGACAGAAACCAGGTGGGGAAGACCTGACAGAAACCAGGTGGGGAAGACCTGACAGAAACCAGGTGGGCAAGACCTGACAGAAACCAATTGGGGAAGACTTGACAGAAACCAGGTGGAGAAGACCTGACAAAAACCAGGTGGGGAAGACCTGACAGAAACCAGGTGAGGAAGACCTGACAGAAACAAGGTGGAGAAGACCTGACAGAAACCAGGTGGAGAAGACCTGACAGAAATCAGGTGGGGAAGACCTGACAGAAACCAGGTGGGGAAGACCTGACAGAAACCAAGTGGGGAAGACCTGACAGAAACCGGGTGGGGAAGACCTGATAGAAACCAGGTGGGTAAGAACTGGTGGTCCTGCTAGACAACTTTCCTAGGCAAGTCAACTGTTACTTCAAACTATTGCTGCCTTTCAGATGGGCTGGGGATAGCCAAAGCCTAAGGAGGGCAACCCTACAGAAACGACAGGTGAAATTGGATGCACTGGCCTACAGACCTAACGGAACAGGGCCACAGGCGTAACATAACAGGGCCACAGGCCTAACATAACAGGGCCACAGGCCTAACATAACAGGGCCACAGGCCTAACATAACAGGGCCACAGGCCTAACATAACAGGGCCACAGGCCTAACATAACAGGGCCACAGGCCTAACATAACAGGGCCACAGGCCTAACATAACAGGGCCACAGGCCTAACATAACAGGGCCACAGGCCTAACGGAACAGGGCCACAGGCCTAACGGAATAGAGCCACAGGCCTAACGGAACAGAGCCACAGGCCTAACATAACAGGGCCACAGGCCTAACGGAACAGAGCCACAGGCCTAACGGAACAGGGCCACAGGCCTAACATAACAGGGCCACAGGCCTTACGGAACAAAGCCACAGGCCTAACATAACAGGGCCACAGGCCTAACGGAACAGAGCCACAGGCCTAACATAACATGGCCACAGGCCTAACGGAACAATGCCACAGGCCTAACATAACAGGGCCACGGGCCTAACATAACAGAGCCACAGGCCTAACGGAAAAATGCCACAGGCCTAACATAACAGGGCCACAGGCCTAACGGAACAGAGCCACAGGCCTAACGGAACAGAGCCACAGGCCTAACGGAACAGAGCCACAGGCCTAACGGAACAGAGCCACAGGCCTAACGGAACAGAGCCACAGGCCTAACGGAACAGGGCCACAGGCCTAACGGAACAGGGCCACAGGCCTAACATAACAGGGCCACAGGCCTAATGGAACAGAGCCACAGGCCTAACATAACAAGGCCACAGGCCTAACGAAACAGAGCCACAGGCCTAACATAACAGGGCCACAGGCCTAACGGAACAATGCCACAGGCCTAACATAACAGGGCCACAGGCCTAACGGAACAATGCCACAGGCCTAACACAACAGGGCCACAGGCCTAACCTACAGGGCCACAGGCCTAACGGAACAATGCCACAGGCCTAACATAACAGGGCCACAGGCCTAACGGAACAATGCCACAGGCCTAACATAACAGGGCCACAGGCCTAACATAACAGGGCCACAGGCCTAACATAACAGGGCCACAGGCCTAACGGAACAATGCCACAGGCCTAACATAACAGGACCACAGACCTAACGAAACAGGGCCACAGGCCTAACGGAACAGAGCCACATGCCTAACGGAACAGGACCACAGACCTAACGGAACAGGACCACAGACCTAACGGAACAGGACCACAGACCTAACGGAACAGGACCACAGACCTAACGGAACAGGACCACAGACCTAACTGAACAGGACCACGTAGATCACTGTATGACGACCTCACAATATACCATCGTCTGACAGAACGCATAAGGCCAACTCTCGTCACCTATTTCTATTGTTGTTGTTGTTGTTGTTGTTATTGTTGTGTAATGCCCACAATGAGTAAGTCTCCTCTTTTGTGTGCTCTGAAAAGGACGTTGAGTGGCGGGTTGCAGTAGCTTTCCTCACATCCCGAGCGTGCTGATGCCGGTTGACCGATATCCTCCAGGCGATTATGCTTTGCTTCATCTGCGTGTCACTCACTACTACGGGGATCACGTCAATCCCTCACCACGTTAGCCAGGATGCCATGAAAACAGCCCGTTTCCAGGGAGGGCTACTAGAAAGCCGAGGTGAGGGTCTTGGTCAGTATATTTTGCCTGACCAGACATTAGTCTTGCTCCACACCTATTTCTATTAAATACTAACTTGATCAGCTCCTCTCGTGACTCGAGGGCCACTTTGGCTTCTTTTTCCGCCAGCCTAGCTACTTGTTCCTAACCTTTCCCACCTGTCTCTTCTCCTTTAAGGCGATTCAAGGACATCCTAGTACCTATAAGGCACTTCGTTTTACCACGGTCTATTGCAATATTCGTTAGATCTATTGTCTGATAACAGCAAAGGGGTCTATTTCGTAACCATGTTGTGGCACGCTCCAGTTAACTTTGATGGGAAATTACATTTCAGTCTTCAACGAATTAAAGAAAAAAAAGCAAGCAAGGCTGAGAAGTTGTTAGACAATCTCATTAAGTTGTTGTCGGGAAGTAATAACATTTCTTATACGTCATCTCCGACGGCATCACTTGTTATGGGATTCGTTGTTATGTTGTTTTATTGTGGGGCTGTATTTACTGACTCTGTCTAACACACCACAGGACCTAGTTGTTTTATTGAGGGGCAGTATTTACTGACTCTGTCTAACACACCACAGGACCTAGTTGTTTTATTGTTGGGCTGTTTTTACTGACTCTGTCTAACACATAACAGGACCTAGTTGTTTTATTGTGGGGCTGTTTTTACTGACTCTGTCAAAAACACCACAGGACCTAGTTGTTTTATTGTGGGGCAGTATTTACTGACTCTGTCTAACACATAACAGGACCTAATTGTTTTATTGTGGGGCAGTATTTACTGACTCTGTCTAACACACCACAGGACCTAGTTGTTTTATTGTGGGGCTGTTTTTACTGACTCTGTCTAACACATAACAGGACCTATCTGTTTTATTGTGGGGCTGTATTTACTGACTCCGTCTAACACATAACAGGACCTAGTTGTTTTATTGTGGGGCTGTATTTACTGACTCTGTCTAACACATAACAGGACCTAGTTGTTTTATTGTGGGGCTGTATTTACTGACTCTGTCTAACACACCACAGGACCTAGTTGTTTTATTGTGGGGCTGTATTTACTGACTCTGTCTAACACACCACAGGACCTAGTTGTTTTATTGTGGGGCTGTTTTTACTGACTTTGTCTAACACACCACAGGACCTAGTTGTTTTATTGTGGGGCTGTATTTACTGACTCTGTCTAACACACCACAGGACCTGGTTGTTTTATTGTGGGGCAGTATTTACTGACTCTGTCTAACACACCACAGGACCTAGTTGTTTTATTGTGGGGCAGTATTTACTGACTCTGTCTAACACACCACAGGACCTAGTTGTTTTATTGTGGGGCAGTATTTACTGACTCTATCCACTCCCACCCATCCCCCCCCCCAAACCACCTCCCGCAGGACCTACTGGCTACATTTACTTCCACCTACCCCCCGCCCTCCTCAAACCCCCATAAATGACAAATAGTTAAAATGGTTCATTATAGGGCCTTACTTCCTGTCTCGTCCCCCCCCCCTCATTATAGGGCCCTACATCCTGTCTCGCCCCCCCCCTTCATTTTAGTTCCCTACTTCCTGTCTCCTACCCCCCTCATTATAGGGCCCTACTTACTGTCTCCTACCCCCCTCATTATAGAGCCCTACTTCCTGTCTCCTACCCCTCCTCATTATAAGACCCTACTTCCTGTCTCCTACCCCGCTCATTATAGGGCTCTACTTACTGTCTCCTACCCCGCTCATTATAGGGCTCTACTTACTGTCTCCTACCCCCCTCATTATAGGGCACTACTTCCTGTCTCCTATCCCCCCCCCCCCCTCATTATAGGGCCCTACTTCCTTCTCCTCCCCCCCCCCCACCCCCAACCCTATTTGACAACTAGTATTTAGTTTGCAAGTTTATTTACTGCCCCTAACACCCCAAGCCTTCCCCCCCCCCTTCCCCCAACATTTATTATCGGTTAGTTAATATCTTATCGATCACACATCGAGGTTGAGAAAGTTCACAGCTCATAGGCTCTTGTCAATATGTCCGCACTTTCTGGGAGGTTAAAAGGCTTTCATTCTTGTAGAAGGCATTATTTCATTTACGTGGGAAAATGACGTTTGATGTGTTGTTTGTGAGCGTGTGTTACGTGTGTTATGTGTGTGTTTGTGTGTGCTGTGTGTGTTACGTGTGTTATGTGTGTGTTTGTGTGAGGTATGTGTGTGTTACGTGTGTTATGTGTGTATGTTTGTGTGTGGTATGTGTGTGTTACGTGTGTTATGTGTGTGTTTGTGTGTGGTACGTGTGTGCTACGTGTGTTATGTGTGTGTGTTTGTGTGTGGTATGTGTGTGTTTGTGTGTGCTATGTGTGTGTTATGTGTGTGTTTGTGTGTGGTATGTGTGTGCTACGTGTGTTATGTGTGTGTGTTTGTGTGTGGTATGTGTGTGTTATGTGTGTGTGTGTGTGTGCTATGTGTGTGCTACGTGTGTTATGTGTGTGTGTTTGTGTGTGGTATGTGTGTGTTGCGTGTGTTATGTGTGTGTTTGTATGTGGTTAAACTTGAGTTGAATGTTGCTATTAGAAAGTGTTATATGTGAGTTTAATGTGGTTACGAGGCGTGTTCAAATAAAACCGTACCTAACTGCACTGTGAATATACGTACGATGCGAATGATGACGTCAATTCTGGTGTTTACTGCATATACCAACCGTCAAGTTTGAATAATTTCAATATCCTCCTACTCATAGTGTCCTCCAACAGAAGGTTGAAAACATGGCGGGCGTGATACGGAATCCGTCCAGAGTTGATCAGCGAGCAGTGATTCGGTTTCTTACAGCTGAAGGATGTCGACCAGTTGACATTCTGAGTGCCGTTCTCAGTCTGAAGATCTTTGTTTGTGCTGTTCTCTCCATGCTGTTCTAATATCTCTCATGTCTCCCATCTCAAATATTTCTCAGACTTCTTCATGTCTCCTATCTCCCGTGTCTCTCCAACACTTCTTCATGTCTCCTATCTCCCGTGTCTCTCCCACTTCTTTATGTCTCCCATCTCCCGTGTCTCTCCCACTTCTTCATGTCTCCCATCTCCCATGTCTCTCCCCCTTCCTCGTATCTCCCATGTCTCTCCCACTTCTTTATGTCTCCCATCTCCCGTGTCTCTCCCACTTCTTTATGTCTCCCATCTCCCGTGTCTCTCCCACTTGTTTATGTCTCCCATCTCCCGTGTCTCTCCCACTTGTTTATGTCTCCCATCTCCCGTGTCTCTCCCACTTCTTTATGTCTCCCATCTCCAATGTCTCTCACACGTCTTCGTCTCCCATGTCTCTCAGACTTCCTCATGTTTCCTTTCTCCCATTTCTCTCACTCTTCTTCATATCTCCCATCTCACATGTCTCTCACTCTTCCTCGTGTCTCCCATGTCTCTCCCACTTCCTCGTATCTCCCATGTCTCTCCCACTTCATGGTATCTCCCATGTCTCTCCCACTTCTTCGTGTCTCCCATCTCCTATTTCTATCAAACTTCTGTACGTGTATCAGTGCCGTTTTCAGACGAAACTTGTTTGACATGACGAGGTTGCTGGCCGCAGTTTAGCTAACTTGTAGAACGAGTTAGCAGGAATCCACTGACCACATTGTGTCCTGCCAAGATAGACAGTGGGGGTGACGCCAGTACAGGCCAACCCTAGCACAGGGCTATACCATTGTACACAGGTTCCAGCTGTCAGCTGTTCTACATATAAAACGTTTTTGGAGAAATGCCTGAACGTGCCAGGAACATTCAACTCGTCCAAAGCCAAAACCCAGCGAAAGAAGCCGAGGATTGCGGTGAGGTACGAAATAAATGGACCAAGAAAAAACGGTCCAGATTAAAACGGCCCAAGAGAATTGCCTGTGTTTTGGCCAGACGTGGAAGCGAGAAAGAAATAAAGCATACAATGGACTGCCTGCGTGGATGTGTGGCCAAATAGAGCACACGCCATTATTTATACCGCGCAGTGGTTATTGAGGTCGCATTGGGTCGGAGAATATCTGCCATAGCTGTCGAACATCCAGACTGCGATAAACCACAGGAAATGAGATTAAAAATAGGATTGTCTCAAATAAAGAAGCCAGAATGGTGATAGCTCCACGGCTCTGCAGTCCTCGCCATCAGGAAAACACGAGTTTGTTTAGGATTGAAACTGAGAGTTGAGGAGACAGAAGTTACATCCCAAAGCCCTTTAGATCTGACGACGAGGGCCTGGCGGCGGGCCGACAAGCGCGATGGAAAATCAACTTAATGAGCTGAAGTGGTTTGCTCTAATGGATGATATTCAATTTATTATTACCACATCGTTAAATCTGTGTAAGGATGCTTTATCGATCTCATAGCCGGAGAAAAGAGGGAGAGGAAAGAGGGAGAGGAAAGAGGGAGAGGAAAGAGGGGTGGTTACATGAATTTTCATGACAAAATATCGGCATTTCTCGTTTTCATGATGAATCTTCCCTTCTCGATATTGATTGGACATAAATTCGCTTTACAAATGAAATCCGTTCAAGCAAGGCGACATTCATTTTTGAGCGTTTAAAAAACACTAATACAGATTTCTTTAAACGCGGACACATTGGGAATAAATCAATCAACTTGGCGACAATCTCTTACATTTTCTTCATAAACTTCTTGTTATTCTTCGTCATCCTGGATATCTCTGAAATAGCCACATTTATATACATCACGTGGTAGCTGAGATGATAGTCCGGTCAAGCACAACAAACTGACCAGGACGTCGCGTAAGGGTCAGGCACAACATACTGACCACGGCGACGCGTCAGGGTCAGGCACAACATACTGACCAGGGCGTCACGTCAGGGTCAGGCACAACATACTGACCAGGACGTCGCATAAGGGTCAGGCACAACATACTGACCAGGACGTCGCGTCAGGGTCAGGCACAAAATACTGACCAGGACGTCGTGTCAGGGTCAGGCACAACATACTGACCAGAACGTCGTGTCAGGGTCAGGCACAACATACTGACCAGGGCGTCGCGTCAGGGTCAGGCACAACATACTGACCATGACGTCGAGTAAGGGTCAGGTACAACATACTGACCAGGACGTCGCTTCAGGGTCAGTCACAACATACTGACCAGGACGTCGCGTAAGGGTCAGGCACAACATACTGACCATGACGTCGAGTAAGGGTCAGGTACAACATACTGACCAGGACGTCGCTTCAGGGTCAGGCACAACATACTGACCATGACGTCGAGTAAAGGTCAGGCACAATATACTGACCAGGACGTCGCTTCAGGGTCAGTCACAACATACTGACCAGGACGTCGCGTAAGGGTCAGGCACAACATACTGACCATGACGTCGCGTAAGGGTCAGGCACAACATACTGACCATGACGTCGAGTAAGGGTCAGGTACAACATACTGACCAGGACGTCGCTTCAGGGTCAGTCACAACATACTGACCAGGACGTCGCGTCAGGGTCAGGCACAACATACTGACCAGGAGGTCGCGTCAGGGTCAGGCACAACATACTGACCAGGACGTAGCGTCAGTGTCAGTCACAACAAACTGACCAGGACGTCGCTTCAGGGTCAGGCACAACATGCTGACCAGGACGTCACGTTAGGGTCAGTCACAACAAACTGACCTGGGCGTCGCGTCAGGGTTAAGGACAACATTCTGACCAGGACCTCGCGTCAGGTTCAGGCCTGAAATATTGACCAGGGCGTCGCGTCAGGGTCAGGTACAATATACTGACAAAGACCATTATATTTTTTCCATGTATAGTTTCATGGAAACATGCTGTTTTCAAGGCACTGTGGCTGACAAGTTGTGGATAGACTGGATCTCCGAAGTAGTGAGAGCCAAGCAGATGAAGCCAAGCATACTTCTTCTTCTTCTTCTTCTTCGTACGCAGTCAGACATCAACCTTTATTTTTTCGAAAAAAGCAGCAGTCATCCTGAGGCTGTCGACACTGCCATAGAGCTTGTCTAGTGTTGCCACTGGTGATGACCACATCTGCTCTCTCTGATCCTCGTATGTCGGGCAGTTTTGCAGCAAATGTTCAGCGGTCATTTTCCCGGTACCACATGGGCATTCGTCAGTGCCACCTATCTTCAATTTGTTGAATAGGTGGTACCTAAGTCTATTGTGGCCAGTGCGAAGTCTGAAGACCACGACCTGCTCTCTTCTGTTCAACTGGTAATAGGCATCGTTTTTGGTGTAGCCAGTATGTTCGGTTTCCCATTTGGTCATGTATCTAGCTCTAAAAAGCCGTTTTGACTCTTCGTATGTCATACTAGTTTCTGGTTGTGGTAGTCTTGCACCTTCTATTGCCAGTCTGTCTGCCTTCTCGTTGCCATGGATGTTGCAGTGGGATGGAACCCACTGTACCACTACCCTTGTTGGTGCGGACACTTGGCATAGTTGACAGAGTACTGCTCTTAAATCATAAAGCTCAGTATTTTTCTGGCTTTTTAGTGCTGTGAATACGGCCAGGGCATCTGTAAGCAGGACTATGTGGCTTTCATTCCTTTTACCTGTCACCATTTCTTCCACTGGCGCCCTCAGTGCCTCTGCCTCCGCTCAGAAATTGAAGCCAAGCATACAACACTCAACTGAAGGATCTCGGTCTTCTTTTATCAGCAGGCTGAGGATGTGAGGAAAGCCACGGCAATCGGCCGCTCAACTTCCTTTTCAGGCCCCACAAAAAAGTAATCTACTCATTGTGCGCATTCGAAACAAACAAACGTTTATTTATGTCAAGTTGTCACTTTGCTTCTCTCGGGGATCCATCTATAACATGTTCTGCTGTATAGTTGTCTCGTGTTTAGCAGGGACTAATGTGCCAACAATTTGGAATCTGATAAGGTAGCGGATATTTGAAGAGTCAGTCTAACTAGGTACGGAGAGTCAGTCGAACTAGATATGGAGAGTCAGCCGAACTAGATTTGAAGAGTCAGTCTAACTAGACATGGAGAGTCAGTAGAACTAGATATGGAGAGTCAGTCGAACTAGATTTGAATAGTCAGTCTAACTAGATATGGAGAGTCAGTCGAACTAGATTTGGAGAGTTAGTCGAACTAGATTTGGGGAGTCAGCAATACTAGATTTGGGGAGTCAGCCATACTAGATTTGGGGAATTCAGCCATACTAGATCTGGAGAGTCAGTCGAACTAGATTTGGGGAGTCAGTCGAACTAGATTTGGGGAGTCAGCCGTACTAGATTTGGGGAGTCAGTCGAACTAGATTTAGCGAGTCAGCCAGACTAGAGTCGGAGAGCCATTCCGACTAGAAATGGGTTATTGTCCTTTTCTCTGTCTTTAGTCATCCTTTAGCATTTTTATTCACCCCTGACCTTCCCATTAATGACACCCGTGACCTTCCCATCAATGACACCCGTGACCTTCTCATCAATGACACTTCTAAAGACTGTCTCAGATTGTCATTTACTTCCTCATAGATCCTTGCCAATGACTGTCACATCGATTAGCGGCCACGACATCCAGTGATGTCTTTAAGGACACCAACAAACTCTGTCCACCTTACGCGGCCTGCATCCCATCTTTGTACAGTACATCAACGCAGTTTCATGATTTCAACGTCAGCCTCTGTGGCTCTTCCCCTATGTCAGCCTCTGTGGCTCTTCCCCCATGTCAGCCTCAGTGTCTCTTCCCCAGCCTGTCTTATGTCAGCCTCTGGGGCTTAACCCCAGCCTGTTTTATATAGCGTCTGTGGCTCTTCCCCTATGTCAGCCTCTGTGGCTCTTCCCCCATGTCAGCCTCTGTGTCTCTTCCCCAACTTACCATTTGTCAGCCTCTGTTACTCTTCTTCTTCCTAAACTTGTCCTATATCAGCCTCTGGAGCTCTTTCCCTTCCCCAGCCTGTTCTGTGTCAGCCTCTGTGTTACTTCCCAAACTTGTCATTTGTCAGCCTCTGTGGATCTTCCCCTTCCCCAACTTATCATATGTCGTCGGCCTCTGTGACTCTTCCCCAACTTATCCTATGTCAGCCTCTGTGACTCTTCCCCTTCCCCAACTTATCCTATGTCAGCCTCTGTGACTTTTCCCCTTCCCCAACTTATCCTATGTCAGCCTCTGGGGCTCTTCCCCTTCCCCAACTTATCCTATGTCAGCCTCTGTGACTTTTCCCCTTCCCCAACTTATCCTATGTCAGCCTCTGTGGCTCTTCCCCTTCCCCAACTTATCCTATGTCAGCCTCTGTGACTTTTCCCCTTCCCCAACTTATCCTATGTCAGCCTCTGTGACTTTTCCCCTTCCCCAACGTATCCTATGTCAGCCTCTGTGACTCTTCCCCAACTTATCCTATGTCAGCCTCTGTGACTCTTCCCCATTCCCCAACTTATCCTATGTCAGCCTCTGTGACTCGTCCCCATTCCCCAACTTATCCTATGTCAGCCTCTGTGACTCTTCCCCATTCCCCAACTTATCCTATGTCAGCCTCTGTGACTCTTCCCCATTCCCCAACTTATCCTATGTCAGCCTCTGTGACTCTTCCCCATTCCCCAACTTATCCTATGTCAGCCTCTGTGACTCTTCCCCATTCCCCAACTTATCCTATGTCAGCCTCTGTGGCCCTTTCCCTTCCCCAACTTATCCTATGCCAGCCTCTGTGATTCTAGGTCAGTCTCCGTTTTGTCTCTCCTTCCTCTACGCCAATAGCTTGGCGATCCTATTGATGACGCCAGGTTCTTGTCTTCAGACGTGACAGATCCATTTCTAGTCTCATCGATCTATGTATGATAATATACGCGTCTTCCTAATCACTTTCGACACAGTAATTGGTTCGCAATCAAAGTGTTCTTTAGTCAGAAATATGTATGATTATTCCTTATACAAATTGTCAGAAAAATGATAGTTTGGACATGTATTTTTCTGATACTCTTAACACTCCTCGCTATACAGAAGCAACACTCTAAATGAGAAGTCATCAACTCTGGTAACTCGGACGACATGCGATATGAACTATTATTGGTTCACGTGTAATGCCAGTGGGACTAGACGTGAAAATAAGAGATTTGTGATGAAAATGACAACATTATGGAAACCCCTGACAGCATCACAAAACAGTCTCTGCTCTGGAATCGTCAGGACAAGAGAAGTAGGGGCAAACCTAAACACTCAAAGTCGAGGCAACCATAAAAGTGGCATGAATGATGTCAGTTATATTTATAACGGGCAGATGTTCTGCAGGGGTCATCTATTTGCTATAATTGAGTCAATGACACACACGAGGATTCGCCTATGTTCTCAGAGAAGCAGAGGGCTACTACTACAGCTGGCGTTTCACAGAATCATGTATCCAAAGATTTGCAGCGTTAGCTTCAAAAGCACTGGTTTTACATGATGTGGTTGCTAGCCCCACGTACAACCCACTTTAGTAAATAATAAAGTATTAATTAGATTGTGTTGTTATTCATTTGTTTCCTGTCATTTCAGATTTCAAGTGCAGAGAAGGAGACAACTTGAAGACAAGAAATGGTAGCGTGTGTGAATAAAGTGTACTCGCCTCAAGGATGCTGCCTCTTGACACATCGATTGTCACCAGCTGCAGAAGATGCGAAGCTGAACATCTTCAATGGGGACGCTGTCACCGGCCAGGGCACGGACATACCTTGTAGCTGATGAAATGAGTCAAAGGTTCTGGAATTACATTGTCCAGTGATCGTTGTCAGACAGGAAGTGCTTGCAGTAATCTGGCTAATATTTCAGGGGGTCATCCTATTGGTGTAAATGTCAAGGCCCATGTGTCCAATCAGGCATGTTCGTTTCACACGCCAGAGTTCGGATTGTGGGCCTTGGAGGCAGGACCAAGAAGCGAGGTCCACACCGACGGCGTCTGGCGGTCAAGGAAGTTGTCCGGATGCCATGCCTGCTTCCAGCCAGTGTCACTGTCGTTCTAGGCCTGATTGCAGTAGCAGGTGGGGCTGGTATGTCTGCTATTGGCTACATTCCAAGTCACATGTCCCAAAATATGACCCAATTTGTGTGGGACAACGTTACGTCGACCAATCAAAATCCAGGTTATAACAGCAAGTTCTACACTTTAAAAATCTGCTCCTACATCGGCCCCGTTGTCATGGCAATAGGCATGTTCGCAATGATTGTTGCGTGTGTTTTCTACTGCGAGATTTTAGACAAATATGCAATACTTGTACCAGACAAGAGAACCGCCATCTTAGACAAGAATGAGCTATACGAAGTTATCGTTGGAGAGATGAAGAAGAGCTACGCCCAGAGCCTGGTAACTGCCTACTCGAAAGCAGCGGAGCGTAACATATGCCTGGACACTCAAAGCAGCAGTGGTGATTATCTACCAGACACAAACTTCCCGCTGAAATTCCCTGAGCCTCTGTCGTTGGAACAGCAGATCGATTTGGAATGTGAGGGCTACACGCCATCTCCTCCCATTCCCAATAAAAGCTACAGCGTGATACAAGCCAGAATACAGCGGCTTAGAAGTGAGGACAATTGGTTGAAGACGTCTTCCCTTCCCAACATCCGTCGCTCTACGAGCTTCAAGCGAGCTGTTCGCGTTGGGGCAAAAATCGTGGATTCTAGAACGTTAAGTTACGACTACACCATGGATGAAGCCCGGCTCAGAAGGAAATCTATGATGCTTCGGTCTATTGTTCATTGGAACTCTGGATCGTCAGAGCTATTCTCCCAGAGGCAGCGTAGGTTCTCGTCGGTAAAGGTGTTGCCCTCGGATATTCGAAGAAGTTTTGAAGATCTCTCGCAACCGAGACACGGCTCCTTCCCTCTGACTCGTCTTATCCAGAGAAGAGGAACTTTCGCGTGTGGGGACATGAGGACTCGACGAATGAAATTTCTCTTGCTGTTAGAGGCTTCAGAAAGTCTGGAAGGATTTAATGAACATATGTTGGAAGGGCGGCGCCCGGAGATAAGTGGAATTCGACGAAACTCCTTCGTACCGTATACTACCTGTGATAAGTTCATCGCTGGAGAGGAACGAAAAACCAGTCGGGACAGGAGGAGGTCCTCAGTCAACCCATTCTCCTTCGGAAATAGGTTTGGGAATACGATTCCACAACCAGGAACGAGAAGACATTCATTTTTCCCGATCCGAAGGGACGATAAAATTTACGTTAGTGACCCGAACGAGCAGAGGCGGCACTCTTTCAATCCTGTTCGAGTCAACCACACTCTGAAGGCTGAGAATACAACGACTGGGGAGGGTCGCAGAGGCTCTGTCAATCCTGAAAGTCTCGGGGATAGGACAGGAGACAGGCGCTCACTCCACGTGCCGGCACAGGATACTCGGTTTCTGCAGATCCCGGGCCTAGATACAAATATGGAAGGTAGGCCTTCAGATGCTAGCCACGATATTCTAGCCAATTCTCAGCACTCGCTCTCAGCTTTCAGTTATGTTAAACCTGGGGGTCAACAGATCACATATCAAAACGGTCATGAGAGTAAAAGAGCAGAGAGAAGACATTCGTTTAACCCAGTCGCTCGCTGTTCTTCGGGGAGTGCTGGGCCATGGGAGGGTACTCAAATTAAAGTACCTAAAATTACAGTTAGCGAGGACTTATCTCCCACAGGACGATATCTTGTGGTTCCATCTCAAGACTTTTACATCGGTGAGAGAGAGCGACGCCATTCTTTTAAAAATCCACCAAACACGACAGCACTGCTAAGGAATACTACAACACCAGCAACAACTGACAGACAGAGGATTTCATTTCAGTTCGGGACGCATGCGCAATCCGCTCATTCGAGTCTACCAGTTTCACAGACTACAACCAGACCAACGTTAAGGGCTTTCAAACCATCTTCAGAACCTGTGAGTTTGTGGAGTTACAGTCAAGAGATGGCGGTCATAGAACCCCGTGTCGACTCGAGGAGTGCTAGTCCCTGCAGCAACGTGTCTTGTTATGGAAGCGAAGATGTTAGAAGCGAGCTCTCTGTCTCAGCATCCAGAACCACCTCAATTTCATCAGACAGATCAACCAAGACTATTCGTACCGTCTCGCCTCTCTCCGTGGTGGCGGGAGATGGTGTGTCGTCTTACGGAACTTTCCATCACCGGGGATCATCTCTGAAAGTTAGTTCGTCAGGTTCGCAATTGGCGGACAGGATACCCAAGAAACCACGACCATCTCTATTAGAACGGACAACAATGGAGTTTGACTTTCCATTACCAACTTCTGCTTCCAAGTCCGGTACATATTTTGTACGCAAGGCGGCTTCTGTTCGGGACAGCAGAGAGAGACATGGGACTCGTCATAAGGGCTTGCCCATGTATCTCCCAGGAAGCACACTCTCAGGGCCAGCTACTCTGTACCCTTCTGCCATCACGGACGCTAACGCTGCCATCAAGAGAAGCAAGTCTGCATCTGCTCTTCCGCGTGACGCAAACAGCAAGTCACAGTCTCACAAAACCGCTTTCAGCTATGCAACTGTTCCACACCCCCCTTCCCCGATTGGACAAATACAAGAGACTGACACCAAATCTTGACACGTGACTCAGCAGCGGTTATTCTATTTCATTTACAACAGAGAGTTTTATCACGACTGCAATATCAGCTGACACCGGCATCGAAAATATATTACGTTTTACGAAGGCTATAATGTTAGCTGACACAGACATCTCACAAAGTCTTGTCGAAATGTCATTTTGTCTATTTGATCCATGAAGCATAGACCGATATTTTGTCTATTTGATCCATAAATCAAAGACCGATATTTTGTCTATTAGATCCATGAAGCATAGACCGACATTGTGTCTTTGATCCATGAAGCATAGACCGACATTGTGTCTATTTGATCCATGAAGCATAGACCGACATTTTGTCTATTTGACACAGGAAGCTTTGACCGACATTGTGTCTATTTGACACAGGAAGCATAGACCGACATTGTGTCTATTTGACACAGGAAGCATAGACCGACATTGTGTCTATTTGACACAGGAAGCATAGACCGACATTGTGTCTATTTGACACAGGAAGCTTTGACCTACCTCTTTAACCGGTGTCCTCGCAGTCTCTATGTCTGAGCACTTTTATTAGTAGTTTCTGTAGCAATGGTTGTGCATTTTGAGGTTGCTAGCACCATGCACAATTGTATTTTGTCCGCTTTTAAGACATGCTGACAGGTAATAGTATTCCTATGACTTCAACGACAGTCTGATTGGCTTACTGGTAGAGAGCTGGCTTGTCATGGAAAGGCTGCTGAGTTCGATCAGGTTACCGGTACGCTCTAGCCAAACCAGCTATAAATTGTTACCTGGGTTACTGTTGTGGAAGGAGTTGCAGCGAGCAAGGGAACTGTTCTCACCTGTCCTACGCGCCTCATAACAAGCTGAAGCCTAGTAGTAAGATGAAGTCTAACACTCGATCCCCGACGGCACTGTCTGTCATGCGTCTACGAAGTTAATTACTGCCACGCCAGGTACCACTCAGGAGGCACTTCAGCTAGTCAAACCCTTGAACAATAAGTATTACAACTGCCAGATCAGCTAAACCATATTCGTCAGCAGCTGGAAACTTCAGCAATAGACTTCAAAGCAAATAACTATTTATTGTGTTTTATGAGCCCGTTATATGTCAGCTGTATCGATACCATCTGTATCGATTATACGCTGGGTGATTGATTTTCTTTGGTGGCAGATGATTTGAGCAATCAAAGTAGATTCTATTTTCTAGGCATGTTATCTGGTCAATGTAAACACACACACAGGAAAACTTGTGTTAAAGTCAGGTCATGCATTAAAAGGCTGCTATCATGGGACACTGCTTCTGCACACGTGAGCGCGTGATCTATATTTAGACTGCATGACGTGTACATATCTATGACATGTTGTAATATATTGTGATATTTGTATCTTGTTATTATTATTTAGCAATGAGTGTTTCTTATGTACAGCACGTAATTATGTATGTTGGGGCACGTGATACAATGATTGATGTTAAAACCTAGCACTCGTCATGTCAAATGTCTGACTTGTTGACTTTCATCTGTTTTAACAACGGTCTGTTCAGTGCATGCACTCAGTTTTGTGCACCATTTTGTTCATTGTGCCATGTTTTTCACTTCCATAAAATCAAATACAAATTTCGCCTAGTGTAATCAATACCAGACGTGCAGTCATTGAAGTCAATATCGTTCTATCATCATGTTTTCAACTCTCAAGCGGGTTTACACAATGTTTTATGACATAACGATAATTAATATCAATTTTGGAAACGGAATCGAGCATTAGAATCCTCAACTGTGTTCATTATTCAGTGTGATATATTTATTTCGTACGTGACTTTTCTCACTGCTCAACGTTCTACGTCATCCATTCAAGCCAGTTTTTGTTGTCTACGTCCTTGACTGCTGTAGGCGACTGAGACCTAGTCGATTATCATCCTGTCACCAATATTACAAGCTTTGTCTACACAACCAGTTCGCATGCAGATATTATGACGGAATTCTATGAATTCTATGACAATCATTCTGCATTCTCAATAACACACGTCTCAATGGACAGCGAAATTCCAAGTAAACAACATAGGATGGAAGCTGACGGAGTCGTATGCAGCAGGGTGGAACTAGTGAAGATATTGTGTCTGATCAGTACTTTTCCTCCGATCAGGGAAGAGCTGGCCAATGACAACCCCGGCTCCATTATTCCAGACCCATCAGCCCAGCTCCATCAGCCCAGACCCATCAGGTTAGCTCCATCAGCCCAGACCCATCAACCTAGCTCCATCAGCCCAGACCCATCAGCTGAGCTCCATCAGCCCAGACGCATCAACCTAGCTCCATCAGCCCAGCCCCATCAGCCCAGACCCATCAGCTTAGCTCCATCAGCCCAGACCCCTCAGCCTAGCTCCATCAGACCAGACCCATCAGCCTAGATCCATCAGCTTAGCTCCATCAGCCCAGACCCATCAGCCTAGCTCCATCAGACCAGACCCATCAGCCTAGCTCCATCAGACCAGACCCATCAGCACAAACCCATCAGCCCAGATTCCTACAGCACTAGCATAACTGCGAGGGAGTGAGTTGGGCGCATGAACATTCTAATCGTCCGCTGGTCACTTTGTGATGAAACTACACGGCTGGAATGTAACAATAGCTGTCTAAACACTACGAAGAGTCTTCTGGGATCGCTGTGGTCGAGAGGTCAGGCACTCGCTCCCCAACACGATGAAGAGAAACGGTGGACTATCAAATCCGACAAGTTTGAAAGTGACCCCTAGTCTCGCGGGAGGTGGGACCAGAGTGCCAGCATCCTGTGTTGCATCCAGTTGTCTTGACTAATGTCTTGTCACTGATTCAAGGTAGCTCAGGACCAGAGAGTGAAGTCGATGACAAGCGCCTATTCTTCCTCACTAAAATCCTCATACAGCGCAAGTTACATCATTAAGACAAAACCGTCTGGTGATGTGGTCATCACCGCTTGCGATGTGCACCTAATATAATATAACATAATATCATATCATATAATACATAATATGATATAATACAGGGGACGACGGGGTCTAGTAGTAAGGTTACACGGCTCACAACCGAAGGTGCTGGGTTCGATCCCCATCACAGCACCGGCCGTTGCCCCGGGGAAGCAAACCCTTAGAAAATGCAGGAGAAAGCAGACCCTTACATAAAATGCATGCTGAAGACGGATGTACTGGCACAATAAAAACCACAGTGCAACGCACACCTTGGGGAATAGATAAATAAAGCCAACGCAAAAACCAAAAAAATAAAAAATATATATATAATATAATGTATGCACATGGAACATCATTACATTCTGGTAAGACCCACTTGTGGCTAACAAATAGCGGAGAGTATAAATACTGGTGATTTCTGAATTTGCTGGCTGTACACTCTCCTTCATGAGTGATCTTTCCAGCACGACCAACGATTGATATTAAACATGTCTGTGTACCTCTGGTTCATGTAAATGTGACATTTAGGGACTTCAGTATGTCCTCGCTACCCGCACATAATGTCCCCCCTACCCGCACATAATGTCCCCCTATCCACACATAATGTCCCCCCTATCCACACATTATGTCCCCCTATCCACACATAATGTCCCCCCCCTATCCACACATAATTCCCCCCCCCTATCCACACATAATGTCCCCCTATTCACACATAATGTCCCCCTATCCACACATAATGTCCCCCCTATCCACACATAATGTCCCCCTTATCCACACATAATTTCCCCCCCCCCCCATTCACACATAATGCCCCCCCTATCCACACATAATGTTACCCTATCCACGCATAATGGCCCCCCCCCCCTATCCACACATAATGTTACCCTATCCACACATAATGTCTCCCTTATCCACACATAATGTTCCCCTATCCACACATAATGTCCCCCCTATCCACACATAATGTCCCCCTTATCCACACATAATGTTCCCCCTATCCACACATAATGTCCCCCCTATCCACACATAATGTCCCCCTTATCCACACATACTGTTACCCTATCCACACATAATGGCCCCCCTATCCACACATAATGTTACCCTATCCACACATAATGTTACCCTATCCACACATAATGTTACCCTATCCACACATAATGTTACCCTATCCACACATAATGTTACCCTATCCACACATAATGTTACCCTATCCACACATAATGTTACCCTATCCACACATAATGTTACCCTATCCACACATAATGTTACCCTATCCACACATAATGTTACCCTATCCACACATAATGTCCCCCCTATCCCCACATAATGTCTCCGCAAACAGCGGTTTACCAAGTTCGACTATCTAGTTCCCTCGAACCCAAACTTGGCTAGATCAGCGGATCCACCCAAGTGCTCAGATCAGCGGATCCACCCAAGTGCTCAGATCAGCGGATCCACCCAAGTGCTCAGATCAGCGGATCCACCCAAGTGCTTAAATCAGCGGATCCACCCAAGTGCTCAGATCAGCGGATCCACCCAAGTGCTCAGATCAGCGGATCCACCCAAGTGCTCAGATCAGCGGATCCACCCAAGTGCTCAGATCAGCGGATCCCCCCAAGTGCTCAGATCAGCGGATCTACCCAAGTGATCAGATCAGCGGATCCACCCAAGTGCTCAGTGTATGCTCTCAACTCGTTCCCTTGGTACATCCCCAATCTACAGACATGCTTGAAACAAAAGCTTTAGGAAGTGGACGACTGGTAGAAGTAACGCGTTTAAGCGGCAATTCTTGTGAGCGGATTTGTGTGTCCCCAGCTAATGCCTCCACATCAAAATGTGGGTCACTGCTGAGAGTTTGCTACTACGTGATATGTGCTCCACTGACTCTTTGCTTCCGATGTTGACTTTAATGAATGCTCCCTCAACATTTATTTGTTTTTGGTGTGTGTCTGGCTATGGGTGTGTGGCTGCAGTACCAAACGTCACAATATATATGTTGTCCGTAAGCGCTGCTGATCGTCTCTCAACGTATTAATCTCGATATTCCAGTGTTTCCCGCCAGAAATTAATGTTCTCCCCCATAGGGTTGGGGGGGGGGGGCGGGGGGGAGGGAGGCTGGTAGCTTCAATCTCGTTAAAATATTTAAAAAAATAAAACCACACAAAAAACTAATGATCCATGATACTTTGTAGACTTACTAAAGTCAACCCATTAGAGTGTTGTACCTATGTCCCACCCATTAGAGTGTTGAACCTATGCCCCACCCATTGGAGTGTTGAACCTATGTCCCACACATTGGAGTGACGTATTTCATAATACAAAAGCAATTGGCTTCCTATGAGAAATGATCGACATATCAAACATGGGAGTTAATGCAATAATGTCTGCTATCTTACTTCTGTACGACACCATTGCGTGGTCTCCCATTTGTCATGACGTGTTGCTCTAATTCCATCAGATCAGTAATATGTGCCGTGTCCTAAGATATTTCCCGCCACACGGAATAACTTTAAACCTATCCAGGAAACAAAGAGTCTCCAACTAATGGCTTTTCACGCTCAGAAATTAGCATGGAAGACCAGTGCTTATAGCAACTATATAAAACATTGACTCTCATGGCTAAGTGAATAAAAGAAACAGAAATCAATAACTATGGGTAAGTATAAGTTTAAAGCGCACAAAAAAGTATTACTTCAAATACGTTTAACACGTTCAACCAAGTGATAATTAACTTGAAATGAAAATCTGATGGGGGAATAACTCCGTACAACTTGAATCATACTGGGAAATAATTTACTTCAACTTAAACATATGGGGAGGTAATTCAATTCCACTTAAAACCAAAGGGGAAGTAATTTTCTTAAACTTCAAACCTGACTTGATTTATATGCACGGATTAGCCCTGCAGCAGCCGACAAATTTAAACTAGATTATTAAAATATTCATTGGCTGTGGCATTGATAAGTTTGTCTCCTCGTCAAAACTTTAGCGTGCATATGTCGAAGATGTAAGAAAATGTATCACATTGACAGGTAGACATACAGAAAGGCTAATGAACGGGACGTAGACAGAGTCACAGGTAAACAGAAATGTATGTAATAGAGCATATAGAAGACAGAGTAATGGGGGCAGACATTCACATATATAGACATGTGTATATACAGATTTGTAGACAGGTATATAGACAAACAAGGGATTAACCAGATATATGTTAGATAGCCATACATATGGAGAGGTAGACTTATAGACAGAGATTATATAGACAGATAACCACATAGACATGGAACCATAGCTATAGGCAGAGTTACGTGCAGACAGACAGCCAGGAATACAACCAAACAGACATTTAGACAGACAGTTTTGTAGAAAATTGTGAAGGGAGCAACAAGTATCCGGCTTCTCAGAAGGTATCCGTGTAGCGCAGTGGTTAGCGCGCTGGCTTCGCATCTGAGTGGTCCTGGGTTCATTCCCCAGTTGAGGCGGTAATGTGTTTTTCAGACCGCAATGGCTCCCGGGTCGACCCAGCCTTAAATGGGTACCGGTTCAGTCCGGGAAGTAAAAGCGGCGAAGGAGAGGAGATGGCTACCGCCCTCATATAGCCGAGCCTTTGAAATGTGAGATCGCTAACACATCACACCCCTTCGGCAGAAATGCTATGGGATACTTTACTTTACTTTACTTACACGAGACATATCCACACACGTAAACTATTCACCTTTTAACCTAACCACACAGGTAACCTATCCACACCCGTAACATATCCACAGGTAACCTATCCACACACGTAACATATCCACAGGTAACCTATCCACACAGGTAACCTATCCACACAGGTAACCTATCCACACCCGTTACATATCCACAGGTAACCTATCCACACCCGTAACATATCCTCCGGTAACCTATCCACACACGTAACCCATCCACAGGTAACCTATCCACACCCGTAACCTATCCACAGGTAATATATTCACACCCGTAACTTATCGACAGGTAAACTATCCACACAGGTAACATATCCACACGGGTAATCCATCTAAACATGGAACCTATCCACACAGGTAACCTATCCGTACACACCTAACCTGTCCACACAGGTACTAACCACCCAGGTAAACTTTCCATCCAGGTAATCTAACCACCCAGGTAACCTATCCACACAGGTAACCTAACCATCCAGGTAACCTTTCCATCCAGGTAATCTAACCACCCACCTAACCTTTCCACACACCTAACCTATCCACACACCTAACCTTTTCACACACCCAACCTTTCCACACACCTAGCCTTTCCACACACCCAACCTTTCCACATACCTCACCTTTCCACACACCTCACCTTTCCACACATCTAACCTTTCCACACACCTAACCTTTCCACACAGGTAACCTTTCCACACAGGTAACCTTTCCACACACCTAACCTTTCCACACACCCAACCATTCCACACAGGTAACCTTTCCATACAGGTAACCTTTCCACACACCTAACCTTTCCACACACCTAACCTTTCTACGCAGGTAACCTATCCACACAGGTATCCTATCCATACAGGTAACCTATTCACACAGGTAACCTATCCACCCACGTATCGTATCCACAACGGTAACCTATCGAACAGGTAAACTATCCACCCACGAATCCTATCCACACAGTTAACCTATCCATCCACGTATCGTATCCACAACGGTAACCTATCGAACAGGTAAACTATCCACCCACGAATCCTATCCACACAGGTAACCTATCGACACAGGTAACCTGTCCACCTACGAATCCTATCCACACAGGCAACCTATCCACACAGGCAACCCATCCACACAGGTAACCTATCCACACAGATAACCTATTCACACAGGTAACCTATCCACACAGGTAACCTACCCACACACGTAACCTATCCACCCACGTATCCTATCCACCCACGTAACAGTCATGTGTTTTTCTAGAGCTAAGAAAAAAATATGTAATAGACAATGCACAAAGAAAGTCTACAGATTCGGAGAGAGAGAGAGAGAGAGAGAGAGAGAGAGAGACAGAGAGAGAGCGTTTACTGTGTGGTTATCCCATCATACAGCTAGAGCCTTGCCCTTGAGCTCCTTGGTGTGACTGATGGACAACCTGTAAATCACGTGAGATAGAGATCTGATCCCATCGAGTTAGAAGATTCGTCTCGACACGAATTCAGATTAATCTAGAAGGCAGTCTGACTGTTCTCCAGAACCATTGGTGTCTGTTGGAGAATAGTGGCCCTTCCACGATCAAAGTCTGTTGTCTGTTGAAACTTGGTCGTTGCAAAAAAGGGTTCTTCCTGAATCCTGGGATAATATCCCGAAGCCACTTGGTCTCACACAGTCAGCCCGGACGGAGATCGGCATATCCATCCCCACCTAGACAACGGACGGAGGAATGGCAGAGGACTTATCTAAAACCACTAAGTTGTAACTGGATCGTATTAGAGTTGATGAATTGTGTTATTGCAGATACAGACTTATAACCTGGTTTAGTTGACAGAGGTAACATCAACAGCACTTGCTTGGGTCCTCTGTGTTAGTTTAGTAAATGCTATTATTTACCAGTTATTCTCGTTGGATCCATATTGTTCTACAAATATGCTGATAACATAAATGATATTATTTCGTCTGAATGGTTAACGATAGTTATAGTGTTCACTGTGTTTGACTGTGTTGAAGTCGTCTGGTTGTTTAGATATATGTTGTAACTGTTAAGATAAGTAAATTACACCTACCCTGCTATAGGTGCACAATCTCAGAAAATGTAGAAGTGTACCGATATTGATGGTGACCGTTCCTGTACCTCGATGGTTACACACACTCCTGGTTGAACATACTATTGTTTGAACATTTATAGAAACATGTCTTTCCTTGCTTACCTTTGCCAGGAAATGAGTATGGATCACGAGACGCTTATTTTACCCAGCTGCGAAAAGGAGTACGCGACTCTGGTCTATGTCAGATAATAAAGATGGAAGAAGAGAAGGGATCACTCCATCTCATAAATTTGGTTCCTGGCACAATGAAATGTCCCACACTCCATCCACCCCGGCAGAAGTGATTACTATACCTGGACCTTTTTATCCAGTGGGAATCATGTAGTCTATCCCTCCCGTTTGGAACCACGGACCCTATGTGAATCCTGGACCATATGTCCAGGTGAAAATACATCAATACCACATACCCCAGTCTAAAACCAGGTGTATGACCAACAACAGCATTAAACAGCAACAAGCAAGCACTCAGAAACCAGAATTGACGATCAAAGAAAACATGTCCTTTTATTGTTTCTCTGTCATACAAACATAACAAACATAACAAACATAACAAACATAACAAACACAATATCTGATCATTCGTGGGCCAGTACGGCAATAGTATTACAAATATGTACAAAAGTCAAGATGGTCGCAAAAACAGACGTCGCTGTAGGTGATGAAGTGTTAGATACTTGCTTGTGATTTAGATGTGCAGGTCCCTTCTTTCTCTAGCAGAAGCTGGTCTGGTGTCGCTACCGGGGAATGAACCCAGGAGCCAGGAGCTCGCTCTCCAGCCACGCCTCAACTCTGATACTCCATCCTTAGAGATAAAGTTGTTCAATAGACTGCTGCTTCTGGCGATCAGACTCCCACATGCTGGAACGACCTGCGTATACCACATTACTTACCACAACACATAATACAAACATGCAATTATTTTAACATATTGCTTTGGAGCGAAGATCACCAACATCAAGTCAGAGTCAGGTGAAACACAATTACCAATATCACCAATATCAAGTCAGTCAGGGGAAACATTGCTCCTGGAAACAAGATGTGACCACAGCAGCCTGGCCAACGCCGCATGTATCGAAGCTGTGATCGCTGCAGTTAGTTACCTTTCTGAGAAGCCCTCTATTTGCACTAGAGCGAGGTTGATCGAGGTCCAGCACTCCGTGATGTGTGAAGACTAACAGCAACCTCGTTACAAGAGTCGAGGCCACAGAACGAGCAGCTTTGTCGGATTAGCGAACATCATATTACTATTAAACAACTAAACGTGATATTATTGCAATACAACTAAACCTGATATTACTGCAAGACAACTAAACATGATATTACTTTTAGACAATTAAACATGATATTACTGCAAGACAACTAAACGTGATATAACTGCAAGACAACTAAACGTGATATAACTGTTAGACAAAAAAACATGGTATTACTGTTAGACAACCAAACATGATATTATTGTAAAACAACCAAACATGATATTATTGTAAAACAACCAACCATGATATTACTGTAAAACAACCAAACATGATATTACTGTAAAACAACTAAACATGAAACTATTGTTAGATAACCAAACATGATATTATTGTTAAACAACTAAACATGATATTACTGTAAGACAACTAAACATGATATTACTGTAAAACAGCCAAACATAATATTACCGTAATGATTCCAATCGTATAATTTCGTGGTGCAAGTTAATACTTATAAAATACTGTACAGTTTTAAAATAACAAGTGCAGATGCTGTATCACATTGTACATGAAAACCGACATTATCGGTAACCTTTATGGGGGTTCTTAATGAAATCAATCAATGACAGGATCACCTGTTCTTTGACTATAATCGATGAATCAAAAGTAGACAGAGTATCACTCGAGTGGGAGATAGTTGGGATGCCTAAAAGGACAGTTCGAGAGTGTGTACAACCAGCGGGCTGCAGAAATCCTTAAAATCCATACTCTGACCATTTCCTAAAATCGAGTGAGCCCGTATGGGTCTGTCTGAGTACCGTAATATCAACAGATAACACTCCAAGTTGGTCTATGGATATACCCTTTATAATTCACGATAACAGTGACCTTTGAACTATTTGTTTTCGTCATCGCCCACGGGATCTCCCATTGAACGTTTGGTCCTAATTGTCGGCAACAACTGATTCCTATTTCAGACCGATCCGCATCACGATGCTGCTCTGGCCTCCCTGTCTGTCATTAAACTCCTGGGACTATCCACGTCGGCATTGTCCTCCACGCCAGTCAATAATATTGGAACGTGAAATATTATGTTTCAGCCATTCACCGTGCTCAGTATTAAATAATAAGTCGAGGTTGTGACGGTGCTCAGTATTAAATAATAAGTCGAGGTTGTGACGGTGCTCAGTATTAAATAATAAGTCGAGGTTGTGACGGGGCTCAGTATTAAATAATAAGTCGAGGTTGTGACGGTGCTCAGTATTAAATAATAAGTCGAGGTTGTGACGGTGCTCAGTATTAAATAATAAGTCGAGGTTGTGACGGTGCTCAGTATTAAATAATGAGCACAAAACCAAGGACTGCTAGAATATCTCGTTGGATCAAAGACGAAACCTACCTTACGACCAAAAGGCCTTTATCAGAGATAACGGACAACAAGTATGAAAACAACTTAGGAATCGTGAGAATAAGGATGCACAATCGTTGCTGTCGTCGTGAGAAACGTCCTGACACGTCAGGAATAAAGGCCTCTTTGGTCGTACTTTAGATGGCATGCATGTTCTTACTCTAGCACATCTGAGTCGTAACTGTCCATGCTTTTCTACTCACTATTAAGAGCTAATGATGCAGTGAATAAGATATCAGAGTCAGCGACTCATAGCTGAACGTTTGCGTCAAGGTAACGAACCAGAGCTGTCTAATGCCGTATTCCGCCCCCAACCAACTGGCGGCCCTGTAAAAAGGCTATGTCTGTGCAGCCTGGCTGGTAGAAAAGGAATTGAAGACGGGAGGCAACCTGGTCCGGAAAATGCGCGTAACGTGTCAGTCCGAAATGTGCAGATACCGCGGCCTTGCAGTAAATCATCACACAACGTAACAAAATGTTCTCTACAGGACGAACGATGAAGTAGATAAAGAATAAGAAAAACAAAAGAAGAAGCAGAAGAAAATGCTGTTTGTTGGAAATTTGCAACACTTCAGGGAGATTAATCTGCTAATGAATTTGCTGTATGTATATATTGAATTACTTCCCTTTAACACTAAATATCCCAGAATCAATCCCACATTTGTGAGATATGTTCCAGCGGCTATAAATCAATAAAATAGCGATCATGGGCTTTCGTGCAAACAAAAAAGTCACGCAGCAGTATTGCATACAATGCTGTCGGGGATATAGTCTTTGAGACTTTATTGTAATAATCCTCAAATGTTTTTTTGTTTATTTTTCTAATAGAGAGTTAGAAAGTTGTCGCCAACGAGCCTCCACCTTGAATATCAGCTCCCACCAAAACTTGAACGCGTGGCCATCAGCTCAACCACAAAACGACAGCTCCTAAAGAGTATATTTATACCATTTCTTTACTGGCAAGATCAGATATGGCCGTTATCCATTTGTCTGAGAAAGGCAACAACATCTACAGGAAAGATAGTCAGCTCATTGTGACTACTGACTCATACTGACTCATACTGACTCATTGTGAGAGCTCGCCCTTGTGCAGAGAAATCAGGACCATGGTTCGATCATCTCAGAAGAATTCAACTTGATCAGCAACTACTGCGCGCATATAAGCCAAGAGGACCTAGTTGCAAGGAACGATGAAGACCACGTGGGAGGGGGAAAGGTGACATGTAAATACTTTAATAAAAGGCAACTTATTGCATTGATCATAACACGGCGGTCATCCTTTTTGGTGCATGTTATGAGAAGGGGGGTGGGGGCTTGGAGCACGTTGTCGCAATGGCAAATATAGCAGGAAAGAGAGACAGAAGAAAGCTGGGAGAGAAGATGTTGGACAGCCTGAGAGACAGAGGAAGGTCGAGAGAGAAGATGTTGGACAGCCTGAGAGACAGAGGAAGGCCGAGAGAGAAGATGTTGGACAGCATGAGAGACAGGAGAAGGCAGAGAGAGAAGATGTTGGACAGTGAGTGACAGAGGAAGGCCGAGAGAGAAGATGTTAAACTGCCTGAGAGACAGAAAGACACAGAGAGAAGATGTTAAACAGCCTGAGAGAATGGCACGGGCGACAATCAACAAAAGAGTTGGTAAACGACACACGGGATAGAAGCGGATGGAGGCCATGGTCTAACGCCACCCGGCATGGCACCTGGGGATGATGATAACAAAATAAGTGGGCAACGATCGACACAGCACACTTGGCCCTAGAACTGCAAGATAAGCTCCCTGCTACACTTAACGGCACAAGTAGACGGGCGGGTGAGTAACGGCACAAGTGGACGGGCGGGGGAGTGACGCACAAGTGGACGGGCGGGTGAGTAACGGCACAAGTGGATGGGCGGGTAAGTAGGGGCACAAGTGGACGGGCGGTTAAGTAACGGCACAAGTGGACGGGCAGGTGAGTAACGGCACAAGTGGACGGGCGGGTAAGTAGGGGCACAAGTGGACGGGCGGGGGAGTGACGCACAAGTGGACGGGCGGGTGAGTAACGGCACAAGTGGACGGGCGGGTAAGTAGGGGCACAAGTGGACGGGCGGTTGAGTAACGGCACAAGTGGACGGGCGGGTGAGTAACGGCACAAGTGGACGGGCGGGTAAGTAACGGCACAAGTGGACGGGTGGGTAAGTAGGGGCACAAGTGGACGGGCGGGTAAGTAACGACACAAGTGGACGGGCGGGTAAGTAGGGGCACAAGTGGACGGGCGGGTAAGTAACGACACAAGTGGAGGGAGGGGGAGGGTGAGTAAGTACTTAACCGTGTTGACATGACTGATAAAAGAACTGGCGCAACAAGGGGATGGGGTACCAAGAGGATGGGGTACCAAGAGGATGGGGTACCAAGAGGATGGGGTACCAAGAGGATGGAGTACCAAGAGGATGGAGTACCAAGAGGATGGGGTACCAAGAGGATGGGGTACCAAAATGGATGGGGTACCAAGAGGATGGAGTACCAAGAGGATGGGGTACCAAGAGGATGGGGTACCAAGAGGATGGGGTACCAAGAGGATGGAGTACCAAGAGGATGGGGTACCAAGAGGATGGGGTACCAAGAGGATGGAGTACCAAGAGGATGGAGTACCAAGAGGATAAGGTACCAAGAGGATGGAGTACCAAGAGGATAAGGTACCAAGAGGATGGGACAACAAGGGGATGGGGTACCATTTCACATCTTGTGTATGACGATAGAGCCTAGGGACTTGACATATGACATCAAGAGAGGACATGAGCAACTAGAGGACAGGGGAACAAGAGGATCAGGCAACAAGAGAATGAGGCAACAAGAGGATAGGGCAACAAGAGGATGAAGTAACAAGAGAACGGGGGCAACAAGAGGATGAGGAGGCAACACGAGGATGAGGCAACAAGAGGACATGGGCAACTAAAAGACATGGGCAACAATAGGGTGGGGGCAACAAGAGGATGAGGCAACAAGAGGATGAGGAGGCAACACGAGGATGAGGCAACAAGAGGATGAGGCAACAATAGGACATGGGCAACTAAAGGACAGGGGCAACAAGAGGGTGGGGGCAACAAGATAATAGAGACAAACAATAACAGATATCATTATAACACACGTCTCACCAAAAGTTGTCAAGCAGAAACGGCATTAAATCTCGTGTTTTTTTTAAAGAATCTCGTACGATTATTTGGGCCCGAGTCCTGGGACCTCTTGAATATGCACAGTTCTGTGATTGGGTTACATCTTGTCACTGTCCGAGTAAAACCAGGATTGTGGAACAGAAAGGAGGGGGGGGGGGGGAACTTTCGAATGGAGGAGAAACGTGGGAGGAGGAAGTCGTGGCACAATTGCCCCACAGGAACACCACATACACCGCCCCTGACCTCTGTATCTTGCAGAAAGATCTGAGCGCCCATGTATCTGTCAGTGACACCGACAGAACAGAACTGTCCTCGCACCTTCCCTTAATTAAACACTAACCGCCCTTAACTGGATGGACTGATCGACGTGCTATCGATCAAACCTGGGGGACAATCACACGATCCAGGTGAGGTCAGCAAACGGCTTACAGATCTATCGATATCCGTGATAGGGAGCAATAATAATGAGCAGCTGATCGACAAAATATGACACCCCAGACAGAAAGTAATGTATCTATTTTTGTTCGTCCTTTATCTCTTGTTCTACTGTGGAGTACGTTGTTCTGTCTTTGGACTTAGCGATCTAGTGTATCCGACTACAAGAATAATTTTGTAATAGACATTTTCCATAGGGGCCCGACCTTGATGTTTTATTAATCTGAAAACAACCACGTTTGGTTGTGAAACAATCAAATATACTTGACACATATCTGATCAACTTGTCACATACTCCAACATTCTCTTCAACAATAGATTCTGGAACATTCGGTGGTAGAAAAGAGGGAGGGGCATCATGGACATGACGACCAAGCTAGCAGATCCCGTCACAAGATTGACTGGCACCAACTACAACAGCCATTGGATCTGGACATGGTTGTCACGTGGTGCCGGCTACACAAACACCAGGCCGTCACGGACGACAGCTATGTCCGTTATTTCTCGTGAAGTTCGATAATTTCCACAAATTCTTGTTGTACTCTCTTCCGTTTCATCTCATCCAACTTGTTCCTCAGCAGAACACCTTGCTTCTCCTTGTCTATGGCCATCCTGCGGCAGAGAAAGATGGACATTTGGTCTGATCATAACGGTAAGTCATCACTTTATATAGAACAATTAAATTATTTCTATGTTAACTACGGTACATCACCTATTTAATTTCACAACAATAAACCTTACCGTTTTTTATAGAGAAAAACATTGAATATGATCAGATTTCAATTCATTCAGATAAAAATATTCGTTTAATTCACCCCAATCACAGCAAATATATATTTTTGGCACAGGATAAATTTTTTTAGTACAGGATTTGGGAAAGTGACGTCACGGAATAATCCACTTTTAACTGTGGGGGTGTCAAATATTATTTATGTAACATAACATTATTTCGATCTATCCTCCCCTTAACTTGAAATGGAATGTCCTGTTTCAGTCATCAGCTGTCAAATGCGTATGATGGGAATCCAGGGAACTCTGTTTGGGGTGAATTGAAACGCAAGTACCATATTCGGTAAAATTCTTCATATGCATATAAATGTACAAAAGGTCGCATGATAACATATGATGCTAAAACAGAGACACCAAAACGAAAATAGTAAAGGTCCGGTGAACTGGGAAGACACCTTACGTCAGAGCCACAGAACTTCTCCAAGTAGTAAACGTCCCCTGAACTTAGAAACCACGTGAGGTCAGAGCCACAGAAATTCTCCAAGTAGTAAACGTCCCCTGAACTTAGAATAAACTTCACGTCAGAGCCACATAACTTCTCCAAGTAGTAAACGTCCCCTGAACTTAGAAACTACGTGAGGTCAGAGCCACAGAACTTCTCCAAGTAGTAAACGTCCCCTGAACTTAGAAGACACTTCACGTCAGAGCCACATAACTTCTCCAAGTAGTAAACGTCCCCTGAACTTAGAAGACACTTCACGTCAGAGCCACAGAACTTCTCCAAGTAGTAAACGTCCCCTGAACTTAGAAGACACTTCAGGTCAGAGCCACATAACTTCTCCAAGTAGTAAACTTCCCCTAACTTAGAAGACACTTTACGTCAGAGCCACAGAACTTCTCCAAGTAGTAAAGGTTCCTTGAACTTAGAAGACACTTCACGTCAGAGCCACAGAACTTCTCCAAGTAGTAAACGTCCCCTGAACTTAGAAGACACTTCACGTCAGAGCCACAGAACTTCTCCAAGTAGTAAACGTCCCCTGAACTTAGAATAAACTTCACGTCAGAGCCACATAACTTCTCCAAGTAGTAAACGTCCCCTGAACTTAGAAACTACGTGAGGTCAGAGCCACAGAACTTCTCCAAGTAGTAAACGTCCCCTGAACTTAGAAGACACTTCACGTCAGAGCCACATAACTTCTCCAAGTAGTAAACGTCCCCTGAACTTAGAAGACACTTCACGTCAGAGCCACAGAACTTCTCCAAGTAGTAAACGTCCCCTGAACTTAGAAGACACTTCAGGTCAGAGCCACATAACTTCTCCAAGTAGTAAACTTCCCCTAACTTAGAAGACACTTTACGTCAGAGCCACAGAACTTCTCCAAGTAGTAAAGGTCCCTTGAACTTAGAAGACACTTCACGTCAGAGCCACAGAACTTCTCCAAGTAGTAAACGTCCCCTGAACTTAGAAGACACTTCACGTCAGAGCCACAGAACTTCTCCAAGTAGTAAACGTCCCCTGAACTTAGAAGACACTTCACGTCAGAGCCACAGAACTTCTCCAAGTAGTAAACGTCCCCTAACTTAGAAGACACTTCACATCAGAGCCACATAACTTCTCCAAGTAGTAAACGTCCCCTAACTTAGAAGACACTTCACGTCAGAGCCACATAACTTCTCCAAGTAGTAAACGTCCCCTGAACTTAGATGACACTTCACGTCAGAGCCACAGAACTTCTCCAAGTAGTAAACGTCCCCTGAACTTAGAAACCACGTGAGGTCAGACCCACAGAACTTCTCCAAGTAGTAAACGTCCCCTGAACTTAGAAGACACTTCACGTCAGAGCCACAGAACTTCTCCAAGTAGTAAACGTCCCCTGAACTTATAAACCACGTGAGGTCAGAGCCACAGAACTTCTCCAAGTAGTAAACGTCCCCTGAACTTATAAACCACGTGAGGTCAGAGCCACAGAACTTCTCCAAGTAGTAAACGTCCCCTGAACTTAGAAGACACTTCACGTCAGAGCCACATAACGTCTCCAAGTAGTAAACGTCCCCTGAACTTAGAAGACACTTCACGTCAGAGCCACAAAACTTCTCCAAGTAGTAAACGTCCCCTAACGTAGAAACCACGTGAGGTCAGAGCCACATAACTTCTCCAAATAGTAAACGTCCCCTGAACTTAGAAACCACGTGAGGTCAGAGCCACAGAACTTTTCCAAGTAGTAAACGTCACCTGAACTTAGAAGACACTTCACGTCAGAGCCACAGAACGTCTCCAAGTAGTAAATGTCCCCTGAACTTAGAAGACACTTCACGTCAGAGCCACAGAACTTCTTCAAGTAGTAAACGTCCCCTAACTTAGAAGACACTTCACATCAGAGCCACATAACTTCTCCAAGTAGTAAACGTCCCCTAACTTAGAAGACACTTCACGTCAGAGCCACAGAACTTCTCCAAGTAGTAAAGGTCCCCTGAACTTAGAAGACACTGCACGTCAGAGCCACAGAACTTCTCCAAGTAGTAAACGTCCCCTGAACTTAGAAACCACGTGAGGTCAGAGCCACAGAACCTCTCCAAGTAGTAAACGTCCCCTGAACTTAGAAGACACTTCACGTCAGAGCCACAGAACTTCTCCAAGTAGTAAACGTCCCCTGAACTTAGAAACCACGTGAGGTCAGAGCCACAGAACTTCTCCAAGTAGTAAACGTCCCCTGAACTTAGAAGACACTTCACTTCAGAGCCACAGAACTTCTCCAAGTAGTAAACGTCCCCTGAACTTAGAAGACACTTCACGTCAGAGCCACATAACTTCTCCAAGTAGTAAACGTCCCCTAACTTAGAAGACACTTCACATCAGAGCCACATAACTTCTCCAAGTAGTAAACGTCCCCTGAACTTAGAAGACACTTCACGTCAGAGCCACATAACTTCTCCAAGTAGTAAACGTCCCCTGAACTTAGAAACCACGTGAGGTCAGAGCCACAGAACTTCTCCAAGTAGTAAACGTCCCCTGAACTTAGAAGACACTTCACGTCAGAGCAACATAACTTCTCCAAGTAGTAAACGTCCCCTGAACTTAGAAACCACGTGAGGTCAGAGCCACAGAACGTCTCCAAGTAGTAAACGTCCCCTGAACTTAGAAACCACGTGAGGTCAGAGCCACAGAACTTATCCAAGTAGTAAACGTCCCCTGAACTTAGAAGACACTTCACGTCAGAGCCACAGAACTTCTCCAAGTAGTAAACGTCCCCTGAACTTAGAAGACACTTCACGTCAGAGCCACAGAACTTCTCCAAGTAGTAAACGTCCCCTAACTTAGAAGACACTTCACATCAGAGCCACATAACTTCTCCAAGTAGTAAACGTCCCCCAACTTAGAAGACACTTCACGTCAGAGCCACAGAACTTCTCCAAGTAGTAAACGTCTCCTGAACTTAGAAGACACTTCACGTCAGAGCCACAAAACTTCACCAAGTAGTAAACGTCCCCTGAACTTAGAAACCACGTGAGGTCAGAGCCACATAACTTCTCCAAGTAGTAAACGTCCCCTGAACTTAGAAGACACTTCACGTCAGAGCCACAGAACTTCTCCAAGTAGTAAACGTCCCCTGAACTTAGAAACCACATGAGGTCAGAGCCACAGAACTTCTCCAAGTAGTAAACGTTCCCTGAACTTAGAAGACACTTCACGTCAGAGCCACATAACTTCTCCAAGTAGTAAACGTCCCCTGAACTTAGAAGACACTTCACGTCAGAGCCACAGAACTTCTCCAAATAGTAAACGTCCCCTGAACTTAGAAGACACTTCACGTCAGAGCCACAGAACTTCTCCAAGTAGTAAACGTCCCCTAACTTAGAAGACACTTCACATCAGAGCCACATAACTTCTCCAAGTAGTAAACGTCCCCTGAACTTAGAAGACACTTCACGTCAGAGCCACATAACTTCTCCAAGTAGTAAACGTCCCCTGAACTTAGAAACCACGTGAGGTCAGAGCCACAGAACTTCTCCAAGTAGTAAACGTCCCCTGAACTTAGAAACCACGTGAGGTCAGAGCCACAGAACTTCTCCAAGTAGTAAACGTCCCCTGAACTTAGAAGACACTTCACGTCAGAGCCACAGAACTTCTCCAAGTAGTAAACGTCCCCTAACTTAGAAGACACTTCACATCAGAGCCACATAACTTCTCCAAGTAGTAAACGTCCCCTGAACTTAGAAGACACTTCACGTCAGAGCCACAGAACTTCTCCAAGTAGTAAACGTCCCCTGAACTTAGAAGACACTTCACGTCAGAGCCACATAACTTCTCCAAGTAGTAAACGTCCCCTGAACGTAGAAGACACTTCACGTCAGAGCCACATAACTTCTCCAAGTAGTAAACGTCCCCTGAACTTAGAAGACACTTCACGTCAGAGCCACAGAACTTCTCCAAGTAGTAAACGTCCCCTGAACTTAGAAGACACTTCACGTCAGAGCCACAGAACTTCTCCAAGTAGTAAACGTCCCCTGAACTTAGAAGACACTTCACGCCAGAGCCACAGAACTTCTCCAAGTAGTAAACGTCCCCTGAACTTAGAAACCACGTGAGGTCAGAGCCACATAACTTCTCCAAGTAGTAAACGTCCCCTGAACTTAGAAGACACTTCACGTCAGAGCCACAGAACTTCTCCAAGTAGTAAACGTCCCCTAACTTAGAAGACACTTCACATCAGAGCCACATAACTTCTCCAAGTAGTAAACGTCCCCTAACTTAGAAGACACTTCACGTCAGAGCCACAGAACTTCTCCAAGTAGTAAACGTCCCCTGAACTTAGAAGACACTTCACGTCAGAGCCACATAACTTTCCCCAAGTAGTAAACGTCCCCTAAATTAGAAGACACTTCACGTCAGAGCCACATAACTTCTCCAAGTCAAAGAATTCAGTTTTATTTATACAATCAGCTGCAGAATTGACATGAAGATAGAAAGAAGAACTAAAAAGCAAATGAATTGACCCAATAAAGTAAGTATCGTTGCTAAGACTTCCAGACATTCCACTTGAGACAAACGGTAAATAATCGACTGTACATTCATACCAACTCTCCGTGGATACTGTCCAACATGGTAACGTTACAAGAAGTAGCCATAATGTTGGAAATAGGATGCTAGCATCGAGCAGTGAAGGTCACTGGAAGAGACAGACTGAGAAATAAAAAAATCAGACAGAGCCTGGAAACGGTGCCATGTCTCGGTTATACAGACAGACAGAGAGTGTAGATAATAGATGGGTTATACAGACTGAAAGAGAGTGGGAATACTGTCATGTCTGGGTAATACAGACAGACAGAGAGTGGAGATAATAAATGAGTTATACAGACAGACAGACAGAGAGTGGGGATATTGTCATGCCTGCCATATGACATGTTGTGTATCATTAAAGAGTCCAGGGACTTGACATATGACAAAATGTGTACGAGGATAGTCGACGGACTTGACATATGACATCTTGTGAACGAAGGGTGGTTGTCCTCATTCTCAGAAGTCAATCAGAATGTGTTGTTTTCTTGTGGTAATGATGAAGATGGTAGTGGGGTCGATGTTAGTAATGGTAAAAGTGAAGGTGATGATGTTAGTGATGGTGATGTTCGTGATGGTGATGTTGTTAGTGATGGTGGAGTTAAGGATGGCGGTGATTGTGAAGTTAATGATGGTGATGATGGTGAATTTGATGCTTGCCGTGATGGTGAAGTTGATGATGGCAGTGATGTTAGTGATGGTGAAGTTAAGGATGGCGATGATGTTAGTGATGGTGAAGTTAAGGATGGCGATGATGTTAGTGATGGTGAAGTTAAGGATGGCGATGATGTTAGTGATGGTGAAGTTAAGGATGGCGATGATGTTAGTGATGGTGAAGTTAATGATGGCAGTGATGTTAGTGATGGTGAAGTTAATGATGGCGATGAATTTAGTGTTATCAACATTTTTCAGTGTCAAAGCTTACACTTTATCCATTTCTAGAGCTTTCTCTAGCAGCGCTAAAGCTTGCTGGGTTCTGTCCTCCGCTAAAAACCGTTTCTGTCTTTTCATCCTCTCTAGCATCTCTTGCTGCCTCTCTCGTTCCTTCTCCGCGAGACTGTCTCGTGCCTTCATGGACTGGAGAATGGCGCGTGTTTCCTGTGTTCAAGTAGAAACATTGTCCACACCAGTTATGTTTTCGGAGTTGTTTAGTTCACAAACAAATACCATTCGCTTTAATAATACATACGATGGGTAGGTGTCGCGACAGTGAGATATATGGTTGAGTGGATGGCAGCGGTAGAGACCACTACCTAGCAGGGGCCGGTGTGAATCCTGGTCGTGTTGGAGTTCAGCGTAAGGAAAGAGAAGACGTAGATTAAAGTGACCTTTTGAAGTCTGTCAATGACCGGATGTTACATGATGACAGTTCAGCAGATAAGCCAGCGATTCAGACTCCAGATCTTTGATATCTAACGATCTTCGAGCGGACTGACAGCAAGAGAGTAAAGGGCAGAAGTGTGTCCAACCAAGGAGCTGTGGGAACCATCAGTATCTGCACCCTTCGTCATTTAGTGAGAGGCTGAGCACCTATAGGTAAGTCGGGAGTGCAGTGAAGTCGGTTCTTAGAACATGACGTAATATACTCATTGTCATTCCCTGTGAGCTAGAAAAGATTCGAACTCATATATTACGTAGATATAACCCTTCGCACATTTCAAAAATGTGAAGTGGTCTTGGGTGTTTTATAGAATGGTCTAGAGTCACCGTCTCACTTAATACACAGAACCACGAGAGCAAATTACTCGTTATCCTGAGGATAAAAGAATGGTAGTAAAAGAAACAAAGGAAGAACAACCTAAAGATAGAAACATCGAATAAGGTTTACTGACAACTTAAAATATCATGCATTATAATAATAAAAATAATAATAGTAATATAAATGTAATAGTCTCCACAATTCCGACATACAACGATCGCCCGTGGTGAATGATGCGCTAATCCATACAGACAAGGTAACACTTAGATGGGCAGGTTACATGTTGTGACGAAACGAGGGTCGGTGAAGCACAGCGACATCAGTCTGGTACCCCGAGACCACGGGGACGACCTCCAAGGCGTTGGTCAGACTCCCTTACTCTACACAACAACATCCGAGACGCCTCTGGTGGAGTGCTTACCACACACTGGACCTCCGTGGCCCAAGACAGGGTCTGCTGGTGACGAAGTTGGGACCAGCAGCTCCGCTGCGGAACTGGTCATCAAGATCTAGATTAGGAAGATAACGATAGGTGGTTATCACAAGCGATGTGCCAGTAAATGATTGTCCATGTTTTGCATGCGTCCGAGCGCAACAAACTCTGCCGCACATGGACGGCATTATTGATTCGGTCAACTTGGATTCTGTTCTTCCGAGTTTTTCCTGCCTTTCGGTAATGATTTTCTTCTCGTCTATGCGAGCACCGTTTGAAACGGTGGACGCCAGGTTGAGCGGTTTGGAGCAAGCGGTATGCCCTGTTCTGAACACGTAGTAATGGCACAGTCATCAGCAAAGACAATATGTAAGATGATTTATTCTTACACTTTTGTGACCTTATGACCTTATGCGCTTCAGATTGAACAGCCGCAGGTCCGCCATACACTAATGCCAGGGTCACATCGAAGAGTGCCATCAGAAAGCATGTCAACAAACGCGATACCCAAGAGCAGTGGTTTCAGAACACAGCCTCACTTGATTCCATGTGTGACTGAGAAGGCTGCAGGCAGTTCATCATCATTCAGTAGACGGACCGACATGCCATCATGAAACTGGCAGACATGCCATCATGGAACTGGCAGACAACTGTGATGAATTTTGGGGGCAACATAATTTTGCAATGATTTTTCAGAGACCTTCTATGTTGACAGTGGCACAGCAGAGACCGTCAATGTTGACAGTGGCACAGCAGTGACAGTCTATGTTGACAGTGGCACAGCAGAGACAGTCTACGTTGACAGTGGCACAGCAGTGACAGTCTATGTTGACAGTGGCACAGCAGAGACAGTCTACGTTGACAGTGGCACAACAGAGACAGTCTATGTTGACAGTGGCACAGCAGAGACAGTCTATGTTGACAGTGGCACAGCAGAGACAGTCTATGTTGACAGTGGCACAGCAGAGACAGTCTATGTTGACAGTGGCACAGCAGAGACGGTCTATGTTGACAGTGGCACAGCAGAGACAGTCTATGTTGACAGTGGCACAGCAGATACCGTCTATGTTGACAGTGGCAATGACCTTGCGTCAGGTCAACAAAAGTTTGGTACAGATTACGATGCTGTTTCCGACACTTCTCCTAGATTTGACGAGCCGTCAGCTACCCCGCCGCTTGCGCAGATACCACTATTAACTTTCTGGTAGTGGCTTTTTTTAAAGATGAATGGCGTTCGAGTCATGTACACAGATTGTACGCTCGGTGTGCTTTTCTGACAACCAAAATTGTCATGTACACAGATTTCACGCTCGGTGTGCTTTTCTGGCAACCAAAATTGTAATGTACACAGATTGTACGCTCGGTGTGCTTTTCTGACAACCAAAATTGTCATGTACACAGATTGTACTCTCGGTGTGCTTTTCTGGCAACCAAAATTGTCATGTACACAGATTGTACATCCTGTGCGATTTGGGATATTCTTGCTGTGTTTCAGGTAATAAGGCACACTGCTAGGCACGTGACGAGAGTCGACTAAGGAGGGTGGGGCATAGGGTCCGTAATAACATCTTGTTGAAGCTATAAGCCACAAGAAAACGGAAAAGATTACTTCCACATCTTGTGGTAGAAGGTGAGCCATTACACCTCCTTACACTGAAAGAGTTTTGTAAGAGGAGGGTTGGTCATGGATATCTTGGATGGCTAGGCATGGATATCTTGGACGGTTGGACATGGATACCTTGGAGTGTTGGGCATGGATATCTTGGATGGTTGGGCATGGATATCTTGGATGGTTGGGCATGGATATCTTGGACGGTTGGACATGGATATCTTGGATGGTTGGGCATGGATATCTTGGATGAATGGACATGGATATCTTGGATGGTTGGACATGGATATCTTGGATGGTTGGTCATGGATATCTTGGATGGTTGGGCATGGATATCTTGGAGTGTTGGACATGGATATCTTGGATGGTTGGACATGGATATCTTGGATGGTTGGACATGGAAATCTTGGATGGTTGGACATGGATATCTTGGATGGTTGGACATGGATATCTTGGAGGGTTGGACATGGATATCCCATCGTATCAACACTTTAAGGCAAATGGACAACTAAAGAAGACCTCTACAGCTCCCAACAGAAGATGGAGAGCAAGCCAAATCATTTAGCACACATTCACTAAACCAAACAACCAGAGCAGTGGCTGTATTAATGTATGCGTGTATCCACTCAACCCATACTGCACGTATGTCTAGCCATAACACACACACACAGGACCACAATACAACCAACACACGCAGGCCCACAACACAACCAACACACGCAGGCCCACAACACACACAGGCACACAATACAACCAACACACACAGGCCCACAATACAACTAACACACACAGGCCCACAATACAACTAACACACACAGGCCTACAATACAACCAACACACACAGGCCCACAACACACACAGGCCCACAACACAACCAACACACACAGGCCCACAATACAACCAACACACACAGGCCCACAACACAACCAACACACACAGGCCCACAATACAACCAACACACACAGGCCCACAACACAACCAACACACGCAGGCCCACAACACAACCAACAGACACAGGCCCACAATACAACCAACACACACAGGCCCACAACACAACCAACACACACAGGCCCACAATACAACCAACACACACAGGCCCACAACACAACCAACACACACAGGCCCACAACACAACCAACACACACAGGCCCACAATACAACTAACACACACAGGCCCACAATACAACCAACACAAACAGGTCCACAATTCAAGTCTCACACAACTTTACATAAACATCTCTGGTCCAGAAACTCGCGTATCTTTCATAGCAGGTGCCCACCAAAAACATTAGACATTTGACCTTATGTATTGTTTTGTTTTTTCATTTCGACCTCTCTCAGACGTAGCCAGTCAACAAACAACAACACACATTCACTTTTCTGTCCTCATTTTCTCCTTCTCTACACGAACACATTCATGGGTTGACAGAGAATTCACTCGATGATTCACCTCATGCATTTTCTTGTTCTGTTCCTCCTTGTCCACCTCTGTGGGAATTGTGGGTGTCATTGGGAGGCTGCGCGTGCTTCTGGCACTTGGACTGTTGACCCGACCTGCCAGGGCCGGCAGAGAGGGGACACTCAGTGACGAGAGGGAGGAGACACACCTGTTAGTACAGGGTTATACACAGAGAGAGATGAGACACACTTGTTAGTACAAGGTTATACACAGAAAGAGATGAGACACACTTGTTAGTTCAGGGTTTTACACAGAGAGAGAGATGAGACACACCTGTTAGTACAGGGTTATACACAGAGAGAGATGAGACACACCTGTTAGTTCAGGGTTATACACAGAGAGAGATGAGACACACCTGTTAGTACAGGGTTATAAACAGAGAGAGATCAGACACACGTGTTAGTACAGGGTTATAAACAGAGAGAGATGAGACACACATGTTAGTACAGGGTTATAAACAGAGAGAGATGAGACACACGTGTTAGTACAGGGTTATAAACAGAGAGAGAGATGAGACACACATGTTAGTACAGGGTTATAAACAGAGAGAGATCAGACACACGTGTTAGTACATGGTTATAAACAGAGAGAGATGAGACACACATGTTAGTACAGGGTTATAAACAGAGAGAGATGAGACACACGTGTTAGTACAGGGTTATAAACAGAGAGAGAGATGAGACACACATGTTAGTACAGGGTTATAAACAGAGAGAGATGAGACACACATGGGTGTGCAGGGTTATAAACAGATAGAGATGAGAGAGACCTGTTAGTACAAGGTTATGCACAGAGAGAGATGAGACACACATGGGTGTTCAGGGTTATATACAGAGAGAACTGAGACACACCTGTTAGTACAAGGTTATAAACAGAGAGAGATGAGATACACCTGTTAGTACAAGGTTATAAACAGAGAGAGATGAGACACACCTGTTAGTACAAGGTTATAAACAGAGAGAGATGAGACACACCTGTTAGTACAAGGTTATAAACAGAGAGAACTGAAGTTCTTATCTGGGCATGGCAGCGGGAATTTGTGAACGAGCGAATGAAGAAGAAGAAGAAGAAAGAAGGGACTCTGTCCCCCTCACAACCTCTTTAATGTTCTGCGTCCATCATCTCATTGGTCTATCTCTACCTCGCGTGCAAGCACCATATTCTGGCGTATGGCTGTATCTATCTTGGTCTATATCTGCCTCTGTATTTAGACCGCAGTGACGTTTGATATGGTCAAAGTATGTTGATTTCCTCGACCTAATATTGTTTACTAGCCAAGTCTTTTCGAAATCCTCTTTAAAGATGTGTATAGTTTTTCTTTTTTTTCGCTTTCCGTTGGAATTTTTAGCACTTTCGTCTAGCTTTTGAACTCAAATGATTACATGTTCTCCCCTCGTGTGTTTTTCTTTCCTAACAGTTTTGAGATCATTTTAAAGTTGGGGAAACTTTATTGTGCCTCGATCAAGTAACGAACACGATATTTTTGTTGCATGGTGGAAACTCTATTACCTGTTAAGCATACAGTCCCATCCATTGTCGGTGTCTACCGTTTCAACACATACAATCCTTTGACATAACTTGAAATGGGCAGCCACTGAAAACCCCAAATACTAGCAAGACACTTACCTGCTACCACTCTTCTCTCCGGGGGACCTGTACCCGTCATCTTCTGAGCCGACGATACGCCGCCGTCTGTGACGTAGGCGACTAGAGATTCTGTCTGGCGAGTCTTGCCTGTCCCTGGCGTACAGAAGCCGGCTCGGGGCTGACACTCGGGACATTGACCTTTTGGGTGATTGATCAGGAGACTCTCTTTTCTCATCTAGACATGAAACAAAGTGCCAACATTCAGTTACAGAACTATGAACACAATTTATGAATCGTCAGGGGTCTCCATCTGTCATCCCATTGCTTTCAGTTTACACTCAGCCAGGACACCTTGTACATCCTACCTGTTGTATGGACGCTTGCCTCATTGAAACCGTTTCCAGCGTCCTTCTTCAAGCCACCTTCTGTCAGTTTACGGCATACGGCTACCCCTGTAAGACCCATGTAAGACCCCTGTAAGACCCCTGCTCTAAGTTACTCTAAGGGCCCCCTCGTGACCCTCTTACATGTTACTCCAAAGCACCTAATGTCCCCATTCCATGACTGCTGAAAAACCCCATTCTATGACTGCTCTAAAGACCCCTGTTCCATTTTACTCTAAGGTATCCAGCCCCCCCCCCCCATGCCCCTACTTCATGACTGCTGTGAAGATCCCACTCCATGACTGCTGTAAACAGCCCTCTCCCATGTTACTCCAAGGGCACCCTTATGCCGCCACTCTATGACTGCTGTAAAGACCCCTATCTATGACTGCTGTAAAGACCCCTCTCTATGACTGCTGTAAAGACCCCTCTCTATGACTGCTATAAAGACCCCTCTCTGTGACTGCTGTAAAGACCCCTATCTATGACTGCTGTAAAGACCCCTTTCTATGACTGCTGTAAAGACCCCTCTCTATGACTGCTGTAAAGACCCCTTTCTATGACTGCTGTAAAGACCCCTTTCTATGACTGCTGTAAAGACCCCTCTCTATGAATCCTGTAAAGACCCCTCTCTATGACTGCTGTAAAGACCCCTCTCTATGAATCCTGTAAAGACCCCTCTCTATGAATCCTGTAAAGACCCCTCTCTATGACTGCTGTAAAGACCCCTCTCTATGACTGATGTAAAGACCCCTATCTATGACTGCTGTAAAGACCCCTCTCTATGACTGATGTAAAGACCCCTCTCTATGACTAATGTAAAGACCCATATGACTGCTGTAAAGACCCCTATCTATGACTGCTGTAAAGACCCCTCTCTATGACTGCTGTAAACACCCCTCTCTATGACTGCTGTAAAGACCCCTATCTATGACTGATGTAAAGACCCCTCTCTATGAATCCTGTAAAGACCCCTCTCTATGACTGCTGTAAAGACCCCTCTCTATGAATCCTGTAAAGACCCCTCTCTATGAATCCTGTAAAGACCCCTCTCTATGACTGCTGTAAAGACCCCTCTCTATGACTGATGTAAAGACCCCTATCTATGACTGCTGTAAAGACCCCTCTCTATGACTGATGTAAAGACCCCTCTCTATGACTAATGTAAAGACCCATATGACTGCTGTAAAGACCCCTATCTATGACTGCTGTAAAGACCCCTCTCTATGACTGCTGTAAACACCCCTCTCTATGACTGCTGTAAAGACCCCTATCTATGACTGATGTAAAGACCCCTCTCTATGACTGCTGTAAACACCCCTCTCTATGACTGCTGTAAAGACCCTTATCTATGACTGATGTAAAGACCCCTCTCTATGACTGATGTAAAGACCCCTCTCTATGACTGCTGTAAACACCACTCTCTATGACTGATGTAAAGACCCCTCTCTATGACTGATGTAAAGACCCCTCTCTATGAATGCTGTAAAGACCCCTCTCTATGAATGCTGTAAAGACCCCTCTCTATGACTGCTGTAAAGACCCTTATCTATGACTGCTGTAAAGACCCCTCTCTATGACTGATGTAAAGACCCCTCTCTATGAATGCTGTAAAGACCCCTCTCTATGACTGCTGTAAAGACCCTTATCTATGACTGCTGTAAAGACCCCTCTCTATGACTGCTGTAAAGACCCCTCTCTATGACTGCTGTAAAGACCCTTATCTATGACTGCTGTAAAGACCCCTCTCCCATGTTACACAGAGGGCCCCCCCCTCCCCATGCTAATTGTACATAGGGCAAGAATACACAAGGGCACCACCTATTTGTGACGTCACCCGAACACTGGATCGATATCTGCCCAACAGTCTGTTATATTTCAGTTTTTGTTTGATTGGGATCAATCAGAATCGATCCATAATTGAACCGACCATTGTGTCCAGGCCTCCAACTAGACACTAGAAACTATGGATTCGTTTTCCAATCCCCTCAACTTGTAAATGCATTGTTTTTCTCGAGGCAGGCGGTGCAAGAATGAAGGTTTGAGAGCTGAACTAGGCTAGCTTGAGTTGTTGTTGGAGTCAGTATAGGCGTTACTATCTTTGTCCAATATTTTCTCATGTATTGATCCCAACCGTTATTACTCAGTGACTCTGTGTTGTCATATCTCTGTAATGTCTCTTAAAGTGATGCTAATTTTGAGCAATGTAAAATACAATAAACTGGCTGTGATATGAGGCGTTGCCCGGGACAATTATCCAAGTATTGATTGTTTTAGTGCCTGCATCTGCACTGTATGTCACTGACATATATATGTAAATCCTCATGTCAAGTTTAGTAAAGGTGGGACCCGTATCGCAAGCGTGCATGAGTAATAAACCTGTTTTTTGCAGACATACACACTCGCTTATACCTATATATAAGAAGGCATTATAGATGAATTCAAAGTTCACACTGTCACCTGAGATTGAAGTGTTTTATAAAGACATAGGAAGAGTATAATTGGAGAGGAAATTGGGACCCGAAGCTACGTTGAGGAACGAGTCATTAAGGTCATCAAGATCATCAAGGTCAAGATCAAGACAATTGAGCTAGGACTCCTATTTGAAGAGCGGGTGGTGTAATTGCAAAGTTTCCTTCCTCTCTGTCCTGCCTTCATTGTACACGTCTACAGCCTGGTGAACTGGAGCGTATGAAGGCTATTAATTGAAGACGGTAACTTCGACTCAAGAACGAAGGGCGCTGACCACTATGTTACCCATACGCTCACATTCCTGCTCATTTTAAACAATGGCTAGGGGATGGCGTGGCCTGGTGGTTAAGTGGCACGGCTCACAACCCGAAGGTGCTGGGTTCGATCCCCATCACAGCACCGGCCGTTACCCCGGGGAAGCAAACCATTAGAAAATGCAGGAGGAAGCAGACCGTTACATAAAATGCATGCTGAAGTCGGATGCACTGTGCCGACTGGCACAAAATAAAAACCACAGTGCAACGAACTTAATCATAACAGAAGATGCCAGCATTGAGACAGGAACTATGACAGAAGATGCTGGCACTGAGACAGGAACCATGACATAAGATGCCAGCACTGAGACAGGACCCATGACAGAAGATGCCGGCACTGAGACAGGTACCATGACAGAAGATGCCGGCACTGAGACAGGTACCATGACAACGACTGCATCAGTAAAATGACGTTTAGATAAAAACATAAATTGATAACCTCAATAAATATATGGATTGAACTGAGGAAGAGAACCACCACTCATGTATGGTCAATTGCGCTGAATGAGGGCGGAAAGAGGGACTAACAAGTAAAGATGAAAAACAAGTTTGAAAGTGTTTGACATGTGGTGCTATCGTGGAATAGATCGAGTGAGTTGGACAGAAAGGAGATCCAATTACAACGTCATTACTGAGGTAGGCGCACAACAACAAATATTGAAAATGATACAGACACAAAGATTGAGTTGGCTGGGATACAGTATGAGACAACTAAAGGGCAGAAGAGAGAATAGGGGCGACAAATGCTCACCTTTACATCTCAGACATGCAGGGACATTAATGAAGGAACCTTTTCTGAATTGAAGAGAGCTGCACATGAGAGGGTCAAATGGTCAGACATTCTCTGACAACATTACAGCCAGTCTTAAGACTGACCAGCCAGAGGACAGGGTCCAATATAGAGAGATACTCAGACAACCTTACAGCCAGTCTTAGGACTGTCAAGAGGATAGGGTCCAATGGAGAGCCATTATCAGACAAACTTTCAGCCAGTCTCAGGACTAACCAACCAGAGGATAGGGTCAAATGGTCAGACATGCTCTGACAACCTTACAACCAGTTGTAGGACTGACCAACCAGAGAATATGGTCCAATGGAGAGACATGCTCAGGTAACCTTACAACCAGTCTCAGACAACCTTCCAACCAGTCTCAGACAACCTTACAACCAGTCTCAGACAACCTTACAACCAGTCTCAGACAACCTAACAACCAGTCTCAGACAACCTTACAACCAGTCTCAGACAACCTTACAACCAGTCTCAGACAACCTTACAACCAGTCTCAGACAACCTTACAACCAGTCTCAGACAACCTTACAACCAGTCTCAGACAACCTTCCAACCAGTCTCAGACAACCTTCCAACCAGTCTCAGACAACCTTACAACCAGTCTCAGACAACCTTACAACCAGTCTCAGACAACCTTCCAACCAGTCTCGGACAACCTTCCAACCAGTCTCAGACAACCTTACAACCAGTCTCAGACAACCTTCCAACCAGTCTCAGACAACCTTACAACCAGTCTCAGACAACCTTACAACCAGTCTCAGACAACCTTCCAACCAGTCTCGGACAACCTTCCAACCAGTCTCAGACATCCTTACAACCAGTCTCAGACAACCTTCCAACCAGTCTCGGGACTGACCAACCAGACAATCATGATGATTACTTCTCCAAGACAACAAAAGTGGGATGTGCATGCGGCTAGCAATCTCATCGTGTAAGATAAATTGCTGTAAAAGCCACCAACTGCGAGAGCGCCAGTAAGTACTTGGGTACAAGCGTCGTGTAGAAGGTCACCAGCAGTGGTGGCAGTGACCTTCCTGTCTTACCAAAAGTAGACGAGTAACAAAATAACTGTCCTGACAGCATGTATTATAATTGACGAGGTACACTGGGGGGCTTGGGAATAAAGGTCGCGCTTCTGCAGTCACCACACAGTGTAGATGTTAGACTATTATATAACTACTGACAGTTTGGCTAACGAAGGGGAGGTTGCACTGTCAATCCATAGTGATACACTTACTGGTGAGCCACGCATTGCACTACAGCCAGGATGTACTTTCTCAAGTACGCCTCGGGATGTAAACAGAGCCACTGTTACCAACCAACAAAGAATGTTGTCAAGAGTACCATACTCAAGTACGATAGGTATTAGCATCAGCATTCACCAACAACAACACCAACAACAACAACAGCAACACCAACAACAACACCAACAATACCAACAACAACAACAACAGCAACACTATCAACAACAACATCAACAACAACAACAACAGCAACACTATTAACACTAATAACAACAACAACACCAACAACAACACCAACAACAACACCAACACCAACAACAACAGCAACACTATCAACACCAACAACAACACCAACAACAACAGCAACACTATCAACACCATCAACAACATCAACAACAACAGCAACACTATCAACACCAACAACAACATCAACAACAACAGCAACACTATTAACACTAATAACAACAACAACACCAACAACAACAGCAACACTATCAACACCAACAACAACACCAACAACAACAGCAACACTATCAACACCAACATCAACAACAACAGCAACACTATCAACACCAACAACAACACCAACAACAACAACACCAACAACAACACCAACACTACCAACAACAACACCAACACTATCAACACCAACAACAACACCAACAACAACAGCAACAACAACAACAGCAACACTATCAACACCAACAACAACACCAACAACAACACCAACAACAACAGCAACAACAACAGCAACACTATCAATACCAACAACAACACCAACAACAACAGCAGCACTATCAACAACAACACCGACAACAACACCAACACTATCAACACCAACAACAACACCAACAACAACACCAACACTATCAACACCAACAACAACACCAACAACAACAGCAACACTATCAACACCAAAAACAACACCAACAACAACAACACTGTCAACAACAACACCAACAACAGCAGCACTATCAACACCAACAACAACACCAACAACAACAACAACACTATCAACACTACCAACACCATCGACAACAACAGCAATACTATTAACACCAACGACAACACCAACAACAACAACACTATCAACACCAACAACAACACAAACGACAACAACAACAACACTATCAACACCAACAACAACAACACTATCAACACAACAACAACAGCAGCACTATCAACATCAACAACAACACCAACAACAACAACACTATCAACACCACCAACAACGTCGACAACAACAGCAATACTATTAACACCAACGACAACACCAACAACAACACTATCAACACCAACAACAACACAAACGACAACAACAACAACACTATCAACACCAACAACAACACCAACAACAACAACACTATCAACACAACAACAACAGCAACACTATCAACACCACCAACAACACCAACAACAACACTATCAACACTACCAACAACATAAACAACAACAGCAACAACGTCAACAACAAAAGCAACACTATCAACACCAACGACAACAACACTATCAACACAACAACAACAGCAACACTATCAACATCACCAACAACAGCAGCAACACAATCAACACCGCCAACAACAATATCAACACCAACGACAACACCAACAACAACAACACTATCAACACTACCAACACCATCAACAACAACAGCAACACTATCAACACCACCAACAACGTCGACAACAACAGCAATACTATTTACACCAACAACAACAGCAACACTATCAACACCAACGACAACACCAACAACAACAACACTATCAACACCAACAACAACACAAACGACAACAACAACAACACTATCAACACCAACAACAACACCAACAACAACAACACTATCAACACAACAACAACAGCAACACTATCAACACCACCAACAACACCAACAACAACAGCAACATTATCAACTACAACATCAACAACACTATCAACACCACCAACAACATCAACAACAGCAGCAACACAATCAACACCACCAACAACAATATCAACACCAACGACAACACCAACAACAACAACACTATCAACACAACAACAACAGCAACACTATCAACACCAACAACAACAACAGCAACATTATCAACACCAACATCAATAACACTATCAACACTACCAACAACATCAACAACAGCAGCAACACAATCAACACCACCAACAACAATATCAACACCACCAACAACAACAGCAACACCACCAACAACACCAACAACAACAACACTATCAACACAACAACAACACTATCAACACAACAACAACACCATTAACACCAACAACAACACCAACAACAACAGCAACACAACAACAACACCAACAACAACAGCAACACTATCAACACCAATAACAACACCAACAACAGCAGCAACACTATCAACACCAACAACAACAGCATCAACACTATCAACACCAACAACAACACCAACAACAGCACCAACACTATCAACAACAACAGCATCAACAGCAGCAACACTATCAACACCAACAACAACAGCATCAACAGCAGCAACACTATCAACACCAACAACAACACCAACAACAGCAGCAACACTATCAACACCAACAACAACAGCATCAATCAGAAGAAGCATATTTTGCAGCTGAAGCAATTGTGATAACAGGTGAAGCATTTTTTACAGACCAGCCGAAGTCTCAGTGATAGAACATATCAAACATATTTGACAAGTATATTTGACAAAACAGCCAAAGTATATTTGACAAAACAGCTAAAGTATATTTGACAAAACAGCCAAAGTATATTTGATAAAACAGCCAAAGTATATTTGACAAAACAGCCAAAGTATATTTGACAAAACAGCCAAAGTATATTTGACAAAACAGCCAAAGTATATTTGACAAAACAGCCAAAGTATATTTGACAAAATAGCCAAAGTATATTTGAAATTCGAAATACCCAGCAAAAGGGGTGACTCGTGACCATGGGTGAGGAAAGGGATTGTCGGCAACCTAAACATGTTCAGTCAGATTTAAGGTCGGTCGTCCCAAAGCGCCAGATGAAAATTGGTCATAACAGTTTGGAAAGGAAGACCAATTGACCCACTAAGGATTTCTCCAGAACTCGCGTGCAAGATGACTTCTGTCAATCACGACAGCAGATGATATTAGCGCAATGAGTGCAAGGAAACGTGTTATGGGCGGAGCTTCACGGTTTTGGTTTGGCTCGTTAAGATAAGGACTTGGGAGTCTCATCAGTTAGTAAGTGGTCAGCGGCGAAACGAGAGGGTCGCAATAAAGTAAGGACGGACGGAGTAAGCGACAAAGACTGACCGGAACTCACAAGAAAACAACTCATGTAGATATAATTCGACTGTTTCCCGACTTCGTTAAATTGAATTTTTAGATTAAAAGTATGGACCAACTTGATCAACAAGAAAATTAAATATGTATGTAACGTATGTAGAGTAAGACAGGGATGTATCCTCTCACCATATCTATATAACATCTATGCGGAATGTATAGTGATAAATGTTAGAGAAGACGAGAACATTGACAGTTTTGATACATGTATGATTGGCGGGTACGAGATTCCAGAGTTACGATACGCAGACGACACAGTCATACTATCAAGAAGTGCAGAAGGGCTAGAGCAGCTAATTTCAGCTGTAAATGGACACAGTAAAGATGAAACCCTGTTCATAAACATAAACAGAACAATAATAATGACCACCGACAAGACACAATGCGAACACAAATTTACAGTACATGGTGAGGAAATAGATCAGGTCACGCATTTTGAATATCTGGCCTCCAGAATCGACAAGAATGGCGACTGCTAGAAAGAAACCAGAAGAAGACTAGCCATGGCAATGCAGAGACTGAACAGCCTGAATAATTATGGCAGAGCACCAACAAAACGACAAAAGTAAAAGTCTTGAGAGTCTGTATTTTCCTGTGGCAGCTTAAGTCTTTTTCTTCTTCTTCTTTCGTTCTCAATCTGCCGCTACAAAGCCCGGAACAGGGCTTTGCAAATAACAGGATCTGGTCCAGATAATGGATTGCTTTGTATCGCTAATTTACAGCTTGACTGCGATATTTGCACCTTTCGGTCCGACACATCCGTCGTCGGCAGAATTCGTTAAGTGAAACATATGAATGAAGCCAAGTATACAGGTGTGATCGCATAGCAGTGCTGTGATACACAGAAGTGAAGTTGGGCTCAGCGACTAAGATAGCTCAGTTGCAAAGATATCCAGGTAGTGTGATAGATCTCTTCAAACTGCATATTTGACAGGCAAGTCGAAACGTCATTGAAATAAGAGACGCAGCCTCATTTACAGACCACCCTAAGCCTCAATTAAAGACCAGCCGATGCCTCAGTTACAGACTATCATAAGCCTCAATTACAAACCAGCCGAGACCTCATTTACAGACCAGCCGAGACCTCATTTACAGACAAGCCAAAGCGTCATTTGCAGCCCAGCCGAGACCTCATTTACAGACCAGCCGAGACCTCATTTACAAACCAGCCGAGACCTCATTTACACACAAGCCAAAGCGTCATTTGCAGACCAGCCGAGACCTCATTTACAGACAAGCAAAAGCGTCATTTGCAGACCAGCCGAGACCTCATTTACAGACAAGCCAAAGCATCATTTACAAACCAGCCGAGACCTCATTTACAGACCAGCCGAGACCTCATTTACAAACCAGCCGAGACCTCATTTACAGACAAGCCAAAGCCTCATTTACAAACCAGCCGAGACCTCATTTACAGACAAGCAAAAGCGTCATTTGCAGACCAGCCGAGACCTCATTTACAGACAAGCCAAAGCATCATTTACAAACCAGCCGAGACCTCATTTACAGACCAGCCGAGACCTCATTTACAAACCAGCCGAAACCTCATTTACAGACAAGCCAAAGCCTCATTTACAAACCAGCCGAGACCTCATTTACAGACAAGCCAAAGCGTCATTTACAGACCAGCCGAGACCTCATTTACAGACAAGCCAAAGCATCATTTACAAACCAGCCGAGACCTCATTTACAGACAAGCCAAAGCCTCATTTACAGACCAGCCGAGACCTCATTTACAAACCAGCCGAGACCTCATTTACAGACAAGCCAAAGCATCATTTACAAACCAGCCGAGACCTCATTTACATTACAAAGAGACCAGTACTTATATCGATTACGCTTGTTATGTAACAACAGTTAATCGATCACATAGTTATGTAACAACAGTTAATCGATCACATAGTTATGTAAAACCAGTTAATCGATCACATAGTTATGTAAAACCAGTTAATCGATCACATAGTTATGTAAAACCAGTTAATTGATCACATAGGTATGTAACAACAGTTAATCGATCACATAGTTATGTAACAACAGTTAATCGATCACATAGTTATGTAACAACAGTTAATCGATCACATAGTTATGTAACAACAGTTAATCGATCACATAGTTATGTAACAACAGTTAATCGATCACATAGTTATGTAACAACAGTTAATCGATCACATAGTTATGTAACAACAGTTAATCGATCACATAGTTATGTAACAACAGTTAATCGATCACATAGTTATGTAACAACAGTTAATCGATCACATAGTTATGTAACAACAGTTAATCGATCACATAGTTATGAATGTACATATCGCAACAGCAGCAGGATTTTGACAATAAGCGACACCGAGATCGATGATCGATTCCTGAAATACAATCAATAGCAACCCTGAACATCGTCCGTACAGGATCAATAAGGTAGCGTCATAACAGCGGCAGACAATCGATGTGTCTAAATTCTGTGTCGGAACAATTGGGTATTCTTCCCCTGCTGGTGCAACAGCTCAGAATCAACATGCACAAGAATGCCCTCAGAATGGTCAGAATAGATTTGTCAGTGGTGCGGGGCATGGCAATAGCTAGAATAGATTTGTAAGTGGTTCGGGACATGGCAATAGCTAGAATAGATTTGTAAGTGGTTCGGGACATGGCAATAGCCAGAGGGAGCTTAGGTGGGGGTTTGTAGCTGACCACTCTGTGTATCTGGGAGGGGGGAAATGGGGAGGGGGGGGGTTGGTGACAGTTAGATGCCGCCATGACCGGCTACGACATTTAACTTAACTTAACGTCTGTATACTGGTTTAGAAGACCCCGCAGAGCCTGTATACAACCAGTTTCATTTACATCACCTTGCTCTAAAAGCTATGCACATCCAATTTATTCTTAATTGCATTAACGGTCCCTGCCTCCACCACCTCTCCTGGCAATGCATTCCAAGCATTCACAACTCTCTGGCTAAAAACAAATATTTCTTAATATCTAATCTAGACCTCTCTTTAGTCCGATTGTAGCTATGCCCTCTTGTCATTGTGGATGGACGTATTTAAAAAAAAACTTGTTATAGTCTAATTTATCCATTCCTCTGATCATCTTATAAATCTGTTTTAAGTCACCACGAATTCTTGTCTCTTCGAGACACTGTAGGCCGGTTTTTCTAAGTCTTTCCTCATAACTGTAATTCTGAAATTCCACTATCAGTTTTGTCGCTCTTTTTTGTATCCTTTCCAGCATGTTTATGTTCCCTCTACAATAAGGACTCCAATCCTGTACACAGTACTCCAATCTAGGTCTAACTAATGCTTTATACAGTTTGACTATCACTTCCTTGCTCCTATGTTTAATATTTCTTTTTATCATACCTAACATTGCATTTGCCTTTTTCACTGCTACCTTAACTTGCTCACTCACCTTACCTGTATGATCTATTATAACCCCTAGGTCCCTTTCCTTATCTATCTTTCTAATATTGTTCTCTCCAATTTTGTAATTATGTTCCATATTGGATCTACCCATGTGGATGACTGTACATTTATCTACATTAAACTCCATTTGCCAGATTACAGACCATTCTCGAATTGTATCTAAATCCGACCTCAATATATCCACTTCTGCTTTAGATGAAACACTACTGCATAGTTTTGTGTCATCAGCAAATTTTGCAATCATGGATCCCATATCAATGTCCAAATCATTTATATATAACAAGAAAAAAAATTGGTCCCAAAACCGAGCCATGTGGCACTCCACTTTTCACTTCACACTACTCAGAGTGCTCCTTATTTATGCCCACCCTTTGCCTTCATCCGGTTAACCAATCTTCAATCCATTTGGCAACTTCCCCACCTATTCCATGTGATTTTAACTTTCGAAATAATCTTTGATGAGGTACTCTATCAAAGGCCTTTGCAAAATCTAGATAAATAACGTCCACTGGCTCCCCTTTATCTATCATTTTGGTAACCTCCTCCATGAATTCTAACAGATTTGTTAAGTATGATCACCCTCTAGTAAATCCATGCTGACTATTTGTAATTATATTAAATTTGTCTAAATGCATTACAATGTTTTCTTGATTATTGACTCTAACAATTTACAGACTATGCTCGTTAAACTCACCGGTCTATAATTTGCTGAATCTGGTTTTTTGCCCTTTTTGAATAAGGGGATCACTCCTGCATCTTTCCAATCCCGTGGAACAATCCCTTTTGTAAGTGATTGAGAACATAATATAGCCAATGGTTTTGCTAGTTGGTCTCTAATTTCAAACATAAATTTTGAATGAACACCATCTTGACCTGGACATTTATTCACTTTCAACCCCTCCAATTTTTTAAAAACCATTTCCTCTGTAATACAGATTGATCTTAATCCTGCTGTATCCATGTCTCTTTGAAAAATATCTAAAGGCTCTGGGATCTCGGAGCAGTCCTCCTTTGTGAAGACTGTGCCAAAGTACTGATTGAGCAGATTAGCTGCCTCCCTATTCTCACTTATTATTTTCCCTGTACTGTCTATGAGAGGGACCACTTTGTCTTTCGTTCTTTGTTTATTTCTAACATAAGAGAAGAAGCTTTTACTGTCAGTCCTAATCCTCTGGGCAAGTTTTTTTTCGAAGTTATTTTTGCTGTTTTATTCGCTTTCTGAGATATGTTCTGCTTGTCCAAATATTTTACATATGTTTCTTTTGATTTACATGCCTCTATATATTTTTTCCAAGCTTTATTATTAGCTCTTCTACATTTCACTACAAATCTAGTTATCTACTTTTTACGCTTGGGGTTTACTTCCCTACATGGAACACATTCCTCTTTTAGCGTTTCTAGAACTGTTTTAAAACTTTTCCACTCCTGTTCAACATCTGTTCCTCCAACAATATCTTTCCAGATTATGTGGTTCGCTGCCTCTTTCATCCTTTTAACATCTGCCTTAGAGTAGTCGTATGTTCACGTGTTTATGTTTTCTTCTTTCCCTGCAATAAGATCCCAATGGATGATTTGAAGGTCACTTGAGCCAAACAATTCCCCAACTGTAGCGTTTTCAATCATATTTTCCTCTGTAGTAAAAACTAGGTCGAGTGTATTTTTGCCTCTGGTGGCTGCTTCTACTTGTTGAATTAAAAAATTGTCTGTTATGCACTTAACAAAAGGTTTTGACTCTACAAGTGCTTCTGCCATATCCCATTTTATTTCTGGAAAGTTGAAATCCCCTATTAATAATAATTTCCCTTCACTTGCCTTTGCTTTGCTACTAATCAGCTCCTCATCTTCCTCTTTTTGACTTGATGGACATCTATAGCACACTCCAATCACTGTTTTTTCACTCCCACTTTCTATTTCTCCCCACACACTTTCATTTTGTTTACCACATGAAAAATCACCTTTGATCGTTATATTAACAGAATTTATACAGTATAATAAAACGCCACCTCCCTCATTCTTGTCTCCAACTCCCCTATCTTTCCTTAACATTGTATATCCTTCTATTTCAAGTTCACTATCTGCAATCTCCTCATATGTCCATGATTCTGTTAACCCTATTATATCTAGTTTTTCTTCTTCTACATACAGTTCCAATTCTTCTCTTTTATTTACTATGCTTCACACATTTGCATAAAAACATTTTAGTTTGTAATGTTGTTGGTTTTCCTGTTTTTGCTTCTGCTTTATCATTTTAGTGTTTGCTTTTTCACTACTTATTTCACACTTCCCTGACCCCAACTCTCCCCTTTGACTACATCCTCTATAGCACCCTATTGTAGGCCTATCTTTAGTCTCCTTCTTCATAGGCCTTACTAGTTTAAATTTCTAACACAATGATAGAACATATACTTTGCTACAACATGCTGTCCTATCTCATTTAGATGTAAACCTCCTCTATCTAACATTTTACTCATGTCTACTTTCACATCAATAAATTCCATTCCCATGTCCGCACACATCACCTATATCCTAAGATTGATACCAATTGTTTTGCTATCTAGAAAGTCTGACCCATCTGCTCTATCTAGATAGTCTGACCGATCTGCTCTATCTAGATAGTCTGACCCATCTGCTCTATCTAGATAGTCTGATCCATCTGCTCTATCTAAATTGCCCATCATTGTGACCTTTCTTTAGAGTGACGGAGATTCGGGGATAGTCATCCAATAACAATTAGCTTTCTGTTGTCTGGTGTATATGTTTTATGTTGTCTGGTGTATATGTTTTATGTTGTCTGGTGTATATGTTTTATGTTGTCTGGTGTATATGTTGTCTGGTGTATATGTTTTCTGTTGTCTGGTGTATATGTTTTCTGGTGTATATGTTTTCTGTTGTCTGGTGTATATGTTTTCTGGTGTATATGTTTTCTGTTGTCTGGTGTATATGTAGTCTGATGTATATGTTTTCTGTTGTCTGGTGTATATGTTTTCTGTTGTCTGGTGTATATGTTGTCTGGTATATATGTTTTCCGTTGTCTGGTGTATATGTTGTCTGGTGTATATGTTTTATGTTGTCTGGTGTATATGTTGTCTGGTGTATATGTTTTATGTTGTCTGGTGTATATGTTTTATGTTGTCTGGTGTATATGTTGTCTGGTGTATGTGTTTTCTGTTGTCTGGTGTATATGTTTTCTGTTGTCTGGTGTATATGTTTTCTGTTGTCTGGTGTATATGTTTTATGTTGTCTGGTGTATATGTTGTCTGGTGTATATGTTTTCTGTTGTCTGGTGTATATGTTGTCTGGTGTATATGTTTTATGTTGTCTGGTGTATATGTTGTCTGGTGTATATGTTTTATGTTGTCTGGTGTATATATTTTCTGTTGTCTAGTGTATATGTTTTATGTTGTCTGGTGTATATGTTTTCTGTTGTCTGGTGTATGTGTTTTCTATTGTTTGGTGTATATGTTGTCCGGTGTATATGTTGTCTGGTGTATATGTTTTCTATTGTCTGGTGTATATGTTGTCTGTTGTCTGGTGTATATGTTGTCTGATGTATATGTTGTCCGGTGTATATGTTTTCTATTGTCTGGTAAATATGTTTTCTGTTGTCTGGTGTATATGTTGTCTGGCGTATGTGTTTTATGTTGTCTGGTGTATATGTTGTCTGGTGTATATGTTTTCTGTTGTCTAGTGTACATGTTTTCTGTTGTCTGGTGTATGTGTTTATGTTGTCTGGTGTATATGTTGTCTGGTGAATATGTTATCTGGTGTATATGTTTTCTGTTGTCTGGTGTATATGTTTTCTGTTGTCTGGTGTATATGTTGTCTGGTGTATATGTTGTCCGGTGTATATGTTTTATGTTGTCTGGTGTATGTGTTTTAAGTTGTCTGTTGTATATGTTGACTGGTGTTTGTGTTTTATGTTGTCTGTTGTATATGTTGACTGGTGTATGTGTTTTAAGTTGTCTGTTATATTTGTTGACTGGTGTATGTGTTTTATGTTGTCTGGTGTATATGTTTTATGTTGTCTGGTGTATATGTTTTATGTTGTCTGGTGTATGTGTTTTCTGTTGTCTGGTGTATATGTTTTCTGTTGTCTGGTGTATGTGTTTTCTATTGTTTGGTGTATATGTTTTCTGTTGTCTGGTGTATATGTTGTCTGGTGTATATGTTGTCTGGTGTATGTGTTTTATGTTGTCTGGTGTATATGTTGACTGGTGTTTGTGTTTTATGTTGTCTGGTGTGTATGTTGACAGGTGTATGTTTTTTATGTTGTCTGGTGTATATGTTGACTGGTGTATGTTTTTTATGTTGTCTGGTGTATATGTTGACTGGTATTTGTGTTTTATGTTGTCTGGTGTGTATGTTGACTGGTGTATGTGTTTTATGTTGTCTGGTGTGTATTTATTTAATGAAAGCTTACAGTATTCTTGTATTCATGATGCTGTCAATACTCAGCATTTTCCCACTAGTATCGGAATAACAAATGAAGACTTACGCAGTAATCTGGATGTCGTCCGCAGCTGTTCAGCCTCAATACTGTACCTGTCTGCAGTGTCCCTCATCTCCTCTCGGCAGTCCTCGATCACATCGATAACATACTCGGACTCTTGGTCAAAGACATCGATCAGCGAGTCGATGAACCAGCGCTGCCAAAGAATATAGAATATAGATTTAGCTGATCAAATCTTACAGATGGTTTAATTGTATAAGATTAATTCAAGAACTTGACAAGCACAATTCATTCAGAAACATTTCATCTATTTCCTGTGGACACATTTAGCAAGTTAATACGTAGCACAGTTTATCAATTTAAGATGAAAATAACAATAGAACATAGTACAACCAGATTCTAGGAAGAGTCCAAAGAGGTTTATTAGGGCCAGATACATGGCCAAATGGGAAACAGAACATACTGGCTACACAAGATACATGGCCAAATGGGAAACAGAACATACTGGCTACACAAGATACATGGCCAAATGGGAAACAGGACATACTGTCTACACAAGATACATGGCCAAATGGGAAACAGGACATACTGGCTACACAATATACATGGCCAAATGGGAAACAGAACATACTGGCTACACAAGATACATGGCCAAATGGGAAACAGAACATACTGGCTACACAAGATACATGGCCAAATGGGAAACAGGACATACTGTCTACACAAGATACATGGCCAAATGGGAAACAGGACATACTGGCTACACAATATACATGGCCAAATGGGAAACAGAACATTCTGGCTACACGATATACATGGCTAAATGGGAAAAAGGACATATTGGCTACACAATATTCATGGCCAAATGGGAAACAGAACATACTGGCTACACAAGATACATGGCCAAATGGGAAATAGATACTGGCTACACCAGATACATGGCCAAATGGGAAACAAAACATACTGGCTACACACACAACGATGCTTATTACCGGTTGAGCAAAAGAGAACATGTGGTGGTCTTCAGACTGCGCACATGTCACAACAGACTGAGGTACCACCTATTCAATAAACTGAAGATAGGTGGCACTGACGAATGTCCATGTGGTACAGGCAACATTTCCCCTGAACATCTGTTGCAAAATTGCCTGACTTGCGAGGACCAGAGAAAGCACACGAGGCCATCACCTGTGTCAATACTAAACAAGGTCTTGCCAGTGTCGTCAGCCTCAGGATGACCCCTGCTTTCTTTAAACAAATTCAAGTTAACGTCTGTCAGAATTAGGAAGAAGAAGAAGAACAAGAAGAAGAAGAATAACAAGAGGAAGAACAAAAAGAAGAACAAGAAGATAGCAGGGATCTAAACATATAATTTATAGTTGAGGAGAACGCTCCTGAGAAAATTGCGAAGAGTAAACTGGACAATATTGTTGTTGGAAAGTACTCGTGCCGATGTGAGATAGCTCTCTACCACATTTCACTGCAGTGGCAGTGTCGTAGCGACATAACTGATGACGTACCGACCACCAAATTGACGGCAGAGATACCTCTGGAACTGATGACGTAGCGGCCTTAGGATTTGATGTCATGGAGACCTCAGAACTGACGTCACAGACTTCATTATTATTCCGCCTGTGTTTATCAAGTGTGCACGCGTTGTGTGCGTGTGTGTTGGTGTGCATGCGTTGTGTGTGTGTGTGTTGGTGTGCATGCGTTGTGTGTGTGTGTGTTGGTGTGCACGCGTTGTGTGTGTGTGTGTGTTGGTGTGCACGCGTTGTGTGTGTGTGTGTTGGTGTGCACGCGGTGTGTGTGTGTGTATGTGTGTTAGTGTGCACGCGTTGTGTGTGTGTGTTGGTGTGCACGCGTTGTGTGTGTGTGTGTTGGTGTGCACGCGTTGTGTGTGTGTGTGTTGGTGTGCCCGCGTTGTGTGTGTGTGTGTTGGTGTGCACGCGCTGTGTGTGTGTTGGTGTGCACTCGGTGTGTGTGTGTGTGTTGGTGTGCCCGCGTTGTGTGTGTGTGTGTTGGTGTGCACGCGCTGTGTGTGTGTTGGTGTGCACTCGGTGTGTGTGTGTGTGTTGGTGTGCACGCGTTGTGTGTGTGCACTTGTTGTGTGTGTGTGTTGGTGTGCACGCGTTGTGTGCGTGTGTTGGTGTGCATGCGTTGTGTGTGTGTGTGTTGGTGTGCACGCGTTGTGTGTGTGTGTGTGTTGGTGTGCACGCGTTGTGTGTGTGTGTGTTGGTGTGCACGCGTTGTGTGTGTGTGTATGTGTGTTAGTGTGCACGCGGTGTGTGTGTATGTGTGTTAGTGTGCACGCGTTGTGTGTGTGTGTTGGTGTGCACGCGTTGTGTGTGTGTGTTGGTGTGCACGCGTTGTGTGTGTGTGTGTTGGTGTGCCCGCGTTGTGTGTGTGTGTGTTGGTGTGCACGCGCTGTGTGTGTGTTGGTGTGCACTCGGTGTGTGTGTGTGTGTGTTGGTGTGCACGCGTTGTGTGTGTGCACTTGTTGTGTGTGTGTGTTGGTGTGCACGCGTTGTGTGTGTGTGTTGGTGTGCACGCGTTGTGTGTGTGTGTGTTGGTGTGCACGCGTTCTGTGTGTGTGTGTGTGTGTGTTGGTGTGCACGCGTTGTGTGTGTTGGTGTGCACGCGTTGTGTGTGTGTGTGTTGGTGTGCACGCGTTGTGTGTGTGTGTTGGTATGCACGCGTTGTGTGTGTGTGTGTTGGTGTGCACGCGTTGTGTGTGAGTGTGTTGGTGTGCACGCGTTGTGTGTGTGTGTGTTGGTGTACACGCGTTGTGTGTGTGTGTGTGTTGGTGTGCACGCGCTGTGTGTGTGTGTGTTGGTGTACACTCGGTGTGTGTGTGTTGGTGTGCACGCGTTGTGTGTGTGTGTTGGTGTGCACTCGTTGTCTGTGTGTGTTGGTGTGCACGCGTTGTGTGTGTTGGTGTGCACTTGTTGTGTGTTTGTGTTGGTGTGCACGCGTTGTGTGTGTGTGTGTGTTGGTGTGCACGCGTTGTGTGTGTTGGTGTGCACGCGTTGTGTGTGTGTGTTGGTGTGCACGCGTTGTGTGTGTGTGTGTGTGTTGGTGTGCACGCGCTGTGTGTGTGTGTGTTGGTGTACACTCGGTGTGTGTGTGTTGGTGTGCACGCGTTGTGTGTGTGTGTGTTGGTGTGCTCTCGTTGTCTGTGTGTGTGTTGGTGTGCACGCGTTGTGTGTGTGTGTTGGTGTGCACGCGTTGTGTGTTTGTGTTGGTGTGCACGCGTTGTGTGTGTGTGTTGGTGTGCACGCGTTGTGTGTGTTGGTGTGCACGCGTTGTGTGTGTGTGTTGGTGTGCACGCGTTCTGTGTGTGTGTGTGTTGGTGTGCACGCGTTGTGTGTGTGTGTTGGTGTGCACGCGTTGTGTGTGTGTGTTGATGTGCACGCGTTGTGTGTGTGTGTGTGTTGGTATGCGCGCGTTGTGTGTGTGTGTTGGTGTGCACGCGTTGTGTGTGTGTGTGTGTGTTGGTGTGCATGCGTTGTGCGTGTGTGTTGGTGTGTACGCGTTGTGTGTGTGTGTGTTGGTGTGCACGCGTTGTGTGTGTGTTGGTGTGCACGCGTTGTGTGTGTGTGTGTTGGTGTGCACGCGTTGTGTGTGTGTGTGTTGGTGTGCACGCGTTGTGTGTGTGTGTGTGTTGGTGTGCACGCGTTGTGTGTGTGTTGGTGTGCACGCGTTGTATGTGTGTGTGTTGGTGTGCACGCGTTGTGTGTGTGAATGTGTGTTGGTGTGCACGCGTTGTGTGTGTGTGTGTGTGTTGGTGTGCACGCGTTGTGTGTGTGTGTTGGTGTGCACGCGTTGTGTGTGTGTGTTGGTGTGCACGCGTTGTGTGTGTGAATGTATGTTGGTGTGCACGCGTTGTGTGTGTGTGTGTGTGTTTGTGTGCACGCGTTGTGTGTGTGTTGGTGTGCATGCGTTGTGTGTGTGTGTGTTGGTGTGCACGCGTTGTGTGTGTGTGTTGGTGTGCACGCGTTGTGTGTGTGTGTGTTGGTGTGCACGCGTTGTGTGTGTTGGTGTGCACGCGTTGTGTGTGTGTTGGTGTGCACGCGTAGTGTGTGTGTGTGTTGGTGTGCACGCGTTGTGTGTGTGTGTTGGTGTGCACGCGTTGTGTGTGTGTGTTGGTGTGCACGCGTTGTGTGTGTGTGTAGGTGTGCACGCGTTGTGTGTGTGTGTGTGTGTAGGTGTGCACGCGTTGTATGTGTGTGTGTGTGTTGATGTGCACGCGTTGTGTGTGTGTGTTGGTGTGCACGCGTTGTGTGTGTGTGTTGGTGTGCACGCGTTGTGTGTGTGTGTGTGTTGGTGTGCACGCGTTGTGTGTGTGTGTTGGTGTGCACGCGTTGTCAGTGTATGTGTATGTGTGTTGGTGTGCACGCGTTGTCAGTGTATGTGTGTTGGTGTGCACGCGTTGTCAGTGTATGTGTATGTGTGTTGGTTGGTATGCACGCGTTGTCAGTTTTTGTGTATGTGTGTTGGTGTGCACGCGTTGTGTGTGTGTGTTGGTGTGCACGCGTTGTCAGCGTATGTGTATGTGTGTTGGTGTGCACGCGTTGTCAGTGTATGTGTATGTGTGTTAGTGTGCACGTGTTGTCAGTGTATGTGTGTTGGTGTGCACGCGTTGTGTGCGTGTGTTGGTGTGCACGTGTTGTCAGTGTATGTGTGTTGGTGTGCACGCGTTGTGTGTGTGCACTTGTTGTGTGTGTGTGTTGGTGTGCACGCGTTGTGTGCGTGTGTTGGTGTGCATGCGTTGTGTGTGTGTGTGTTGGTGTGCACGCGTTGTGTGTGTGTGTTGGTGTGCACGCGTTGTGTGTGTGTGTGTTGGTGTGCACGCGTTGTGTGTGTGTGTATGTGTGTTAATGTGCACGCGGTGTGTGTGTGTATGTGTGTTAGTGTGCACGCGTTGTGTGTGTGTGTTGGTGTGCACGCGTTGTGTGTGTGTGTGTTGGTGTGCACGCGTTGTGTGTGTGTGTGTTGGTGTGCCCGCGTTGTGTGTGTGTGTGTTGGTGTGCGCGCGCTGTGTGTGTGTTGGTGTGCACTCGGTGTGTGTGTGTGTGTTGGTGTGCACGCGTTGTGTGTGTGCACTTGTTGTGTGTGTGTGTTGGTGTGCACGCGTTGTGTGTGTGTTGGTGTGCACGCGTTGTGTGTGTGTGTGTTGGTGTGCACGCGTTCTGTGTGTGTGTGTGTGTGTGTGTTGGTGTGCACGCGTTGTGTGTGTTGGTGTGCACGCGTTGTGTGTGTGTGTGTTGGTGTGCACGCGTTGTGTGTGTGTGTTGGTATGCACGCGTTGTGTGTGTGTGTGTTGGTGTGCACGCGTTGTGTGTGAGTGTGTTGGTGTGCACGCGTTGTGTGTGTGTGTGTTGGTGTACACGCGTTGTGTGTGTGTGTGTGTTGGTGTGCACGCGCTGTGTGTGTGTGTTGGTGTACACTCGGTGTGTGTGTGTTGGTGTGCACGCGTTGTGTGTGTGTGTTGGTGTGCACTCGTTGTCTGTGTGTGTTGGTGTGCACGCGTTGTGTGTGTGTGTTGGTGTGCACTTGTTGTGTGTTTGTGTTGGTGTGCACGCGTTGTGTGTGTGTGTGTGTTGGTGTGCACGCGTTGTGTGTGTTGGTGTGCACGCGTTGTGTGTGTGTGTTGGTGTGCACGCGTTGTGTGTGTGTGTGTGTGTTGGTGTGCACGCGCTGTGTGTGTGTGTGTTAGTGTACACTCGGTGTGTGTGTGTTGGTGTGCACGCGTTGTGTGTGTGTGTGTTGGTGTGCTCTCGTTGTCTGTGTGTGTGTTGGTGTGCACGCGTTGTGTGTGTGTGTTGGTGTGCACGCGTTGTGTGTTTGTGTTGGTGTGCACGCGTTGTGTGTGTGTGTGTGTTGGTGTGCACGCGTTGTGTGTGTTGGTGTGCACGCGTTGTGTGTGTGTGTTGGTGTGCACGCGTTCTGTGTGTGTGTGTGTTGGTGTGCACGCGTTGTGTGTGTGTGTTGGTGTGCACGCGTTGTGTGTGTGTCTTGATGTGCACGCGTTGTGTGTGTGTGTGTTGGTATGCGCGCGTTGTGTGTGTGTGTTGGTGTGCACGCGTTGTGTGTGTGTGTGTGTGTTGGTGTGCATGCGTTGTGCGTGTGTGTTGGTGTGTACGCGTTGTGTGTGTGTGTGTTGGTGTGCACGCGTTGTGTGTGTGTTGGTGTGCACGCGTTGTGTGTGTGTGTGTTGGTGTGCACGCGTTGTGTGTGTGTGTTGGTGTGCACGCGTTGTGTGTGTGTGTGTGTTGGTGTGCACGCGTTGTGTGTGTGTTGGTGTGCACGCGTTGTATGTGTGTGTGTTGGTGTGCACGCGTTGTGTGTGTGAATGTGTGTTGGTGTGCACGCGTTGTGTGTGTGTGTGTGTGTTGGTGTGCACGCGTTGTGTGTGTGTGTTGGTGTGCACGCGTTGTATGTGTGTGTGTGTGTGTGTGTTGGTGTGCACGCGTTGTGTGTGTGAATGTATGTTGGTGTGCACGCGTTGTGTGTGTGTGTGTGTGTTTGTGTGCAAGCGTTGTGTGTGTGTTGGTGTGCATGCGTTGTGTGTGTGTGTGTTGGTGTGCACGCGTTGTGTGTGTGTGTTGGTGTGCACGCGTTGTGTGTGTGTGTGTTGGTGTGCACGCGTTGTGTGTGTGTGTGTGTTGGTGTGCACGCGTTGTGTGTGTGTTGGTGTGCACGCGTAGTGTGTGTGTGTGTTGGTGTGCACGCGTTGTGTGTGTGTGTTGGTGTGCACGCGTTGTGTGTGTGTGTTGGTGTGCACGCGTTGTGTGTGTGTGTAGGTGTGCACGCGTTGTGTGTGTGTGTGTGTTGGTGTGCACGCGTTGTGTGTGTGTGTTGGTGTGCACGCGTTGTGTGTGTGTGTTGGTGTGCACGCGTTGTGTGTGTGTGTTGGTGTGCACGCGTTGTGTGTGTGTGTGTGTTGGTGTGCACGCGTTGTGTGTGTGTGTTGGTGTGCACGCGTTGTCAGTGTATGTGTATGTGTGTTGGTGTGCACGCGTTGTCAGTGTATGTGTGTTGGTGTGCACGCGTTGTCAGTGTATGTGTATGTGTGTTGGTTGGTATGCACGCGTTGTCAGTTTTTGTGTATGTGTGTTGGTGTGCACGCGTTGTGTGTGTGTGTTGGTGTGCACGCGTTGTCAGCGTATGTGTATGTGTGTTGGTGTGCACGCGTTGTCAGTGTATGTGTATGTGTGTTAGTGTGCACGTGTTGTCAGTGTATGTGTGTTGGTGTGCACGCGTTGTGTGCGTGTGTTGGTGTGCACGTGTTGTCAGTGTATGTGTGTTGGTGTGCACGCGTTGTGTGTGTGCACTTGTTGTGTGTGTGTGTTGGTGTGCACGCGTTGTGTGCGTGTGTTGGTGTGCATGCGTTGTGTGTGTGTGTGTTGGTGTGCACGCGTTGTGTGTGTGTGTGTGTTGGTGTGCACGCGTTGTGTGTGTGTGTGTTGGTGTGCACGCGTTGTGTGTGTGTGTATGTGTGTTAATGTGCACGCGGTGTGTGTGTGTATGTGTGTTAGTGTGCACGCGTTGTGTGTGTGTGTTGGTGTGCACGCGTTGTGTGTGTGTGTGTTGGTGTGCACGCGTTGTGTGTGTGTGTGTTGGTGTGCCCGCGTTGTGTGTGTGTGTGTTGGTGTGCGCGCGCTGTGTGTGTGTTGGTGTGCACTCGGTGTGTGTGTGTGTGTGTTGGTGTGCACGCGTTGTGTGTGTGCACTTGTTGTGTGTGTGTGTTGGTGTGCACGCGTTGTGTGTGTGTTGGTGTGCACGCGTTGTGTGTGTGTGTGTTGGTGTGCACGCGTTCTGTGTGTGTGTGTGTGTGTGTGTTGGTGTGCACGCGTTGTGTGTGTTGGTGTGCACGCGTTGTGTGTGTGTGTGTTGGTGTGCACGCGTTGTGTGTGTGTGTTGGTATGCACGCGTTGTGTGTGTGTGTGTTGGTGTGCACGCGTTGTGTGTGAGTGTGTTGGTGTGCACGCGTTGTGTGTGTGTGTGTTGGTGTACACGCGTTGTGTGTGTGTGTGTGTTGGTGTGCACGCGCTGTGTGTGTGTGTTGGTGTACACTCGGTGTGTGTGTGTTGGTGTGCACGCGTTGTGTGTGTGTGTTGGTGTGCACTCGTTGTCTGTGTGTGTTGGTGTGCACGCGTTGTGTGTGTGTGTTGGTGTGCACTTGTTGTGTGTTTGTGTTGGTGTGCACGCGTTGTGTGTGTGTGTGTGTTGGTGTGCACGCGTTGTGTGTGTTGGTGTGCACGCGTTGTGTGTGTGTGTTGGTGTGCACGCGTTGTGTGTGTGTGTGTGTGTTTGTGTGCACGCGCTGTGTGTGTGTGTGTTGGTGTACACTCGGTGTGTGTGTGTTGGTGTGCACGCGTTGTGTGTGTGTGTGTTGGTGTGCTCTCGTTGTCTGTGTGTGTGTTGGTGTGCACGCGTTGTGTGTGTGTGTTGGTGTGCACGCGTTGTGTGTTTGTGTTGGTGTGCACGCGTTGTGTGTGTGTGTGTGTTGGTGTGCACGCGTTGTGTGTGTTGGTGTGCACGCGTTGTGTGTGTGTGTTGGTGTGCACGCGTTCTGTGTGTGTGTGTGTTGGTGTGCACGCGTTGTGTGTGTGTGTTGGTGTGCACGCGTTGTGTGTGTGTCTTGATGTGCACGCGTTGTGTGTGTGTGTGTGTTGGTATGCGCGCGTTGTGTGTGTGTGTTGGTGTGCACGCGTTGTGTGTGTGTGTGTGTGTTGGTGTGCATGCGTTGTGCGTGTGTGTTGGTGTGTACGCGTTGTGTGTGTGTGTGTTGGTGTGCACGCGTTGTGTGTGTGTTGGTGTGCACGCGTTGTGTGTGTGTGTGTTGGTGTGCACGCGTTGTGTGTGTGTGTGTTGGTGTGCACGCGTTGTGTGTGTGTGTGTGTTGGTGTGCACGCGTTGTGTGTGTGTTGGTGTGCACGCGTTGTATGTGTGTGTGTTGGTGTGCACGCGTTGTGTGTGTGAATGTGTGTTGGTGTGCACGCGTTGTGTGTGTGTGTGTGTGTTGGTGTGCACGCGTTGTGTGTGTGTGTTGGTGTGCACGCGTTGTATGTGTGTGTGTGTGTGTGTGTTGGTGTGCACGCGTTGTGTGTGTGAATGTATGTTGGTGTGCACGCGTTGTGTGTGTGTGTGTGTGTTTGTGTGCACGCGTTGTGTGTGTGTTGGTGTGCATGCGTTGTGTGTGTGTGTTGGTGTGCACGCGTTGTGTGTGTGTGTTGGTGTGCACGCGTTGTGTGTGTGTGTGTTGGTGTGCACGCGTTGTGTGTGTGTGTGTGTTGGTGTGCACGCGTTGTGTGTGTGTGTTGGTGTGCACGCGTAGTGTGTGTGTGTGTTGGTGTGCACGCGTTGTGTGTGTGTGTTGGTGTGCACGCGTTGTGTGTGTGTGTTGGTGTGCACGCGTTGTGTGTGTGTGTAGGTGTGCACGCGTTGTGTGTGTGTGTGTGTGTTGGTGTGCACGCGTTGTGTGTGTGTGTTGGTGTGCACGCGTTGTGTGTGTGTGTTGGTGTGCACGCGTTGTGTGTGTGTGTTGGTGTGCACGCGTTGTGTGTGTGTGTGTGTTGGTGTGCACGCGTTGTGTGTGTGTGTTGGTGTGGACGCGTTGTCAGTGTATGTGTATGTGTGTTGGTGTGCACGCGTTGTCAGTGTATGTGTGTTGGTGTGCACGCGTTGTCAGTGTATGTGTATGTGTGTTGGTTGGTATGCACGCGTTGTCAGTTTTTGTGTATGTGTGTTGGTGTGCACGCGTTGTGTGTGTGTGTTCGTGTGCACGCGTTGTCAGCGTATGTGTATGTGTGTTGGTGTGCACGCGTTGTCAGTGTATGTGTATGTGTGTTAGTGTGCACGTGTTGTCAGTGTATGTGTGTTGGTGTGCACGCGTTGTGTGCGTGTGTTGGTGTGCACGTGTTGTCAGTGTATGTGTGTTGGTGTGCACGCGTTGTGTGTGTGTGTGTGTGTTAGTGTGCACTCATTATCAGTGTATGTGTATTGATGTGCACGCGTTGTGTGTGTATGTGTGTGTTAGTGTGCACTCATTGTCAGTGTATGTGAATGTGTATTGGTGTGCACGTGTTGTCAGTGTATGTGTATGTGTGTTGGTGTACACGCGTTGTGTGTATGTATGTGTGTTGGTGTGCACTCGTTGTCAGTGTATGTGTGTTGGTGTGCACGTGTTGTGTGTGTATGTATGTGTGTTGGTGTGCACGTGATGTGTGTGTGTATGTGTGTTGGTGTGCACGTATTGTCAGTGTATGTGTGTTGGTGTCCACGCTTTGTGTGTGTATGTGTATGTGTGTTGGTGTTCTTGCGTTGTCAGTGTATGTGTATGTGTGTTGGTGTGCACGTGTTGTCAGTGTATGTGTTTGTGTGTTGATTTGTACGCGTTGTCAGTGTGTGTGTATGTGTGTTGGTGCGCACGCGATGTCAGTGTATGTGTATGTGTGTTGGTGTGCACTCGTTGTCAGTGTATGTGTGTTGGTGTGAACGCGTTGTGTGTGTATGTATGTGTGTTGGTGTGCACGTGTTGTTAGTGTATGTGTATGTGTGTTGGTGTGCACGTGTTGTCAGTGTATGTGTGTTGGTGTGCACGTGTTGTCAGTGTATGTGTATGTGTGTTGGTGTGCACGTGTTGGCAGTGTATGTGTATGTGTGTTGCTGTGCATTCGTTTCAGTGCTTACCTCTAATTGTATTTGCATTATAAAGTGTTTACTTGTTCTAGTGTGCATGTGCATGTGTGTGTGAGAGAGAGCGTTTGTTTCGAACTCAACAATATCGTGGCAACCGGAGACGTCGAATAAAGTGTAAGATTCAGTAAACATGTCAACAAACTCCGGTAATAGGATCAATATTGGAACTCGGTTCCTACGTGGTGGTCGAGCGAGCATTACCAGACACTACAATGGACGTGTTGTTTTCCGGTGGTTAGGTAGTCAATGTGGCGTCTGGCAACCACGTTCAGATGTGGATACCATAGAAAGGGTCAACCAGCAGGTGGGTGGGTCAAACAGGGGGAGACGTGGAGGGGTGGGGGTCAGTCAGCAGGTGGGTGGGTCAAACAGGGGGAGACGTGGAGGGGTGGGGGTCAGTCAGCAGGTGGGTGGGTCAAACAGGGGGAGACGTGGAGGGGTAGGGGTCAGTCAGCAGGTGGCTGTGTCAAACAGGGGGAGACGTGGAGGGGTGGGGGTCAGTCAGCAGGTGGGTGGGTCAAACAGGGGGAGACGTGGAGGGGTGGGGGTCAGTCAGCAGGTGGGTGGGTCAAACAGGGGGAGACGTGGAGGAGTGGGGGTCAGTCAGCAGGTGGGTGGGTCAAACAGGGGGAGACGTGAAGGAGTGGGGGTCAGTCAGCAGGTGGGTGGGTCAAACAGGACGGGCAGACAACATGGAGTCTCGTAGACATTTCTCGTATATCCGGATCAGTAGCTGAGAATTAAATTCACTTTAACAATCTTGACATCGTCTCGTGCTTCTGTAATGATGACATCAGCACCAGGTGAAAAAAAGATCCTGTCGTGCCATGCAGCGGATAGGAAATATGGTGTTAGGCCCACATGATGTTAGGCTCATATGGTGTTAGGCACATATGGTGTTAGGCTCATACGGTGTTAGGCACATATGGTGTTAGGCCCACATGATGTTAGGCTCATATGGTGTTAGGCACATATGGTGTTAGGCACATATGGTGTTAGGCACATATGGTGTTAGGCACATATGGTGTTAGGCTCATATGGTGTTAGGCTCATATGGTGTTATGCCCATATGGTGTTAGGCACATATGGTGTTAGGCACATATGGTGTTAGTGGATAACGTGGTCAGCATCACTCCGGCCGGCTTTTCTTCCCGGACTGAACCTGTACCCATTTAAGGCTGGGTCGACCCGGGATCCATTGTGGTCTGAATAAACCATTTCCGCCTCAATTGGGGAATGAATCCAGGACCACTCAGATGCAAAGCCAGCGCGCTAACCACTACACTTCAGGTGGAGACTAGATTAATCATATTCCTCATCTCCTTTGCCCAAGTTCCCATCTTCTCTATTTATTCCTCCCTCGTTTTATTTTCTTGCTTCTATCTCATCGCATCACTACACACAGACAGACACACAGACAGACACACAGACAGACACACAGACAGACACACAGACAGACACACAGACAGACACACAGACAGACACACAGACAGACACACAGACAGACACACAGACAGACACACAGACAGACACACAGACAGACACACAGACAGACACACAGACAGACACACAGACAGACACACAGACATACTTATAGACCAACAGACACATATATAGATGAGGTAGATATATGAGTTAGATAGATTAGATAGATAAGAGAGACAGACAGATGAGACATTCAGACTGGTGAAAAAGACATACAGGCAGGCAAGGCGGCGGGCTTAAGCTGGCGGAATGTCGTTTGGGCGGATGGATGGACAGACAGACATACAGATGAGACTGATGAGACAGACAGACAGGCAGGCGGGCGGTCGTTTGTGTGGGCGGTCGGACGGACGGACAGACAGAAATATGAGACAGACAGATGAGATAGACAGACATATGAGACAGACAGAATCATGCGACAGGCAGACAGACATGCAGGCGAGCATCGTTTGGGCGGACGGACGGGTACAGTGCCGGGTTCCCCGTTTCGAAAGGGCCCAAACTTTATTACTGGAGGTCCTTCTCGGATGCCTCGTGGAGTCAGGAGGCACGAGAATAGAGCTACTGGCCAAACAAAACCAAAAACAAAGGAAAGAGCACTTAAAATAATGCACTGGAAGGCTGAAGGCGTCAACAGCAAAAGAGACGGTTATAGTAAAAAACTAGAGCTTGAGAATATCCTATATGAAGAGCAAGTAAATGTATGCTGCTTGCAAGAAACGCATCTCAATAAAGATATAGCCTTCAAAATTAGGATACCAGTGCTATATGTCTGACAGACAAGAAAGGCAGAAGGGTGGAATACTGACACTTGTGAGAAATAGCATCAATGCTTATCAGCAGGAAGTGTATATGGAGGGGGCAGAATACCAGATGATGCATCTCAAGACAGAATGTACAGAATTCCACCTGCTAAATTATTACTGTCCGAGTGATCGTCCACTGGCACTGAATATGATTGCAACAAAGGAAAGGCTGATTGTGTGTGGAGACTTCAATAGCCACTCACAGAGCTGGGGCTAGACACGGTCCTAACAAAGGATAGGCTGATTGTGTGTGGAGACTTCAATAGCCACTCACAGAGCTGGGGCTAGACACGGTCCTAACAAAGGATAGGCTGATTGTGTGTGGAGACTTCAATAGCCACTCACAGAGCTGGGGCTAGACACGGTCCTAACAAAGGATAGCCAGATGCCCTCTACCCTTAATGTGCCCGGCTCTAGGATAGCTAAATGTCCTCTACCCTTAATGTGTCCTGCTCTAGGAGGACTAAATGTCCTCTGCCCTTAATGTGTCCTGCTCTAGGAGGACTAAATGTCCTCTACCCTTAATGTGTCCTGCTCTAGGAGGACTAAATGTCCTCTGCCCTTAATATGTCCTGCTCTAGGAGGACTAAATGTCCTCTACCCTTAATGTGTCCTGCTCTAGGAGGACTAAATGTCCTCTACCCTTAATGTGTCCTGCTCTAGGAGGACTAAATGTCATCTACCCTTAATGTGTCCTGCTCTAGGAGGACTAAATGTCCTCTGCCCTTAATGTGTCCTGCTCTAGGAGGACTAAATGTCCTCTGCCCTTAATGTGTCCTGCTCTAAGAGGACTAAATGTGTCCTGCTCTAGGAGGACTAAATGTCCTCTATCCTTAATGTGTCCTGCTCTAGGAGGACTAAATGTCCTCTACCCTTAATGTGTCCTGCTCTAGGAGGACTAAATGTCCTCTACCCTTAATGTGTCCTGCTCTAGGAGGGCTAAATGTCCTCTACCCTTAATGTGTCCTGCTCTAGGAGGGCTAAATGTCCTCTGCCCTTAATGTGTCCTGCTCTAGGAGGACTAAATGTCCTCTGCCCTTAATGTGCCCTGCTCTAGGAGGACTAAATGTCCTCTGCCCTTAATGTGTCCTGCTCTAAGAGGGCTAAATGTCCTCTGCCCTTAATGTGTCCTGCTCTAGGAGGACTAAATGTCCTCTGCCCTTAATGTGTCCTGCTCTAGGAGGACTAAATGTTCTCTGCCCTTAATGTGTCCTGCTCTAGGAGGACTAAATGTCCTCTACCCTTAATGTGTCCTGCTCTAGGAGGACTAAATGTCCTCTACCCTTAATGTGTCCTGCTCTAGGAGGACTAAATGTCCTCTGCCCTTAATGTGTCCTGCTCTAGGAGGACTAAATGTCCTCTACCCTTAATGTGTCCTGCTCTAGGAGGACTAAATGTCCTCTGCCCTTAATGTGTCCTGCTCTAGGAGGACTAAATGTCCTCTACCCTTAATGTGTCCTGCTCTAGGAGGACTAAATGTCCTCTACCCTTAATGTGTCCTGCTCTAGGAGGACGAAATGTCCTCTACCCTTAATGTGTCCTGCTCTAGGAGGACTAAATGTCCTCTGCCCTTAATGTGTCCTGCTCTAGGAGGGCTAAATGTCCTCTGCCCTTAATGTGTCCTGCTCTAGGAGGGCTAAATGTCCTCTGCCCTTAATGTGTCCTGCTCTAGGAGGACTAAATGTCCTCTACCCTTAATGTGCCCTGCTCTAGGAGGACTAAATGTCTTCTGCCCATAATGTGTCCTGCTCTAAGAGGGCTAAATGTCCTCTGCCCTTAATGTGTCCTGCTCTAGGGGGACTAAATGCCCTCTGCCCTTAATGTGTCCTGCTCTAGGATAGCTAAATGTCCTCTGCCCCTAATGTGCCCTGCTCTAGGAGGGCTAGATGTCCTCTACCCTTAATGTGCCCTGCTCTAGGAGGACTAAATGTCCTCTGCCCTTAATGTGTCCTGGTCTAGGAGGACTAAATGTCATCTGCCCTTAATCTGTCCTGCTCTATGAGGGCTTAATGTCCTATGCCCTTAATGTGTCCTGCTCTAGGAGGACTAAATGTCCTCTGCCCTTAATGTGTCCTGCTCTAGGATAGCTAAATGTCCTCTGCCCTTAATGTGCCCTGCTCTAGGAGGGCTAGATGTCCTCTACCCTTAATGTGCTCTGCTCTAGGAGGGCTAAATGTCCTCTGCCCTTAATGTGTCCTGCTCTATGATGGGCTGAAGACGCCCTACTGTAATTTTATTGTTTATATTCTCTACATGATGGTGTAGCAGAACCCATGCATAACCCTCTTCAGTAGGCTCTAACGCCATGCCTTATAGAATAGGTTGCAGTGCAACTATTCATTGCTCCTTGAACGGGCTCTAGAAATCCAAGCTCGTCTAAGCCGACCCACTGCCCACTAACACTAGACTGACCTTCACAGTGGTCAAGAACTGTCGATGAGCCTCGTGGCACACTACAGCCAGTAGGACCCAGGTCTACTTTATTAAGTTTGCCAAGGGATGTAATTAGAGCCACTGTAACTGACAAAGAAACGTAAAGAGTTGTCAGTACATACAACAACTACAACATGACACTGGACAGTAGGTCTTTACAACAGAGAATGGCCAACAGCATGACACTGGACAATAGAGCTTTACAACAAGAGAATGGCCAACAGCATGACACTGGACAATAGAGCTTTACAACAAGAAAATGGCCAACAGCATGACACTGGACAATAGGGCTTTACAACAAGAGAATGGCCAACAGCATGACACTGGACAATAGGGCTTTACAACAAGAGAATGGCCAACATCATGACACTGGACAATAGGGCTTTACAACAAGAGAATGGCCAACAGCATGACACTGGACAATAGGGCTTTACAACAAGAGAATAGCCAACAGCATGACACTGGACAATAGGGCTTTACAACAATAGAATGGCCAACATCATGACACTGGACAATAGGGCTTTACAACAAGAGAATGGCCAACAGCATGACACTGGACAATAGGGCTTAACAACAAGGGAATGGCCAACAGCATGACACTGGACAATAGGGCTTTACAGCAAGAGAATGGCCAACAACTACAGCATGACACTGGACAATAGGGCTTTACAACAAGAGAATGGCCAGAATCATGACACTGGACAATAGGGCTTTACAACAAGAGAATGGCCAACAACATGACACTGGACAATAGGGCCTTACAGCAAGAGAATGGCCAACAACTACAGCATGACACTGGACAAAAGGGCTTTACAGCAAAAGAGAATGGCCAACAGCATGACACTGGACAATAGGGCTTTACAACAAGAGAATGGCCAACAGCATGACACTGGACAATAGGGCTTTACAGCAAGAGAATGGCCAACAGCAGAACACTGGACAATAGGGCTTTACAACAAGGGAATGGCCAACAGCAGAACACTGGACAATAGGGCTTTACAGCAAGAGAATAGCCAACAGCATGACACTGGACAATAGGGCTTTACAACAAGAGAAGGACCAACAAAGTTAAGGATCGACGGTGTCAGTAAAACAGTCTAGGGGTATGGAGCCAAAATATAAGCAAACAGGAAGATTGAACATGAAAGATGATTGGACCTTCACGTGACTCTTGACGAAATAGGTAGATATACCCTCTGACTGCCGCCATCAATCACTTGTATAGTTTGCACACTTTATTTAGTAAATATTTAATTGTTTTGACATAGAGTAATTGTGAGCTTGACTAGGCAAAACATAACCTGAAGGGCCGCTATTTTCACATTGGACAACCACCGCCATAAATGTGTTTGATCTTAAACAATCTACGGTATAACACAGACTAGTCATTAAAATAGCCATGTTTTTTTTAGATAATCTCCCAGTGAAGGAGGTCGAGAGTACACGTTCAAAATGTATGAGTAGTCGACTTAACATGAGAGTAATAATGCCCCGAAGACTTGTGGGTAATTGGAAACAAGACGTTCTGACTTGGCTATGTTGGTGCTGTTACAGGTGAGGTGTGGGTTAGCCCCATTACAATTGTGAATACCTTGAGCTTGGCATTGTTCTGTTCAACAAACGATTCGAACCTCAACCTCTTACAGTCTGTGATGCTGCAATGTCCATATAGCTGACTTGGTTTCAATGTATATCCCATTTACTTGACAGTTTTGACTTATTTCTGTTCATTGTGGTACATGTACGCTCTACAACTTTCACGGTACGCGTTTATTTGACTGAGTATGGTCGTGTTTGTTGTCGTGCTGAAGTCAATGTATGGACCGGAAGCGGAAGTCAATGTATGAATGGGAAGCGGAAGTCAATGTATGAACCGCAAGCGGAAGTCAATGTATGAACCGAAAGTGGAAGTCGATGTATGAACGGGAAGCGGAAGTCAATGTATGAACCGGAAGTGGAAGTCAATGTATGAACGGGAAGCGAAAGTCAATATATGAACCGGAAGCGGAAGTCAATGTATGAACGGGAAGCGAAAGTCAATATATGAACCCGAAGCGGAAGTCAATGTATGAACCGGAAGCGAAAGTCAATATATGAACCGGAAGCGAAAGTCAATATATGAACCGGAAGCGGAAGTCAATGTATGAACGGGAAGCGGAAGTCAATGTATGAACCGGAAGCGGAAGTCAATGTATGAACCGGAAACTGAAGCAATTGTGAGAACGGGAAGCCGACGTATGTATGAACTTGCAGCTAAAGTATATGTGAACGGGATGATGAAGTCATTGTGTGAACGGGAAATGGCACATATAACCGACATCACTGCACCTGGGCGCCTCAATATGTTATCAATTCTTTAATATCGACGACTGAGCACGAACTCCGTAGCTTCAGTGGTGTCTTCGAAATTTGTCCTTGACTTCGCCTGGTGTAAATATGTGACAGCGTCATAAGTTCCAAGGGGCTAATGGTGGAAGTGACCGAGTCATGTTGAACACAAGAAGGAGCCACTCTAGCACCGTTTTGAGGTTTCTCCGACAGTAAACCTTATAACCTTGACTAAGATGTTATTGCACAACTGGTACCCAACAAGGGTCAAGAGGTCAGCAGGAATTTATCACAGATACTGAATAGTTGCAATAAGAGAGATATTTCTGGTAAAATGGAAGGTTGACCATAACAAAGTATTTTTGTAAGAACTGTCGAACTGTTGCCCCTGAGGCTCAAGATGGGGCTACTAGGCAAACGTTCCACCAGTCCTCAGCAGAATGTTTTCAAAAGCTACACAGACAAGCTTCGTTGGTTCAACTCATTATAGACCATTAGTTAAGGCCACTCTTACATACAGGCAAATGGGGTCAAAGGAAAAAGTAGGAGAAAACAACACACATAATGAAATACGTTCGTAACCTGTCAAAACTTAGACACTCTCTGTGACGAACTATGACTGCCGCGGACACGTAGGGTGGGAATTAGAGCATGCTACTTAAGTCATTGCACCTGTGCAATCAATCTCAATTGATGAAGGATCGACCAACTTGAGAGCACCGACTTAACAGAAAACCAGTCACATTGACCAGACCTGATTTGTAAGAGGCTGAGTGTATCAGACACGCTCTGAGAACTGATAAATCAAGCTAGTTTGTCAGACACGTATTGTGTGCAAACACAGATCTCAAGGACATCAGAGAATAATTATGTTCGAACAATGATCTAATGAAGAATAGAGAAGCGTTCTGCCCTAAAATATATCACAATAGAGATCAGAGAAGCATTGTGTACGAATAAAAATCTCAAAGATATCAGATAATCGTTGCATCTGAATAGAGATCTGAAGGAGCTCAGAGAACCGTTGTGTCCGAACAGAGATATTAGAGAAATCAGAAAAGCATTCCATCCAAACAAAGATCTTAAATTTATCAGAGAAACATTGTGTCAGAACAAAAACTTCAAAGAGATTAGAGGATGAAATGTCTATGAATTAGGTCACAAGAAGACCAGAGAAAACATTGCGTACGTAAAACAGATCTGAAAGTCCCGTAATTCTGCAGTTGATGTGACAACCGAGGCGTCAAATAGGACGCTGACAATCCAGGAGAAGCGAATTGAGAACTGACTTTTGTTGTAGATTGGTAGGCTGTGCTAGAGTAGTTTGAATTCAGACTAGTTAAATGAACGGAGAGAACCTGGGTAAAAGATATAACAGGGAACTAGATATACCCTAGGAAGACGAAACTGTAGACCGATACAGGGGAAGATGTACCCTGGAAAACGAAGATGTAGACCGATCCAGGGGGAGATGTACCCTGGAATACCAAACTGTAGACCGATCCAAGTGGAGGTGTACTCTGGGAAGACGAACCTGTAGACCGATCCAAGTGGAGATGTACTCTGAAGGGCCATCTCATGCCGGGTGCAACACGGTGAAGAGAAACGACAGGGCCGCAAGGAGAAAGAAAAAGCTAAATAGAGAGTTTGGTTTCCCACACCAAAGTATGATTAACCTGTCCATGTAGTCAGTCACCACGGAAAGGTGCTACTTATACACACACACGCATCGAAAACACATAGGTAGACACAATTACACATATATTTGTTATGATATTTGTATTAAAGTATAAAGTATCACTGCACGCCCGGCAGACTCAGAGCATGGAAAGTGATGACTGTCATAGATTGATGACTCACTGGCTGGTACGTTATATGCTCTAGCTTCCCATCTTCAACAACATCTGATGTCAAACTCCTGCAATGTTTGAGTGATTGTTCAACAAATACAGTGTCACCATTTACGAGGATGTCATTGGTTGGTTTCTCCACCTCGTCACCAATGTCCTGACCACATCTACTATTTGGAATCAATCTACACGGCCAATCAAGGACATTTATGGTTTTTAGTTGTCAGAAAAAGTGTTTGCGAATACCACAAATGTCCTGACCACATCTACTATTTGGAATCAATCTACACGGCCAATCAAGGACATTTATGGTTTTTAGTTGTCAGAAAAAGTGTTTGCGAATACCACAAATGTCCTGACCACATCTACTATTTGGAATCAATCTACACGGCCAATCAAGGACATTTATGGTTTTTAGTTGTCAGAAAAAGTGTTTGCGAATACCACAAATGTCCTGACCACATCTACTATTTGGAATCAATCTACACGGCCAATCAAGGACATTTATGGTTTTTAGTTGTCAGAAAAAGTGTTTGCGAATACCACAAATGTCCTGACCACATCTATTATTTGGAATCAATCTACACGGCCAATCAAGGACATTTATGGTTTTTAGTTGTTAGAAAAAGTGTTTGCGAATACCACATTGCAACTGCCAATGATTATAACATTTCATCGCAATTCTACACATAAATTTAGCATTCTAAATCATTTTTTATATGAAAATAAAGTCTTCACCAAATAGCAGAAACAATGTGGTGACACGGCTGTAGAAATAACAACACTCAAGTATGCAGCCGGGCATAGAACCGCCATTATCACAGCTTGACGTCCCCCGTGTCTTGAACTCCTTTCATTGATGGAAGTGCTGACGACAGAGTGCGACATTCGTAGCTACCACGGCGGCTCTGTATTGTTTTCTGACTGTGTCAGGTACCCATTTACTGCTGGGTCGATTGGGAGCAGCGGTCATAACCTGAAAAATATTCCGACATGCACGATCTGTCAAACCGAGTAGGCAGTGTTCTGAACCTGGAACTTTTGTATTGTATACCAAGCTGACACTATCCTCAACCAACAATCTAAGATACAAATCATCATCATTATAGGCAAACATCCCCTGAATGTAAGCCATGATCTTTTATTAACGTCGAAGAAAACATTTAAACTGAAATAAAAATACGCTTACAGTTTAGTTTGACATGAAACACGTACCTACGTTGATACCTGAGCATATTCTTATCTTGAACTACATACACAAATTGATGAACTACACACACATGGATGAACTACACACACAAATTGATGAACTACACACACATGGATGAACAATACACACAAATGGATCAACCACACACACACAAATGGATGAACTACACACACAAATGGATGAACCACACACACACAAATGGATGAACAACACACACACAAATGGATGAACCACACACACACACAAATGGATGAACCACACACACACACAAATGGATGAACCACACATACACACACACAAATGGATGAACCACACACACACACACACAAATGGATGAACTACACACACACAAATGGATGAACCACACACACACAAATAGATGAACCACACACACACAAATGGATGAACCACACACACACAAATGGATGAACCCCACACAGACACACAAATGGATGAACTACACACACACACACAAATGGATGCACCACACACAAATGGATGAACCACACACACACACAAATGGATGAACCACACACACACAAATGTATGAACTACACACACACAAATGGATGAACCACACATACACACAAATGGATGAACCACACACACACAAATGGATGAACCACACACACACAAATGGATGAACCACACACACACAAATGGATGAACAACACACACACAAATGGATGAACTACACACACACAAATGGATGAACCACACACACACAAATGGATGAGCTACACACACACACACACAAATGGATGAACCACACACACACACACACAAATGGATGAACCACACACACACAAATGGATGAACCACACACACACAAATGGATGAAACACACACACACAAATATATGAACCACACACACACAATTGGATGAACCACACACACACACACACAAATGGATGAACTGCACACACACACACAAATGGATGAACCACACACACACACACACAAATGGATGAACTGCACACACACAAATGGATGAACTGCACACACACACAAATGGATCAACTGCACACACACAAATGGATGAACTGCACACACACAAATGGATCAACTGCACACACACAAATGGATCAACTGCACACACACAAATGGATGAAGACTACTTGTCTAAACAGAAACATACCCGGGTAGCTGGAGACAGGGATTTCAGTTTCGTTCTGAAGATAGGATTCTGTAGTAGTTGGTCCATTGTACACGGCTATCCCTGGCTCTCTCGCACGATAATTCTGATGTCCGTTGTAGTCCGAGATTAATGTACAGATTTATCAGGCTTTAACTATAAGAAGGTCAGTGTGTACACGTTCAGTCTTGACACAGGGAAACTATTCGAGCCGTCCGTTGTCAACTCACTGATGCATTGTTGAAGTTCAGCCTACAACAGGTCGTGTGTGCTCGTATCAAGGAACGGGGAAATAATATCATTTGGCATCACGTCAAATATAAGAGCTAGGTTCTCGCCTATAAAAACTGAAAACATATTTAACCACACTTTTAGATGGGCTGCGAACACTGCTCTATGATGTGTGTCTGTCTCAGCCTAACACTGTCTGCAAGCACAGCTTTTTGATGTGTCTGTCTCAGACTTGTCTGCTAACACAACCCTATGATGTGTGTCTGTCTCAGACTTGTCTGCTAACACAACCCTATGATGTATGTCTGTCTCAGACTTGTCTGCTAACACAACCCTATGATGTATGTCTGTCTCAGACTTGTCTGCTAACACAACCCTATGATGTATGTCTGTCTCAGACTTGTCTGCTAACACAACCCTATGATGTATGTCTGTCTCAGACTTGTCTGCTAACACAATTCCTTGATGTTTTGTTACCTAGCTTGATAAATCCGAGTCTGAATGACAATAATATCGTATCAGCTTGCTTCAAATATGCGAGCACAGCACGAGAAAGTATAACACGCGACATGAAATAATTCTTTTAAGTTTAGTCTGTTTGACCAGAACATTTCCTCGTTATGTAGCACACAGTGTGAGAGCATTTACCATCCCAGTTTAAAACAATATGAGACTCGTTCAATTTACGTATCCCAGTACCATTAACATATTTTGCCTTCGTGAATCGTGATATAAAACTTAAATAAAAACAAAAGCTAAGCTTTCAAACGTGATATTTGATTATTTCATTAGTATAACGCTATTTGAGTAATTAAGTTTGATCCTCTAAAACTTTCATGAACTGCCACTAACAGGCGCTCATTCTTGTTGTGGTTGTGTATTCGAATCCTGCAAAGTTCAACTCTAGTTCAGTCATTCAACGAATCGATATCCTGAGTGAGATATGTCCCCTGGTTGTACTCGTCTGAGTATCGACACATTCAAAATCTGCACGTGGGATCGATGTAGCACTGATGAAACTGTGGCCGCTAATCGTCTGTACGAGACGAAGTATGTCGCCAGAACCAGCTCGCCTGATACAGATTCCCGTCAACTCCAAGTCACGTTGCACTGGTTTTTGTTTTGTTTTCGTTGGTCACCGTTTGACGTCATCTATCGATGACTTGATCAGACAGGTTAGTAGGGGACATCGAGATAACATCGGCATGGTGGGTCGTTGCTGACAGTCCTGGAGATGGTGCCATATGTCATACAAATATGTGACGTCTGCATCCGGATAATTGGTAAGTTCACGCTAGGAACAACCGTAACTTACCAGGCACGAGGGTTATTCGCATCTCAACCACACACAACAACAATTCTACATAAAACAACCATTAAGATTATACGCAGCGATATTACAAACATATGTTGTATTGTTGTTTTAGGCATTTGTGACTGGCAATTAAAATATGGAGGGCCTTTAATTAAGGACTTGAAGGAAGCGAAGAGTTACGACGGTCCGGTGAAACATGCTGGTCAAGGTGAGAGCCAAGAGTAGCCAAGGTCAGGTGAAACACGCTGGTCAAGGTGAGAGCCAAGAATAGCCAAGGTCAGGTTAAACATGCTGGTCAAGGTGAGAGACAAGAGTAGCCAAGGTCAGGTGAAACACACTGGTCAAGGTGAGAGCCAAGAGTAGCCAGGGTCAGGTGAAAACGCTAGTCAAGGTGAGAGCCAAGAGTAGCGAGGGTCAGGTGAAACACGCTGGTCAAGGTGAGAGCCAAGAGTAACGAGGGTCAGGTGAAACATGCTGGCCAAGGTGAGAGCCAAGAGTAGCGAAGGTCAGGTGAAACACGCTGGTCAAGGTGAGAGCCAAGAGTAGCGAGGGTCAGGTGAAACACGCTGGTCAAGGTGAGAGCCAAGAGTAACGAGGGTCAAGTGAAACATGCTGGCCAAGGTGAGAGCCAAGAGTAGCGAAGGTCAGTTGAAACACGCTGGTCAAGGTGAGAGCCAAGAGTAGCCAGGGTCAGGTGAAACACGCTGGTCAAGGTGAGAGCCAAGAGTAACGAGGGTCAGGTGAAACACGCTGGTCAAGGTGAGAGCCAAGAGTAGCGAGGGTCAGATGAAACACGCTGGCCAAGGTGATAGCCAATAGTAACGAGGGTCAGGTGAAACATGCTGGCCAAGGTGAGAGCAAAGAGTAGCCAAGGTCAGGTGAAACAGGCTGGCCAAGGTGAGAGCCAAGAGTAGCCAAGGTCAGGTGAAACACGCTGGTCAAGGTGAGAGACAAAAGTAGCCACGGTCAGGTGAAAGATGCTGGTCAAGGTGAGAGCCAAGAGTAGCTAAGGTCAGGTGAAACACGCTAGTAAATGTGAGAGACAAAAGTAGCCAAGGTCAGGTGAAAGACACTGGCCAAGGTGAGAGCCAAGAGTAGCTAGGGTCAGGTGAAACACGCTGGTTAAGGTGAGAGCCAAGAGTAGCGAGGGTCAGGTGAAGCACGATGGTCAAGGTGAGAGCCAAGAGCTGCCAAGGTCAGGTGAAACATGGTGGCCAAGGTGAGAGCCAAGAGAAGTCAAGGTCAGGTGAAACATGCTGGTCAAGGTGAGAGCCAAGAGTATCGATGGTCAGTTGAAACAGGCTGGCCAACGTGAGAGCCAAGAGTAACGAGGGTCAGGTGAAACACGCTGGTCAAGGTGAGAGCCAAGAGTAACGAGGGTCAGGTGAAATAAGCTGGCTAAGGTGAGAGCGAAGAGTAGCGAGGTTTAGGTGAAACAGGCTGGCCAAGGTGGGAGCCAAAACTAATCAAGGTCACGTGAAACACACTGGCCAAGGTTGGAGCGAAGAGTCATCAGAACCAGGTGAAACACACTGGCCAAGGTTGGAGCCAAGAGTAGCCAAGCTAAGATGAAACACGCTGGTCAATGTGAGAGCCAAGAGTAACGAGGGTCAGGTGAAACATGCTGGTAAAGGTGAGAGCGAAGAGTAGCGAGGATCAGGTCAAACAAGCTGGTCAAGGTGAGAGCCAAAAGTAGCGAGGGTCAGGTGAAACAGGCTGGCCACGGTGGGAGCCAAGAGTAACCACGGTCAGGTGAAACATTCTGGTCAAGCTGAGAGCCAAGAGTAGCCAAGGTCAGGTGAAACATTCTGGTCAAGGTGAGAGCCAAGAGTGATCAGGGCCAGGTGAAACATGCTGGTCAATGTGGCAGTCAAGAGTAACGAGGGTCAGGTGAAACATGCTGGTCAAGGTGAGAGCCAAGAGTAGCCAAGGTCAGGTGAAACATACTGGCCAAGAGGTGGGAGCCTAAACTAACCAAGGTCACGTGAAACACGCTGATCAAAGTAGGAGCCAAGAGTAGCCAAGGTCAGGTGAAACATACTGGCCAAGGTGGGTGCTAAACCTATTGACGGTCAGGTGAAAGACGCTGGCCAAGGGGGGAGCCAAGAGTAGCCAAGGTCAGGTGGAGCATGATGAACAAGGTGGGAGGCACGAGTGATCAGGACCAGATGAAACACACTGGCCAAGGTTGGAGCCAAGAGTGATCAGAGCCAGGTGAAACACACTGGCCAAGGTTGGAGCCAAGAGTGATCAGAGCCAGGTGAAACACACTTGCTAAGGTTGGAGCCAAGAGTGATCAGAGCCAGGTGAAACACACTGGCCAAGGTTGGAGCCAAGAGTGATCAGGGCCAGGGGAAACACACTGACCAAGGTTAGAGCCAAGAGTGATCAGAGCCAGGTGAAACACACTGGCCAAGGTTGGAGCCAAGAGTGATCAGAGCCAGGTGAAACACACTGGCTAAGGTTGGAGCAAAGAGTGATCAGAGCTAGGTGAAACACACTGGCCAAGGTTGGAGCCAAGAGTGATCAGAGCCAGGTGAAACACACTGGCCAAAGTTGGAGCCAAGAGTGATCAGGGCCAGGTGAACAAAGACAACTGTGTTAACACATCACAACAGAATAATTATCTTTATTTTTTTAACATGTTACAACAAGAATATGATTTGCCATCCTGTAACAAGATAGCTGTTATGCAGCAAACTATAACAACAAGATAACTGCTTGGAGTAAACTATAACAACAAGATAACTGTTTGGAGTAAACTATAACAAGATAGCTGTTTGGAGCAAACTATAACAACAAGATAACTGTTTGGAGCAGACTATAACAATATAGCTGTTTGGAGAAAACTGTAACAAGATATCTGTTTGGAGCAAACTGTAACAGCAGCCAACATTTTTTAGAACTTGTTACAGAGGACGTCATAATAAGAAAATGGCGGACTGTTGGCGCCGTTGTCGGTGAAAGGTGTGAATAGACAATATTCGAGATAATAGGTTGTGGGGCTTCATGATCACCCACGCCAGATGATGCGGCACACGCTGCTGGTAGAAATGATTTGAATACCCGAATCCATGTCTGTCCTTCGTCCTAGATATCCATGATGGTCCAGAGGCGTGGTACAGACCGTCTCTCTATCTCATAGGCGCTTGTAGGTGCGTGGCCAACAGAAAGACACCGTCTTGCCCATCTATCGTCAGTCATGTGGACCCCATGGTTTGCCCACCTATCGTCTGTCATGCGGACCACATGGCTGGCCCATCTATCGTCAGTCATACGGACCACACGGCTGCCCCATCTATCGTTAGTCATGCGGACTACATGGTTTGCCTATCTATCGTCTGTCATACGGACCACACGGCTGCCCCATCTATCGTCTGTCATACGGACCACACGGCTGCCCCATCTATCGTCTGTCATACGGACCACATGGCTGCCCCATCTATCGTCTGTCATTCGGACCACACGGCTGCCCCATCTATCGTCTGTCATACGGACCACATGGCTTGTGGGAAATGGTGGTCACAGTTGCGCAACCTTCGTTTATTTTGTCTATAACCTTCTCTCTAAAACCTATTCAAAAACCTTCTCTATAAACCCTTCTCTCTAAAACCTTCTATATAAACCCTTCTCTTTAAAACCTTCTCTATAACCTTCTCTTTAAAACCTTCTCTATAAAACCTTCTCTATAACCTTCTCTATAAAGCCTTCTCTTTAAAACCTTTTCTCTAAAACCTTCTCTATAACCTTCTCTATAAACCCTTCTCTTTAAAACCCCTTCTTTAAACCCTTCTCTTTAAAACCTTCTCTATAAAACCTTCTCTATAACCTTCTCTATTAAACCTTCGCTATAAAACCTTCTCTAAAACCTTCTCTATAAAACCTTCTCTATAACCTTCTCTTTAAAACTTTCTCTAAAACCTTATCTTAAAAAACCTTCTCTATAAAACCTTCTCTATAACCTTCTCTTTAAAACTTTCTCTAAAACCTTATCTTCAAAAACCTTCTCTATAAAACCTTCTCTTTAAAACCTTCTCTATAACCTTCTCTTTAAAACCTTTTCTTTAAACCCTTCTCTATAAAACCTTCTCTAAAACCTTCTCTATAAACCCTTCTCTTTAAAACCTTTTCTTTAAACCCTTATCATTAAAACCTTTTCTTTAAACCCTTCTTTAAAACCTTATCTAAAAGCTTCTCTATAAAACCTTCTCTATAACCTTCTCTATAAAACCTTCTCTATAAACAATTCTCTTTAAAACCTTCTTAATAACCTTCTCTTTAAAACTTTCTATAAAAGCGTCTCTATAAAACCTTCTCTATAAACCCTTCTCTTTAAAACCTTCTCTATAACCTTCTCTTTAAAACTTTCTCTAAAAACCTTCTCGATAAACCCTTCTCCATAAAACCTTCTCTATAACCTTCTCTTTAAAACCTTCTCTATAACCTTCTCTATAAAACCTTCTCTATAACCTTCTCTTTAAAACTTTCTCTAAAAGCTTCTCCATAAAACCTTCTCTATAAACAATTCTCTTTAAAACCTTTTTAATAACCTTCTCTTTAAAACTTTCTCTAAAAGCTTCTCCATAAAACCTTCTCTTTAAACCCTTCTCTTTAAAACCTTCTCTAAAACCTTCTCTATAAACCCTTCTCTTTAAAACCTTCTCTATAAACCCTTCTCTTTAAACCCTTCTCTATAACCTTCTCTATAACCTTCTCTTTAAAACTTTCTCTAAAACCTTCTCTATAACCTTCGCTATAAACCCTTCTCTTTAAAACCTTCTCTATAAACTGAGTCTACTTTTCATCAATATGTTGGTGATACTGCAATTATTTCCACGCCATAAAAGACCTCTTCAGTCAGTTTTCGTGTGAAAACTGTTGAACACATAGGCGCTGTCTCCAACAACTATTTGATTGTGTGAAGGAAGTTATTGGTTGAGAAGCCCTTCCTGAAACTTGCGTGTTCTCGCGTTAGGTCATCACCCAGCTGTCTTTCTAATCTGCAGGTAATGACTTTTGTTAACAGTTTACAAATAGTTAAAAGCCTGCAGGTTGGGCGGTAGTACGTCAGAAAATCTCTGTAATTTTGTTTGGGGTGAACAATATAACATATAAAATAGTTATCTATCGTTGCCTTTGTCATATCGTTACTAACGACATCTGTGACTAACATACTTTCATCAATTGATTGTTGATACCTCTCTGTGCTTACTTTCTTTCATCAGTGTGTCCACTTGACGCTTCCAACTGTTGAGTTCATCTCTGCAAACGGTCCGTTACTGTCAGTGCGTTCATGAATCGATACGTTGTTGTCGTTGTCGTTGGTGTTGTTGTTGTTGGTGTCGTTGTTGGTGTTGTTGTTGTTGTTGTTGTTGTTGTTGTTGGTGTCGTTGTTGGTGTTGTTGTTGTTGTTGGTGTTGTCGTTGTCGTTGTTATTGTTGGTGTCGTTGTTGGTGTTGTTGTTGTTGTTGGTGTTGTTGTTGTTGGTGTCGTTGTTGGTGTTGTTGTTGGTGTTGTCGTTGGTGTTGTTGTTGTTGTTGGTGTTGTTGTTGTTGGTGTTGTCATTGTTAATGGTGTTGTTGTTGTTGTTGGTGTTGTTGTTGTTGTTGGTGTCGTTGTCGTTGTTGTTGGTGTTGTTGTTGGTGTTGTTGGTGTCTTTGTTGGTGTTGTTGTTGGTGGTGTCGTTGTTGGTGTTGTTGTTGTTGGTGTTGTTGTTGTTGTTGGTGTCGTTGTTTGTGTTGCTGTTGTTGTTGTTGGTGTCGTTGTTGGTGTTGTTGTTGTTGGTGTTGTTGTTGTTGTCGTTGGTGTTGTTGTTGTTGTTGGTGTTGTTGTTGTTGTTGGTGTTGTCGTTGGTGTTGTTGTTGGTGTTGTTGTTGGTGTTGTTGTTGGTGTTGTTGTTGTTGGTGTTGTTGTTGGTGTTGTTGGTGTTGGTGTTTGTGTTGTTGTTGTTGGTGTTGTTGTTGTTGTTGGTGTCGTTGTTTGTGTTGCTGTTGTTGTTGTTGGTGTCGTTGTTGGTGTTGTTGTTGTTGGTGTTGTTGTTGTTGTTGGTGTTGTCGTTGGTGTTGTTGTTGTTGTTGTTGTTGGTGTTGTCGTTGGTGTTGTTGTTGTTGTTGGTGTTGTTGTTGTTGTTGTTGGTGTTGTTGTTGGTGTTGTTGTTGTTGGTGTTGTTATTGTTGTTGTTGGTGGTGTTGTTGGTGGTTTTGTGTTGTTGTTGTTGTTGTTGGTGTTGTTATTGTTGTTGTTGTTGTTGTTGTTGTTGGTGTTGTTGTTGGTGCCGTTGTTGGTGTTGTTGTTGTTGGTGTCGTTGTTGGTGTTGTTGTTGTTGGTGTCGTTGTTGTTGTTGGTGTTGTTGTTGGTGTTGTTGTTGGTGGTGTCGTTGTTGGTGTTGTTGTTGTTGTTGGTGTTGTTGTTGGTGTTGTTGGTGTCGTTGTTGGTGTTGCTGTTGTTGTTGTTGTTGGTGTTGTTGTTGTTGTTGGTGTTGTTGTTGGTGTTGTCGTTGGTGTTGTTGTTGGTGTTGTTGTTGTTGTTGGTGTTGTCGTTGGTGTTGTTGTTGTTGTTGGTGTTGTTGTTGGTGTTGTTGTTGGTGTTGGTGTTATTGTTGTTGTTGGTGTTGTTGGTGTTGTTGTTGTTGGTGTTGTTATTGTTGTTGTTGGTGGTGTTGTTGGTGGTTTTGTGTTGTTGTTGTTGGTGTTGTTGTTGGTGTTGTTGTTGGTGTTGTTATTGTTGTTGTTGTTGATGTTGCTGTTGTTGTTGTTGTTGTTGTTGCTGTTGTTGTTGTTGGTGTCGTTGTTGGTGTTGTTGTTGTTGGTGTCGTTGTTGGTGTTGTTGTTGTCGTTGTTGTTGTTGGTGTCGTTGTTGTTGGTGTCGTTGTTGTTGTTGGTGTCGTTGTTGGTGTTGGAGTTGTTGTTGTTGTTGTTGAATGCCCACATTAAGTATGGTTACTCTTTTGTGCGCCCTGAAGTAGATGTAAAGTGGCGGGTTGTCATAGCTTTCCTCACATGCCGAGTGCGCTGATGAAGGTGGACCAGGGTCTTCCAGGCGGTTGTGCTATGCTTGACTTCATCTGCTTGTCGCTCACTACTACGGGGATCACATCGATCCCTCACTTCGTTAGCCAGGATGCCATGAAAACAGCCCGTTTCGAGGCAGGGCTCCGAGGAAGCCGAGGTGAGGATCTTGTCCAGTATGTTTTGCCTGACCCTGACTAACATGTCTGATCAGTATGTTTTGCCTGACCCTGACTAACATGTCTGATCAGTGTGTTTTGCCTGACCCTGACTAACATGTCTGACCAGTATGTTTTACCTGACCCTGTCTAACATGTCTGACCAGTATGTTTTACCTGACCCTGACTAACATGTCTGACCAGTATGTTTTACCTGACCCTGACTAACATGTCTGACCAGTATGTTTTGCCTGACCAGACGTCAGTTGTCCTCCCCAATCGATGTATTACATTTAGTGTGGCCTAGAGCACGATGACCTGTCTATACCAGGAACCCTGTGTTGACATAAGACGGGCTTAGAACTGTCAGATTTGTTGGTCAGACATTATTTGTGACGTAGAGTTGTCAGTTTTTTTTCAGACATGAACCCATATTGACGCCAGGGCGGGGGAATGTTTATTCTAGCTTTGATCACATAACTCAGTCAGACAAGTCAACAGCATCAGTCACTAGTGAAAGGGCATTCAGTCATCAATGAGAGAGAAGTCAGGGTATCAGTCATCAATGAGAGAAGTCAGGGTATCAGTCATCAATGAGAGAAGTCAGGGTATCAGTCATCAATGAGAGAAGTCAGGGTATCAGTCATTAATTCGCATTATGTAGCGTGACATTGTTAAAAGTTTCTGTCTTCAGTTGTCTGAGAGGTCTCCATCTCTCACCGTCTCAATTAGAGGTCTCCATCTCTCACCGTCTAAATTAGATGTCTCTATCTGTCACTGTCTCAATTATGGGTCTTTCTCTCTCTCTCTCTCTCTCTCTCTCTCTCTCTCTCCCATTGTCTCTTTTAGAGGTCACTCTCTCTCCCACTGTCTCAGTTAGAGGTCACACTGTCTCTCTCTCTCTCTCTCTACTCTCTCACAGTGTTTCAATGCGAGTCTTTATATAAGAAGGCCAGTTAGCATAATTAGCAGACACTGGTGTTGAGGATCAAGTGTTAGACAACTTCATTGTTCAACACCACATTTTGTTATCCTCACGCAGATGACAAGTGCTCACGTGGGGAGCATACCATGACCGTGGAGCATACCATGACCGTGGAGCATACCATGACCGTGGAGCATACCATGACCGTAGAGCATACCATGACCGTGGAGCATACCATGACCGTGGAGCATACCATGACCGTGGAACACATCCTACAAGGCTGCATGCTCATGCAGGAAGAGAAAGAGAACAACACTGACCGAGAGGGACCGATGAGAGACACAAACTGTACGGAGATAAAACAGCCTTACAAACAAGGACGGCCTATGTAAGAGAAATCAGGACCATGGCCTGACGATGGAAGAAGAAGAAGAAGAAGAAGAAGAAGAAGAAGAAGAAGAAGAGGAAGAAGAAGAGGAAGAAGAAGAAGAAGAAGAAGAAGAAGAAGAAGAAGAAGAAGAAGAAGAGGAAGAAGAAGAAGAAGAATCTCCAAAGTTTGACAAGTCAAAATAGGTCGAAGATAATACCACAAAGAACATTGGGCAAGCAAACTGCGTACTGATGTAGCATGAAAGATGGCATCTCTAACGCATCCAGTACCAAACTGCGGACTGATGTAGTTTGAAAGATGGCATCTTTAACGCACCCAGCACCTAACTGCGGACTGATGTAGTTTGAAAGATGGCATCTCTAACGCACCCAGCACCAAACTGCGGACTGTTGTAGCATGAAAGATGGCATCTCTAACGCACCCAGCACCAAACTGCGGACTGTTGTAGCATGAAAGATGGCATCTCTAACGCACCCAGCACCAAACTGCGGACTTATGTAGTTTGAAAGATGGCATCTCTAACGCACCCAGCAGCAAACGAACAATACATCTCAACCAAAGACACACTCACATTAGATCAAATGGAATAACTGCATGCGTATATTGTTTGTTGACATGTCAAAGATCATAAAGAAACGTATAAATAAGCTATCAACTAGTTTGATAAACGTGGCATGAGGTCTCCGGAACTCTGAGAACATGGACTGCTGAGCAGGACAAATCCTGGCCGCCATGTCGTCTGGGCGTGACACTTTGGCGCCTAACATGTAAAGATCATCATTGCAGTAAACGAGCATAATTTTCCCCATCTCCTTTACCCCCCCCCCCCCCCCCCACCACTATAAAAAAATCGCCCATTCTCAGTTGTAGGGGACACAAAATATCATATTTTCGCTCGTAGATTCCTTTCTTCTCTCCAATTTTCAAGGTCAGACAGCCGGCGCCATTATTACTTTCTCAACCTCATCTGTACGAGAAGCGAGGTTGTCGTTGATAGCAACCGTGTTATGGCTAGTTCGCTGTTGGTGGACAGTTACAAATAGCTCTGAAGTGATGTGTTAAGCGCTCCAGAACATATGCTTTGTCAGTCGGCAGTGATGTGCCATCAGCACTATGGACAGAAGATAAGTGGTAGGACTGGCGACCTACATTGGTTTCCTGTGTCAACTCCTGCTTCCCGCCGCTTTCTGTGCTCATCTGGCGACGGTGACAGTCGTTTAAAAGGGCAGGGGCAGTAACTCCATTGATAATTTTCTGAAACAGCCAAGTTGCGTTCTTACCTCCCTGAATCTCAAATCCAAATAAAAAAATCTCCAGCCGCCAGAATGTACACAACTGGTTGCAAAATATCACGGTTGATCATCGTCTACCCATCTTGTCATGATCGAAACATGACCTTCATGCTCTGTTGTTGAATGTTAATGCGTTAGGTTGTTTTTTGTTGTGTTTTTTGTGGTTCATTTTGATCATGCAAACCTTCCCTTTTGATATCCATGTCTAGATGGTGAGTGATATTTATTTAACTCAGATCAAATGTTATAATTTGGTACATTTTATTTCTCATACGGTTGGCTTTCTAACCTTTTATTATGTATTCATCAAACAGCAGTCACACGTGACACCGAGGGCTAGCAATTTCGATATACAGAATCGCTCTCGTCTGTTCTCTGGCAGATGTAAAACAGACCTACTACACACTTTCCGTGTCCAAGCACCACGTCATATAGCGTGCATCTATTGTTCAGCCACAGCGTAGTGTAGACACTAGGTCAGAGTTCAGCCACAGCCTAGTCTACCAGCCTAGTGTAGACACTAGGTCAGAGTTCAGCCACAGCCTAGTCTACCAGCCTAGTGTAGACACTAGGTAAGAGTTCAGCCACAGCCTAGTCTACCAGCCTAGTGTAGACACTAGGTCAGAGTTCAGCCACAGCCTAGTCTACCAGCCTAGTGCAGACACTAGGTCAGAGTTCAGCCACAGCCTAGTCTACCAGCCTAGTGTAGACACTAGGCCAGTGTTCCGCGACCTGAATTGCCCTGGCATTCGCCCTCAGCATGTCGCTCTCGTCACCTGTATCCCAAAGGTTGGGACAAATCATCAGATGACCTCGATCCTGTACCACACCGCAGTCACGTGTATCGCCACCTGAGACCTCATCTCTTCAGGTTCTTCCTACGTCGTAGTAAGTCAGATTGAAGATTATTAAAATTATGGATCAGAACAGCAGTGAGAGACAGATAACAATATGGATAAATTATACGCTAGAACACAACCAGAAACTATACAGCCAAGTACGGTGACATACTAAATGTAATCATTACATCCAAAGATTCAAATGGAGATAAAAAGGCCAAACGATCAATATATATATATATTGAAACCAACTTTCTATGATCAGTGTCAGGCATGGACCATTGACAAGACACATGTAGTCAACTTTCTGTGATCAGTGTCAAACACGGACCATTGACAAGACACATGTAGTCAACTTTCTGTGATCAGTGTCAGGCATGGACCATTGACAAGACACATGTAGCAAACTTTCTGTGATCAGTGTCAGGCATGGACCATTGACAAGACACATGTAGTCAACTTTCTGTGATCAGTGTCAGGCATGGACCATTGACAAGACACATGTAGCCAACTTTCTGTGATCAGTGTCAAACACGAACCATTGACAAGACACATGTAGCCAACTTTCTATGATCAGTGTCAAACACGGACCATTGACAAGACACATGTAGCCAACTTTCTGTGATCAGTGTCAAACACGGACCATTGACAAGACACAGGGAGACACGAGATTGTCAAATGTGATGCTGTTGTGAAAAACGGTCATGGTCACTAGCAAAAATAAAGTGATAAAAAAAGAAATTCAAAATCAATTAGAAGCAACGCTGCATGGGAATTGGTTGGGGGGGGGGGGGGGGGGGGGGGGATGGCATATAAAAACAGGAAGAGAATTAAGTGTTTCAAACATATCAGGAGGAATGTCGCTAAACATACAGTGTTACTCGAGCTTATAACACAGACAGCATGACTTCAGATCAAGAGAAAGAACAGGAAAAAATTAGCTTCCCGTTAGTCTCGCCTTATTCAAAAACAATACAGAGGCATGGATTGAAAATAACAATGCGCACACAGCATAAGTGGACAGATGCAATGAGATAAACTACCAGATGGAAAATCAAGAAAGAGGATGAGAAACGGTTGAATAGGAAAGAATTGACAGGCAGACATCCAGAACATCCCTGACACATCTCTGTGATGTGGTACGGTGCCGAGACGTGGACATTAACAAAATTACTACTGAGAGTTACCCAGGCCTTCCTTGAAAAACGCTTGGTCGGAATCACTCTCTGGAACCAACGTATGCAAGGTCTCCACAATTCTAACATAAGACGATTGTCCCTGGCGAATCCATGCAGACCAGGCAAAACATAGATGGGCAGGTCACATGTTGCGATGAAACGATGGTCGATGGAGCACAGCGACAGCAGTCTGGTACCATCAAGATAAGAAGAGACCGCGGGGATGACTTCCAATGCGTTGCTAAGACTCCCTTGCTGTACGCTGCAACATCCGAGATGCCTCTAGAGAAGCACTGGACTTCCGTGGTCCAAGACAGGATCCGATGGAGACGAAGTTGTGACCCACAGCTACGCTGAGGAACGGGTCATCAAGATCAAGATGTCCAGAAAAACCTTAGAAAGTAAACAAAATGTAAACACTATATAGACAAGAAAGGACATTGTTGCAATGACCAGGTGAAATGCTTGATGATAAAGATACAGAAGACTGTATCCTATCACCCCCAGTCGGCTAGTCTGCACACAATCATATTCTAGAGCGACATAACGAGGCCATCACAAGTCTTGGAACCTCCAGGTGTCGCCAGTAGGGAAACCAGACATGAAGATGAAGCTGGAAGTCTGCTTCGTCATTTCGGTAATTCTTCTGAGCTTTGGATCACTGACAAACTCCTTTGTGTAAGCAGTACGACTCTCCAAGCTTGGAAACAAAGAAATGTTAATCGTCATCTCGCTGGCCTTGGACAGGAAATGAACTCCAGTCTCCACGGGCGAAGTGTACTTTCCCATAAAGGATACTTAAAACAGCGTGTCTGTTCTTGACTGGATTCATGGCCTCTTTCGCAAGTCTGTCCTGCTCTTCGTTAAAGTCCTTGCTTGGCGTGAACTCAGTGTTAGGTTTCCTCAAGATTATAGAAATGGCCTTGTACTGAGAAAGGTTTTCAGGTTGCCTTGTGCCAGTGTTGTTCTCAGCAACCATTCCCAACCACCTGGATGTCAGGTTGGGGTTAAACGAGTGCATGAACTGTAACCAGCTGAGGGCTGTCCTCTCTGCCCGGAAGTAGATAACCTGATGTCTTGTGTGATTGACAGACCTGCATCTGTAGAGGGAGGAATGTGATAATCGTGTCAGTTAATCTTATGAGTGGACTAGTTAACTTAACTTAACGTCTTTATACTGGTTTAGAAGACTGCATAGTCTGTATACAACCAGTTTCATTTACATTACCTTGCTCTAAAAGCTATGCGCATCCAATCTATTCTTAAATGCATTAACTGTCCCTGCCTCCACTACCTCCCGTGTGCATTCCAAGCATTCACCTCTGACTAAAATATTTTCTAATATCTAATCTGGACCTCTCTTTAGTTAATTTGTAGCTGTACCCTCTTGTTCTTGCAGATGGCTGGATTTAAAAAAACTTGTTATAGTCTAATTTATCCATTCCTCTGATCATCTTATAAACACAGGTACAGGTGTGGAGTCCTTATCAGAGAGGGGAAATAGACATGCTGGAGAGAATACAAAAAAAAGAGCGACAAAGCTGATAGTTGGATTCCAGAGTTACAGTTATGAGGAAAGATTAAAAAGAACCGGCCTACAGTGTCTCGAAGAGAGAAGAATTCGTGGTGACTTAATACAGGTGTATAAGATGATCAGAGGAATGGATAAAGTAGACTTTAACAAGTTTTTTAAAGTACAACCACCAACAAGGACAAGAGGGCACAGCTACAAGTTGACTAAGGAGAGGTCCAGATTAGATATTAGGAAGTATTTCTTTAGCCAGAGAGTTGTGAATGCTTGGAATGCATTGCCAAGGGGAGGTGGTGGAGGCTGGGACGGTCAATACATTTAAGAACAGATTGGATGAGAACAGCTTCTAGAGCAAGATGATGTAATTGGAACTGGTTGTATACAGACTCTGCAGAGTCTTCTAAACCTGTATAAAGACGTTAAGTTAAGTTAAACCTGTATTATGTCACCACGTTTTTTTTTCCTTTTCTTATATATCATTCTAATATTGTTCTCTTCCATTCTGTGATTATGTTCCATATTGGATCTACCCAAGTGGATGACTGTACATTTATCTACATTAAACTCCATTTGCCAGCTTACAGACCAGTATAGAATTTGATCTAAATCCGACAAGAAAGGCATTTGATAGCTTGGACAAAGAATCAGTCTGAAGGTTGCTCGGGCACTATCTAGTGCCGCTAAAGTTCACTAACACAATTCAGAAGAAGTATGGAGATATGAAATAGAGTCCTGGGTGAAGGTCAGCTTTTTGGGTCACTACAGAATACAACTGGTATGTGACCCAGGTGTCTCTTATCACTTTTGATTTTTCTACTGACCAGTGTCTGGACCATGACGTCAGCATCATCAACCAACAACAGCAGAATTTAATAAACAACTTGATAATCTGGACTGACTAAACAACTTGGTGACCTGGACTGACTAAACAACGTGATGATCTGAACTGACTAAACAACTTGATAATCTGGACTGACTAAACAACTTGGTGACCTGGACTGACTAAACAACTTGAAGGTCTGGACTGACTAAACAACTTTATGACTTGAACTTACTAAACAAATGTATGACCTGAACTGACTAAACAACTTGGTGACCTGGGCTGACTAAACAACTTGGTGACCTGGACTGACTAAACACCTTGAAGTTCTGGACTGACTAAACAACTTGGTGACCTAGACTGACTAAACAACTTGGTGACCTGGACTGACTAAACAACTTGATACTCTGGACTGACTAAACAACTTGATGACATGGACTGACGAAACAGCTTGGTGACCTGTACTGACTAAACAACTTGGTGACCTGGACTGACCAAACAACTTGGCGAACTGGACTGACTAAACAATTTGGTGACCTGGACTGACTAAACAACTTGGTGACCTGGACTGACTAAACAACTTGGTGACCTGGACTGACTAAACAACTTAGCGATCTGGACTGTCGAAACAACTTGGTGATCTGGACTGACTAAACAACTTGACGGTCTGGACTGACTAAACAACTTGAAGGTCTGGACTGACTAAACAACTTTATGACCTGAACTGACTAAACAAATGTATGACCTGAACTGACTAAACAACTTGGTGACCTGAGCTGACTAAACAACTTGGTGACCTGGACTGACTAAACACCTTGAAGGTCTGGACTGACTAAACAACTTGGTGACCTAGACTGACTAAACAACTTGGTGACCTGGACTGACTAAACAACTTGATACTCTGGACTGACTAAACAACTTGATGACCTGGACTGACGAAACAGCTTGGTGACATGTACTGACTAAACAACTTGGTGACCTGGACTGACTAAACAACTTGGTGATCTGGACTGACTAAACAACTTGGTGATCTGTACTAACTAAACAACTTGGTGACCTGGACTGAATAAACAACTTGTTTACCTGGACTGACTAAACAACTTGGTGACCTGGACTGACTGAACAATTTGGTGACCTGGACTGACTAAACAACTTGGTGACCTGGACTGACTAAACAACTTGATGACTTGGACTGACTAAACAACTTGGTGACCTGGACTGACTAAACAGCTTGGTGACCTGGACTGACTAAACAACTTGATGACCTGGACTGACTAAACAACTTGGTGATCTGGACTGACTAAACAACTTGATAGCATGGACTGACTAAACCACTTGGTGACCTGGGCTGACTAAACACCTTGAAGGTCTGAACTGACTAAACAACTTGGTGACCTAGACTGACTAAACAACTTGATGACCTGGACTGACTGAACAGCTTGGTGACCTGGACTGACTAAACAACTTGGTGACCTGGCCTGACTAAACAACTTGGTGACCTGGATTGACTAAAGAACTTGATAACATGGACTGACTAACAACTTGGTGACCTGGACTGACTAAACAACTTGGTGACCTGGACTGACTAAACAACTTGGTGACCTGGACTGACTAAACAACTTGGTGACCTGGACTGACTAAACAACTTGATGCTCTGGACTGACTAAACAACTTGGTGACCTGGACTGACTAAAAAACTTGGTGATCTAGAATTTGCCTATAATGTGGTCTGTGCCCTAACCACAATCAGGGGCAAACCAAATGCGTTTACTTGACGAGATCTTCCAAATCTTCAGACGGACAACACACAGAAAAATAACAAAGATTATGAGAATAAACTAACGGCATCCAAATTGTGTTGGACGGAGAGAGAAGCTTTCATTGCATTGAGGAAGTTATAGAAATCAAAAGAAAACATGGAGAAGAGAGGTTTAGACCTACAGACATGGAGAAGAGAGGTCTAGACCTACAGCTGTGGAGATGAGAGGTCTAGACCTACAGCTATGGAGAAGAGAGGTCTAGACCTACAGCCACGGAGAATAGCTGCCTTTCTTTAATACTAAACAGCTATGTAACCATTTAGAGATGGGTTAACTGGGGCTCGCTGATAAAGGGGATTAAAATTGATACCTTTAAATCTAGAACTTAATTAAACTAAAACTTAAACTTAACGTTTCTATACTGGTTTAGAAGACTGAGTCTGTATACAACCAGTTTCTTTTATATTTCCTTGCTCTAAAAACTATGCGCATCCAATTTATTCTTAAATGTATTAATTGTCCTTTCCTCCACTACTTCCTGTGGCAATGCATTCCAAGCATTCACCACCCTCTGACTAATAAAATATTTTCTAATATATAATCTGGATCTTTCTTTAGTTAATTTGTAGTTATGCTGTCTTGTTCTTGTAGGTGATTGTATTTTGAAAAGAACTTGTTTTAGTTTAATTTATTAGTTTAGGTAGCTCCTGTGTTACCGGGGCGTGACATGAGAGCAATACATAATAAACTGTAACCTGCCATGCATGTCGTTAACAGGCGGTGACATAAAGTTGGACATGGGTTCGACTACTCCATCCTGCAGAAAATTTAAGTCATACGGCAAAGGGGATCAAGATGCTGAGCAGCGCGTGAGCTGCAGTGGTCAGCGACCCATAGCTGACTGCTAGTGTCAGGGCCGGCGAACTAAAGCTGCCAAGACCCTTCTACACCTCCAAGCGGTGATCCTGGATAACAGGCTGCAGCAGGGCAGACTGGCTAAGGAGAAGGAATCGAAGAGGGAATGCTAGATGTTACAAGTACATACCTCTTTCGTGTAGCGTGTCCTTCACTCCTCTGATTCAACCATGTGCATCAAACACTGTCTATAGTGGATAATCTGATCTCACATCAGACAGTTTCTGGTGAATGTATGAATCCTCTCTCACCAAACAGACTATAAATAATCAATGGTTTGACTGCCGAAATCGGCCACAATTTGATCGGCTGGGCTTTCCTGAAGTTCACGTGATTATGAAATGTTGTGCATTGTGAGACTTGATAGATAGCACTGGCAAAGTAGGGCAGGAACGGTAGATATGTTAATCAGGTCTGGGGGTAGAGACATTTATAAATACTTATAATAATAACAATAATAGCCGTCCATGGCAATTGGTGATGACAAGAGCAGTCAGACATGTCACAGGTGAGTCTGGATGTGACTGTATAGTCCAATTTTGGCACGGAAACCCCTTCCACATATCTAGCATTAAAGTTCAGGGTTGGACATGTGCATTTCTTCGGTCTGATTAGTGTAGGGATAGGGCTCTCGCTTGTTGCGGCAAGGGCCAGGTCAAACATACTACACAAGATGGAGTTTTCTAGACAAGATGGAAGCGCTCATCAGACAGGATAGAGGCTGTTAGACAAGATGGAAGCGCTCATTAGACAGGATAGAGGCTGTTAGACAAGATGGAAGCGTTCATCAGACAGGATTGAGGCTGTTAGACAAGGAAGCGCTCATCAGACAGGATAGAGACTGTTAGACAAGATGGAAGCGCTCATCAGACAGAATAGAGGCTGTTAGACAAGATGGAAGCGCTCATCAGACAGGATAGAGGCTGTTAGACAAGATGGAAGCGCTCATCAGACAATGATAGAGGCTGTTAGACAAGATGGAAGCGCTCATCAAACAGGATAGAGGCTGTTAGACAAGATGGAAGCGCTCATCAGACAGGATAGAGGCTGTTAGACAAAATGGAATCGCTCATCAAACAGGATAGAGGCTGTTAGACAAGATGGAAGCGCTCATTTGACAGGATAGAGGCTGTTAGACAAGATGGAAGCGTTCATCAGACAGGATAGATGCTGTTAGACAAGATGGAAGCGCTTATCAGACAGGATAGAGGCTGTTAGACAAGATGGAAGCATTCATCAGACAGAATATATGCTGTTAGACAAGATGGAAGCGCTCATCAGACAGGATAGAGGCTGTTAGACAAGATGGAAGCGTTCATCAGACAGGATAGAGGCTGTTAGACAAGATGGAAGCGTTCATCAGACAGGATAGAGGCTGTTAGACAAGATGGAAGCGTTCATCAGACAGGATAGAGGCTTTTAGACAAAATGGAGGGTTTAGACAAAATGGAGGGTTTAGACAAGATGGGGGCTTCTAGACAAGATGGGGGCTTCTAGACAAGATGGGGGCTTTTAGACAAGATGGAGGATTTAGACAAGATGGGGGCTTCTAGACAAGATGGAGGCTTCTAGACAAAGATGGTGGGTTTAGACAAGATAGAGGCTTCTAGACAAGATGGAGGCTTCTAGACAAGATAGAGATTTTTAGATAAGATGGAGGCTTTTGGGGCAGAATAGAGGCTTTTAGACATGATGGGCGCTTTTAGACGGGATGAGGGCTTCTAGACAAGATAGAGATTTATAGACAAGATGGAGGCTTTTTGACAAGATGGTTAACATAGACGGGAATTCTGTTTTGTTCCATATGTTTTAACTTGACATAGTTTGACAGCCCGTGTGCCTTGATGAAACTGTGAGCTATGTTGGCAGGAGTCTTGTGCTTCTGGTAGGTACAACCAAGCTATCAACATCCTTAGACCAGATCGAGAAATGGCCCTGATTGTAAGGGCTCGGGAGTTTGGTCAGAGCTAATAACAGACATGTATATAAGAAGTCAACTGTTATAGAAGCTACAATGAATGCTGTTCTTGTACATTGGTAGCAGGTTACTGTGGCTCTTCTTACATTATGAGTGTGCTTGAGTTAGTGGATCTCCTGGCTGCAGTGCAGTATGCTCAGCAAACTCACAACTAATGGTGTCGCTCTCACTTCATTGACCAGGCTGCTACAACACAGCCTGTTTCCAGGAGCATGAACGAGACCGTGAGATGAGGAGGGGATGCCTTGATCAGTAGGTTTCGTTTGACTCTAATTGTTCTTCATTCCTCTAATGAATGCTCAAACTACTGATAATAGTGTCTTGAATCTAGAAAATCCACCTCAAATGAGAGCCATGAAATCCACCTCAGATGAGGACCATGAAATCCATCTCAGATGAAGACCATGAAATCCACCTCAGATGAGGACCATGAAATCCACCTCAGATGAGGTCCATGAAATCCACCTCAGATGAGGACCATGAAATCCACCTCAGATGAGGACCATGAAATCCACCTCAGATGAGGACCATGAAATCCACCTCAGATGAGGACCATGAGATCCACCTCAGATGAGGACCATGAGATCCACCTCAGATGAAGATCATGAGATCCACCTCAGATGAGGACCACGAAATCAACCTCAGATGAGGACCATGAAATCCCCCTCAGATGAGGACCACGAAATCCACCTCAGATGAGGACCATGAAATCCACATCAGATGAGGACCATGAAATCCACCTCAGATGAGGACCATGAAATCCACCTCAGATGAGGACCATGAAATCCACCTCAGATGAGGACCATGAAATCCACCTCAGATGAGGACCATGAAATCCGCCTCAGATGAGGACCATGAAATCCGCCTCAGATGAGGACCATGAAATCCACCTCAGATGAGGACCATGAAATCCACCTCAGATGAGGTCTGTGCCACACCCTGATGGCTGAGAAGATCAAGACCACTATTAACTCATGGAGAGAGAAGAAAAAGGGATGGACCAAAATACGAGTTTGTTGATAAGCATCTGTTGCAGACCTATGTTCCCAAGGGAGCAACAAAGATTCAGTTCAGTAAATGACAAATCTGTTTTTCAGTATGTAAATTTTATTACAAAAGCTTGACATTAAAAAAACCAACCAGAAATGAGATCTGGACTATGAAACAAAGAGCTGGTCTCAGGAACAAAACAGTAGAGAGATGACGGATACATGAACAAACGACTATCTCTGGTGGAAGCAAATATGGTCTGGCTGATGGACTGTCAGAGAGGGGGAGGGGAGGGGAGAGAGGGATAGAGAGAGGGAGGGAGAGGGGTAAAGAGAGAGGGAGAGTGAGGGGAGAGAGGGAGGGGTAAAGAGAGAGGGGTTAAGAGTGAGGGGTAAAGAGAGAGGAAGAGGAAAAGAGAGAGGGGGGAGAGAGAGGGGTAAAGAGAGAGGAGGAGAGGGAAAGAGAGAGGGAGAAAGAGAGAGAGAAAGAGAGAGAGTGAGAGAAAGAGAGAGAGAAAGAGAGAGAGAGAGTGGGAGAAAGAGAGAGAGAAAGAGAGAGAGTGGGAGAAAGAGAGAGAGAGAGTGGGAGAAAGAGAGAGAGTGGGAGAAAGAGAGAGAGAGAAAGAGAGAGAGAGAGAGAGTGGGAGAAAGAGAGAGAGAGAGTGGGAGAAAGAGAGAAAGAGAAAGAGAGAGTGAGTGGGAGAAAGAGAGAAAGAGAGAGAGAGAGAATGGGAGAAAGAGAGAGAGAGAGAGTGGGAGAAAGAGAGAAAGAGAAAGAGAGAGAGAGTGGGAGAAAGAGAGAAAGAGAAAGAGAGAGAGAGAATGGGAGAAAGAGAGAGAGAGAGAGTGGGAGAAAGAGAGAAAGAGAAAGAGAGAGAGAGTGGGAGAAAGAGAGAAAGAGAGAGAGAGTGGGAGAAAGAGAGAGAGAGTAGGAGAAAGAGAAAGAGAGTGGGAGAAAGAGAGAGAGTGGGAGAAAGAGTGGGAGAAAGAGAGAAAGAGAGAGTGGGAGAAAGAGAGAGAGAGAGTGGGAGAAAGAGAGAGAGAGAGAGTGGGAGAAAGAGAGAGAGAGAGTGGGAGAAAGAGAGAAAGAGAAAGAGAGAGAGAGAGAGAGAGAGAGCAGCTGGTTTTTATCACAATTGAGAATGACATGATAAAAAAAATGACAAGACACATCCAGGTCACGTCAATCATTAGCCTAGATGTCAACTTGTACAGATGATGCACAATGTGTACAATTTGTCCAGATTTCATCAAGTGTACGACCATACAATATGGTACAGGCTTTGCTCCATTAAAGAGTTCTCCTATTACAAATGACTTAAAAACTATTTTGTTCTAATGACGAATGTGAGGGGTAGCTGGCGAGGCCATGTCATCCATTAGTCTCCCACTATGTCCGACTAACAACATCTCTCCAGTATCAACACTCTGCGATTGACCCAGCTGTACATTGGTAACTGACTTACTGCTAATGAATAAAAGACAGCAAGACAGGGAACTCGTCAATCAACCTCTTAAAAAACTGAGGCTTAGTCCAATGAAGTCTCTAACACTCCATCCCTGACAGCAGTGTCTGCTGCTAGATTACCTTGCCTTAACTTCAAATGAATCCAATCTGTCGATCCCTTAAAATACATGTATACAGAGATTGTTATAATAATAGTTTCACTATTAAAAGACGGGCTGCTGACATTACCTCATCCAATCGGGTTAACAATGTCCAGAAATGAACTGTCAATCAATCGTTGATGTTTGTACGTTAGACCTTCCCTTATGAAAACCGTTTTACCCCTCATGTCTTCCTACTTCACACCTACACATTCTCCTACAGTTCATGTTGCCCGAGTATACGTGATTATCACAAGATGATACATATGTGAAAATGAGACATCAAATCTTAACTGGCATACCTATATTGATTGGCCCCATGAAAATCGTTGTAAGACGAGATTTTGAGGACACGAGATGACATGTCTATTTGTACAGCTAAAAGCTGACATGATAAGATAAGGTGAAAGCTGATATTAAGGAAAACAGCTGTCAAACAAGAGACATGCATTGATTTGTGAAATAAACGAACAGTGATAGCAGTAGACCTTAGTCTCAACCATTCAAGGCCTTCCAGAGGGTATTTGAGAGTGCACCCTCCTTTTTTTCAATATGTTAATACTATTAAGCCCAGATTGTGAGACCTCTTGCAATGTAGATCTCAGGATAAGGCTTGGCAGGCCACTGGATAAGTCTTGGTGGGCCTCAGAATAAGGCTTCGTGGGCCTTCTTTGAAACCCCCTATCTAAACTATAGTTTCATAGTTCTGAGTGACACAACGTCAGAGTATTCCTTTGTATCACATTTATGTAATGCTGACATCTGACAGCTTTACAGTAAAATGCCCATGCTTGTGTTGAAACAAATATCAGTTTTACATTAACATTTCTAGGTGGTACACCCTATATTAAAACACAAATATCAATAACAGTTTTACAGTAAAATGGCTATGGTACATTTTGTGTAATCAAACAAAACAAATTTGACAATATTACAGTAAACCTATAAAAGTTGAACCTGTGTTTATAGGATCAAACTTTTAGGGATGGCTGAAGTGTCCCAGAAACTTACTCATTTCAAGTTAAGAAAAGGTAAGTTTGAGGCATCTATGAGTGCCTTGCATCTATTACCACAGAATACTTCTGTCACAAATGACAGTCTTGCAGCTAGTACCACAGAATACTTCTGTCACAAATGACACAGTCTTGCAGCTAGTACCACAGAATACTTCTGTCACAAATGACACAGTCTTGCAGCTAGTACCACAGAATACTTCTGTCACAAATGACACTTTTCTTATAGCTATTACCACAGAATTTGACGTATCATCTAATTGCAGATCTTGTCCGCTCTTGTTACTCAGCCCACCTTTCTTCAGAACCTCATTGCTGTGGTTTCGGAGCTACCTCACATGAGTTCTGTTCATTACCAGGGATCCCCATCTGTAATCAAGATGGCTACACATATGTATGTTCTCTCTCAGCTTCTCAGCACACTTGACAGCAACAAAACGAAATAACTTATTCTTTGAGATGAACAGGGACGTCAAAGAATGACCAAAGTGCTGCAGCTGGAAAATACAGGTATGTGTCAGGAGTCAGCCAGCTTACTTCCATACTTTCCGTGTCCGACAACCTCAGTCTTCTAAAATACAGGTATGTGTCAGGAGTCAGCCAGCTTACTTCCATACTTTCCGTGTCCGACAACCTCAGTCTTCTAAAATACAGGTATGTGTCAGGAGTCAGCCAGCTTACTTCCATACTTTCCGTGTCCGACAACCTCAGTCTTCTAAAATACAGGTATGTGTCAGGAGTCAGCCAGCTTACTTCCATACTTTCCGTGTCCGACAACCTCAGTCTTCTAAAATACAGGTATGTGTCAGGAGTCAGCCAGCTTACTTCCATACTTTCCGTGTCCGACAACCTCAGTCTTCTAAAATACAGGTATGTGTCAGGAGTCAGCCAGCTTACTTCCATACTTTCCGTGTCCGACAACCTCAGTCTTCTAAAATACAGGTATGTGTCAGGAGTCAGCCAGCTTACTTCCATACTTTCCGTGTCCGACAACCTCAGTCTTCTAAAATACAGGTATGTGTCAGGAGTCAGCCAGCTTACTTCCATACTTTCCGTGTCCGACAACCTCAGTCTTCGACCACAAACTAGCCACTGCCAGTGCTCTTTCGTTTGCCACCATCAGGTCCTCCACCATCAGGTCCTCCACTGTACAGGATTCCTGCATCCTAGGGCATATAATCAGGTGTTCCGAGTCCTGGATGGCACCACATTAGAATATTCATTGTCTACAAATCCCCACTTTTTCAGGTTAGACCCACACCTGGACACACCTGTTCTTAACCTGTTCGGAGATCTCCACGTAGTATATGGCAAATCATGTCCTGGTGCAAGTCCTTCTTTGATCTCCGTCCAACCTTCCCCATTATATTGGCGCCACCTGTCTATGCGGTTTCTCTCGGGGCTCTGTTCTGAGGGCTGTGCAGTTCACAGAAAACTTTTCCTTGATTTCAGTCGTATTCTTTCTGGTGTATGTCCAAAATTAGGGTGTCTCTGGTCACAGGACAGCTTTTGTCCCTCAACTTCAGATGTGACATGTCTTATAATATCCGGAGGTGGGATACCAGCGATTCCGTAGACTTTCTCCATATGTGACGGTTTAAAGGCATCCTGTCACAATACGACATGTCTCATTTCCTGTCAGCTTCCTGTCAGCTGACTGCCACGTTAGTGCCAATAATTGTTTTGCCAACATTAAACACAGGTTTACACATGTCAGTCCTGCAACAGTCCCTTCTCAACATACAATCTCTGAACATTTGAAATGGTCAGCTACCATATTTGAATGGTCTGTGCATGGAAGTGTTTGTGTGTGAGTGTATGGTGACTGTGAGCATGTACCAACACTTGCTAGATACAAAACTGATGAAGAAAATTCTACATGACTGACTCCAAACACATACCAATCTGACTGACTCTGAACACATACCAACCTGACTGACTCTGAACACATACTAACATGACTGACCCTGAACACATACTAACATGACTGACTCCAAACACATGCCAACCTGACTGACGCTGAACACATACCAACCTGAATGACTCTGAACACATGCTATCCTGACTGACACAGAACACATACTAATCTAACTAACCCTGAACACATACCAACCTGACCCTGAACATATACTAATCTGACTGACCCTGAGCACATTCCAACCTGAATGACTCTGAACACATACCAACCTGACTGACTCTAAACACATACTATCCTGACCCTGAACACATACTATCCTGACCCTAAACACATACTATCCTGACCCTGAACACATACCAACCTAACCCTGAACACATACTAACCTGACTGACCCTGAACACATACTATCCTGGCCCTGAACACATGAACTAACTGACTCCAAACACATACTAAACTGACTCTTTTGTCCACTCACTTATACCATTAAGTATCATGGGGAGCTTCAGTTGCTGTTTCTGGGTCATGTGTATTGCGTCAGTTGTTGTAAGTCTGTGTTCTTCTCTTATATCATTTATCCATCTGTCACGTGGTCTTCCACGTGCCTTGTAGTCAGATCTTCTTGTGTAGTAGTGGTAGTTGATCAGCTTGTATGAGAAAACTGACCCTGATTTTTTTCTGTCTTGAAATGTATTTAAGACAAGGGACAGTCCTGACCACTTTATTAGTGATTTCAGTTTTCATGTAATTCCGTTGGTGGCACGATGACTTTTCTTAAACATTTAATTTCACTGGTTTCAACTTTCCTTTCCTGTGCCTATTGCTGAAAAAATATAATCTGGTTCTGATATATTCTAAACCTGCTCTCTGGTGTCTGCACCTTGTTGCTGTAGAGGAGTATGTGCATCCCTGCGGCTCCAAGAACCATGCTTGAAATAGCATAGGGTCTTCCAAGATGGACAGGTCGAAGGAGCAGAGGTACAACAACGACACAGGCAGTTTGAAGACAATAAAGGTCTAAAGAAAGCAAACCTGACAGAAATGTTTGTTGGAACCAGATGCCCTAGACCACAGGATTAACCAAACAGAGCTACTGAAATGTGCTTGATCGGGGTGTTATATAGAACAAGAAGGTTGCTTCGTTGTGGATACCTTTGGCCCCTTACTGAGAGGGGTAAACTATAACCACTTTACCATCATCTATATTGTACAAGGCAACTCAAAAGTAGTTATTACAACAACTACAACTATAGGAGTATACAAAGTGCTTTGGTGCAGACTTCCTGCAAGGGGCTTACTAATTTGATGGATCTATGGTCCATAAGGAATAAAGAGCGAAACAGAGAGGACTTACAGCTATTGATACACAGATGATGTATGACTACTGATACACAGAGGGCAGATGGCTACTGTGTCCATGTAATCATTCTCTTTTACGTGTACAAACTGAAAGTGTACCAAGCACACACCAAAAAAAACCAAGCGGACATTAAACTGATTGTAGCCTCTTCCTGGCCAGACATTGACAAGGTGTAATGACTGTCAATGTTCAACATGAGATGTTGATTCTACAAGGTCTCCGAAAACATTGACATGAGGGTCGATATCCGAGAACATTCACACAAGTCATGAGAGTCTATCTCCTAGCACATTCACACAAGTCATGAGAGTCTATCTCCTAGCACATTCACACAAGTCATGAGAGTCTATCTCCAAGCACATTCACACAAGTCATGAGAGTCTATCTCCTAGCACATTCACACAAGTCATGAGAGTCTATCTCCAAGCACATTCACACGTCATGAGAGTCTATCTCCTAGCACATTCACATGTCATGAGAGTCTATCTCCAAGCACATTCACACAAGTCATGAGAGTCTATCTCCTAGCACATTCACACAAGTCATGAGAGTCTATCTCCAAGCACATTCACACGTCATGAGAGTCTATCTCCTAGCACATTCACATGTCATGAGAGTCTATCTCCAAGCACATTCACACAAGTCATGAGAGTCTATCTCCAAGCACATTCACACGTCATGAGAGTCTATCTCCAAGCACATTCACACAAGTCATGAGAGTCTACATGTCAAATGTCAGCAGCTGATCTCAGTTAGTACAAGAGGAGCAAGAGATGACATGTCAACATGGACACAGACCTAAATATGTCTAGCAAAAGATACATCAATATTTCTAATGGGTTCAATCAAGAACATCAACTCAGTCATATTTATACTACACACCATCATCTCTTTATATCAGTCAGCCATATTTATACTACATGCCATCAGCTCTTTATATCAGTCAGCCATATTTATACTACACACCATCAGCTCTTTATATCAGTCAGTCATATTTATACTACACACCATCAGCTCTTTATATTTATATTAGTCATATTTATACTACACACCATCAACTCTTTATATTAGTCATATGTATACTACACACCATCAGCTCTTTATATCAGTCAGTCATATTTATACTACATACCATCAGCTCTTTATATTAGTCATATTTATACTACACACCATCAGCTCTTTATATCAGTCAGCCATATTTATACTACACACCATCAGCTCTTTATATTAAGTCATATTTATACTACACACCATCAACTCTTTATATTAGTTATATGTATACTACACACCATCAGCTCTTTATATCAGTCAGTCATATTTATACTACACACCATCAGCTCTTTATATTAGTCATATTTATACTACACACCATCAGCTCTTTATATCAGTCAGCCATATTTATACTACACACCATCAGCTCTTTATATCAGTCATATTTATACTACACACCATCAGCTCTTTATATCAGTCAGCCATATTTATACTACACACCATCAGCTCTTTATATTTTATATTAGTCATATTTATACTACACACCATCAACTCTTTATATTAGTCATATTTATACCACATATCATCAACTATTTATATTAGTCACATTTATACTACACACCATCAGCTCTTTATGTTAGTCATATCTATACTACACACCATCAGCTCTTTATATTAGTCATATTTATACTACACACCATCAGCTCTTTATATTAGTCATATTTATATTACACGACATCAGCTCTTTATATCAGTCATATTTATACTATACACTATCAGCTCTTTATATCAGTCATATTTATACTATACACTATCAGCTCTTTAAACCAGACAGTGATAACACACACCTAAACTCTACAATAACTGACTAGATTACCAATATTTACACATCAATAACACATTGTTAACAAATTCATGAATCTGGCAGGGAGCTACAGCAGGAAGGATAACAATCATTGATGGATGGAAATACTGACAACTGAAAATGAGAAAAGATTTGCTCATCCATGGTGAAATATAAAAATTGGATGGGATGGCCGAGTGGTTAGTTTACGAGTTTCTTAAGTCATGAGTTCAAACCCTTGTTACGACCTATGTATTATTACTCATTTGGGGTCACATGAAAAGCTAGCCTTACACAGCAACACTGCTGGGACAAGCAGCCTTTATTCCACACCTCTATAATTCACATCATCGTGGCGGACCAAAGCAATTCATAAAAATCGCCATAATTATCTGTTTTTTTTTTCAAAAGTGGTGTATACATGGAGAGAAAATGTAGGTGATAATTTAAGACACAGACCAAACGACTAGTTGATAACAGGCATTGATATACATAGCATAGCAATCACTGAGATAATAAGGTGAACAACAAAACAGTGGTAAACAAACGAATGAGTTTCTTATGAAAAATACAATACACAATACTTTAAAAAAATGCCTGAATTGAACAATGCGACAGAACAGGTATTAAAATAAAGTGAATAAACAACGAAATGAGAAATAAAACCAGGCTGTGTTCAGTTACTGAAACCTCAGCTCAGTTAGCACCATTTTAAACATAATACAAGAATGCTGTTCCTTGGCCTGACATAAAAGGTCTGATCTATGAAGTGGGTCATCACCCGACTTCAACAATAGGTCTATCTATGAAGTGAGTCATCACCCGACTTCAACTAATAGGTCTGATCTATGAAGTGGGTCATCACCCGACTTCAACTAATAGGTCTGATCTATGAAGTGGGTCATCACCCGACTTCAACTAATAGGTCTGATCTATGAAGTGGGTCATCACCCGACTTCAACAATAGGTCTGATCTATGAAGTGAGTCATCACCCGACTTCAACTAATAGGTGGTCTATCTATGAAGTCAGTCATCACCCGACTTCAACTAATAGGTCTGATCTATGAAGTGGGTCATCACCCGACTTCAACTAATAGGTCTGATCTATGAAGTGGGTCATCATCCGACTTCAACTAATAGGTGGTCTATCTATGAAGTGGGTCATCACTCGACTTCAACTAATAGGTCTGATCTATGAAGTGGGTCATCACCCGACTTCAACTAATAGGTCTGATCTATGAAGTGGGTCATCACCCGACTTCAACTAATAGGTCTGATCTATGAAGTGGGTCATCATCCGACTTCAACTAATAGGTGGTCTATCTATGAAGTGGGTCATCACTCGACTTCAACTAATAGGTCTGATCTATGAAGTGGGTCATCACCCGACTTCAACTAATAGGTCTGATCTATGAAGTGGGTCATCACCCGACTTCAACTAATAGGTCTGATCTATGAAGTGGGTCATCACCTGACTTCAACTAATAGGTCTGATCTATGAAGTGGGTCATCACTCGACTTCAACTAATAGGTCTGATCTATGAAGTGGGTCATCATCCGACTTCAACTAAATGGTCTGATCTATGAAGTAGGTCATCATCCGACTTCAACTAATAGGTGGTCTATCTATGAAGTGGGTCATCACTCGACTTCAACTAATAGGTCTGATCTATGAAGTGGGTCATCACCCGACTTCAACTAATAGGTCTGATCTATGAAGTGGGTCATCACCCGACTTCAACTAATAGGTCTGATCTATGAAGTGGGTCATCACCTGACTTCAACTAATAGGTCTGATCTATGAAGTGGGTCATCACTCGACTTCAACTAATAGGTCTGATCTATGAAGTGGGTCATCACCCGACTTCAACTAATAGGTCTGATCTATGAAGTAGGTCATCACCCGACTTCAACTAATAGGTCTATCTATGAAGTGGGTCATCACCCGACTTCAACTAATAGGTCTATCTATGAAGTGGGTCATCACCCGACTTCAACTAATAGGTCTATCTATGAAGTGGGTCATCACCCGACTTCAACTAATAGATCTATCTATGAAGTGGGTTCTAACTCAACTTGGGGTAATAGATGAATTGGGCCCTATCTCAACTTGTAATAATAGGTCTGTCTATGAAGTGGGCTCTAACTTAACTTGGGGTAATAGATCTGTCTATGAAGTGGGCCCTAACTTAACTTGTGATAATAGATGAATTGGGCCCTATCTTAACTTGTAATAATAGGTCTATCTATGAAGTGGGTCATCACCCGACTTCAACTAATAGGTCTATCTATGGAGTGGGCTCTAACTTAACTTGGGGTAATAGATCTATCTATGAAGTGGGCTCTAACTCAACTTGGGATAATAGGTCTGTCTATGAGGTGGGCCTTACCTCAACTTGGGATAATATGTCTATCTATGAAGTGGGCTCTAACTTAACTTGGGGTAATAGATCTATCTATGAAGTGGGCTCTAACTCAACTTGGGATAATAGATGAATTGGGCCCTATCTCAACTTGTAATAATAGGTCTATCTATAAAGTGGGCCCTATCTCACCTTGGGATAATAGGTCTGTCTATGAAGTGGGCTCTATCTCACCTTGGGATAATAGGTCTGTCTATGAGGTGGGCCCTACCTCAGCTTGCTATAATAATACCTTGTTCCAAACCTCTAATGACTACCACTCTGGACTGGCTACGTCTAATCATTACCACTTTGGACTGACTACGTCGTGCGTGATCCCGGTCCTCGTGTATGGCTCCGAGACCTGGACCCTGAAAAAAAGCGACACCTCGAGACTTGAGGCCTTTCATATGCGAAATCAGCGACACATCCTTGGCACTAGTTGGTACGACTTCGTCCGGAATGTAGATGTTTCTGCAAGGACACATCTCCCCCGTCTCGGTTATTCTGGAACGTCACCGCATTTCCATGTTTGGTCATGTTGTCCGACTGGACAGGGAGGTCCCAGCTCACCAGATTCTTCAAAAGACAGTCAACAATGCTAACGGCCTCCACCCTGCTGGCTGGAAGCGCCGGAGAGGTCGTCCTTGAAACATGTGGCTCCAACAGGTAGCAGCCTCCCCATCTGCCTTAGAGGAGGCCTGGCAGCACGCAGTTACAACTGGACATGGTGGTGTTCATCCGATGCAACGGGCCTCAGACGCCTAAGCGACCATTATTATTATTATTACTGACTACGTTTAATGGTTACCCCTTGGGAATGCTACGTTTAATCTTGCAAAATGTGCAAACCTTCGAGGACATGACCTATAAGAACTATAAGATATGTGGAGAAACATGTCCCTTTTTAGCCATATATACAATTAGTTGTGTTTAATTTAGTTAATTAACAATTAGTTAATGAAAATATCAAATGAACACAGTAAGAGAGAATGCATGGTGAGATAAATGAGTCCACCTGGTTAAGCAGATAAAGTTGATTCAATGTTTGGTTGATGATATATTGCTTGCACATTATACTTCAGTTGCATCATGGCATCACTTCTAGAGGAGAGAGTCCAGAAATAACAACAAACCAACACACAAATAAACACACATAAACAGATCATGGCTAGATAGAACAATCAGCCAACCAACCAACCAACCAATGCACGTACATGATGGGAGAAATTGCCTCCAATAACACCATCACATCTACAAACTTGTACAAGTAAACTTTTATCTCTAAGTGTTTGTCTTTGCTTCAGAATACATCATTGTGTACTGGTAACCGTCCCTCAACCCCTAACACTGTAACACATCTGAAACCATCAACTGAAAGGCCATGTCTCCCCTACCCATCTTATAAGACACGTGGACGAACAAGACATCAAAATAATTACTTTGAAGAGGTAAGCGAGGCTGAATGATATTTGAACTCTGACAATACAAAGTGTGATCACTGACACCGAAGGTTGTTTTGCGACAGACTTAGATTTCAGAGTTCATTTATTACAAATTAGGCAAATATAACTTTCCTTAGAAATTCTCTGCGACATACAAAAATATCAGACATCTTTTGCTTGTCCATCTAAATGAGGACTGCCGACATATCTGATTAAAATCCACACATCACTTGTTCAGTTGATATGATTGGCTGGCTGCGACATATCGATGTGCTTAAAACAACCAATCAAAACTCCATATTCTAATAACATACGCTGTGGGTCGATTCACTTGAGAAAATAGGCAGCAGCAGCCGCAGTCAAACCCTCAGGTCAAGGTCACACATTGTATCAAACCATTGTTGATTGTTGGTATGTTCAGAAATGTGCAAGTTATATAGTTAGAATGATAGTTATTGTGCCACACATCAGATCACTGATTCACGTAAACTGATTCACGTAAACACAAACTGAATTTACAGACATGCTATTTCTATGTACAGATTTGTATTCCTTGCACAGTTTTCATTGGTCAGAGTCTATTCCTTGCACAGTTTTCATTAGTCTGATGTATGAGTCTATTTATTCCTTACATGGTTTCATTAGTCTTTGCATGGTTTCTATTGGTCTGATGTAAGGTTTGTTATACTGGTCTGGTGTAAGGTTTGCCCATGGCAAGGCTGGTATGTGGATGCCTGGCAGTGATATCAGCACACAGAAGAATTGTGCTCCGAGTGACGCTTGCTGCGTGATTCCTTCCCCTCTCTGCTGAAAATAAGAAAGTGAAAAAGAACTAATTTACAAACGCAGACTTAAGAAAGAAATGAAACCTTTGCTACATAAGTATTCAACAAATACAAAGTCCCCTTTCATTTAGAACAGGAAATGCAACATGAAGTTTTAAGTGAGACGGCATGTGATTGGTTGAAATATGATTAACGTTTTCTATTGCGATGGGTTGAAAATTAACCAAAATTTTCTACATTGAATCTGTGTTATTGGTTGAAATATTTCATCTTTACCATTCGTTTCCAAACTCCCACTTTTGCAAGTAACAGGATGTAGTCCGGAGAACGGAATACGTTGTGTCGTAGTTTACAGCTTGAATGCGATATTTGCACCTTTTGGTTCGACACATTTGACTGCAGCAGGCATTTTTATTTAGCCTTCCCTCTTCGATCCCATCTGCTTAGTCAGTCTGCTCTGTTGCAGTCCAGGATCACCGCATGGATCTGTAAAAGGGTTTTGGCAGCTCTGACTTACTGGCCCTGACACTAGCAGTCAGCTCTGGCTTGCTGACCCTGACACTAGCAGTCAGCTATGGGTCACTGACCCTGACACTAGCAGTCAGCTCTGGCTTGCTGACCCTGACACTAGCAGTCAGCTATGGGTCACTGACCCTGACACTAGCAGTCAGCTATGGGTCACTGGCCCTGACACTAGCAGTCAGCTATGGGTCACTGGCCCTGACACTAGCAGTCAGCTCTGGCTCGCTGACCCTGACACTAGCAGTCAGCTATGGGTCACTGACACTAGCAGTCAGCTATGGGTCGCTGACCCTGACACTAGCAGTCAGCTATGGGTCGCTGACCCTGACACTAGCAGTCAGCTCTGGCTCGCTGACCCTGACACTAGCAGTCAGCTATGGGTCACTGACACTAGCAGTCAGCTATGGGTCACTGACCCTGACACTAGCAGTCAGCTATGGGTCACTGACCCTGACACTAGCAGTTAGCTATGGGTCACTGACCCTGACACTAGCAGTCAGCTATGGGTCACTGACCCTGGCACTAGCAGTCAGCTATGGGTCACTGACCCTGACACTAGCAGTCAGCTATGGGTCACTGACCCTGACACTAGCAGTCAGCTATGGGTCACTGACCCTGACACTAGCAGTCAGCTATGGGTCACTGACCCTGACACTAGCAGTCAGCTATGGGTCACTGACCCTGACACTAGCAGTCAGCTCTGGGTCACTGACCCTGACACTAGCAGTCAGCTATGGGTCACTGACCCTGACACTAGCAGTCAGCTATGGGTCACTGACCCTGACACTAGCAGTCAGCTATGGGTCACTGACCCTGACACTAGCAGTCAGCTATGGGTCGCTGGCCCTGACACTAGCAGTCAGCTATGGGTCACTGACCCTGACACTAGCAGTCAGCTATGGGTCACTGACCCTGACACTAGCAGTCAGCTATGGGTCACTGGCCCTGACACTAGCAGTCAGCTCTGGGTCACTGACCGCTGCAGCTCATGCACTGCTCAGCATCTTGAAATATGATCAAAGTTTACTACATACAATCTGTGTGATTGGTTGTAAAATAATGAGCGTTTTCTATAGGCGTAATTGGTTGAAATATGATGGAAATTTCCTAGACAATCAAGATGACTTAATACAGATTTATAAGATAATCAACGGAAAGGATAAATTAGACTAAATAAGCTTTTCAAAATACAACCACCAACAAGAACAAGAGAGCATAGCTACAACCGCCAACAAGAACAAGAAAGCATAGCTACAACCGCCAACAAGAACAAGAGGGCATAGCTACAACCGCCAACAAGAACAAGAGGGCATAGCTACAACCGCCAACAAGAACAAGAAAGCATAGCTACAACCGCCAACAAGAACAAGAGAGCATAGCTACAACCGCCAACAAGAACAAGAAAGCATAGTCACACATTAATTAAAGAAAGGTGCAGATTAGATACCAGGAAATATTTGTTTAGTCAGAGAGTAGTGAATGCTTGAAATGCATTGTCACAGGAAATAGTGGAGGCAGGGTAAATTAATGCACCGAAAAACAGATTGGATGTGCATAGGGTAGATCAAGTCAATGTAAAAGAAACCGGTTGCATACAGACTCACAAACCAGTATAAAGACGTCAAGCTAAGTTAATCTTGGAAATGGTGGAATCTTGGATTGATGGAAATATAACTAAATCTTTCTACAGACATTGCATGTGATTGGTTGAAATATATTGAATGCTTTTCACAAGAAATTTGTGTGATTGATTTAAACAAATGTACTACTTATTACGAAAAACACGTGATATTGGTTGGAGTAAGATTACACAAAAAGTCTCTTGAGTGCCCAAGTTTTAGCAAAGTCATAGTAAAGATTATGAACTGACCTTGTCACTGAAAGTGAGGTGTCTTCTTCTGACCTTGTCCCTGAAAGTGAGGTGTCTTCTTCTGACCTTATCACTGAAAGTGAGGTGTCTTCTGACCTTGTCATTTATTATTTGGTGTCATTGAAAGTGAGGTGTCTTCTTCTGACCTTGTCACTGATTATTTGGTGTCATTGAAAGTGAGGTGTCTTCTGACCTTGTCATTTATTATTTGGTGTCATTGAAAATGAGGTGGCTTCTTCTGACCGTGTCACTGATTATTTGGTGTCATTGAAAGTGAGGTGTCTTCTTCTGACCGTGTCACTGATTATTTGGTGTCATTGAAAGTGAGGTGTCTTCTTCTGACCGTGTCACTGATTATTTGGTGTCATTGAAAGTGAGGTGTCTTCTTCTGACCTTGTCACTGATTATTTGGTGTCACTGAAAGTTTGATGCCTTCTTTTTGCATTCTTTAGTGCCTTACTTGGTTACTGTATCTTTGGTGTCTCCTAACCCTGTCACTGAAAGTGTGGTGTATTCTTATCTTTTATAATGTAATGACTTACTTTGTCACTCAATTGTTGGTGTCTTCTCCTTACCTTTTATATTGCCTTACCTTGCTACTAGAACAGCAGTGGCGTTTCCTTACCTTTTATGATGTCTGGACTTGCGTAATGTTGTGGTAGAGATCATGGGACTTATCTTGTCTCTGAAGTTGTGATAGGTCCTCTCTAGCTCTCTCTGGTATTCCTTCTGCTCATGGGTGATCAGAGTTTTGTTCTTTTGCAGGGCATCTCCACACCTGAACATTGTTAAAATAAACAAGATTGATAACCTGCTGATTATTCTGCTTGCATGCAGGTTTATGGGCATAACTTCTTAGTTGGCTCGTAACGTTGGTCTTCAATATCTAGCCCATATGACCCGGAATATCTGCTTTCAGCAAAACTTTTGATTCAAGTTAACCTCTCCAGACTACATGTAAGACAGCAGGGAGTTTCACATCAATGTTTTCTTCTCCTAGCTGAACTATGGATTTGGTGTCATTTACCTGGTGTATTCCAGTTTCAGAAGAATAGGGTCTCATCTCTAGCCACATGCTCCCGTTAGTAGGGACTTGCCATATAATCACTATAGGGTAGAAGACTGTCTGACTCATGGCACTGCATTACATGTCACTCACACAAGTCAAAAGCCAGCAAAGTGTGGAGTAGCCTTCTGTGTTTAACAGAAAGGTCTAATGACCATATGTTAATATATAAGAGTTATCTGACTGGGAATCAGACCAGGGAACCGTTCTGCCACATGAAGGGAACCATCCTGTCACAAAAAGGGAACTGATCTGTCACAAGAAGAGAAATGTCTTGTCACAAGAAGGGAGCCATCCTGTCACATGAAGAACAAGAGCTGGGCCTTTGAGCTCAATTGAGAGCTCAATCTGAGGTCCCCGTCCACCTATGTGAACTAGGGGGCAAGAAACTCAGGAGGCTCTGGTGACTAGGGGGCAAGAAACTCAGGAGGGGCTCGTGGACTAGGGAGCAAGAAAGTCAGGAGGCTGGTGGACTAGGGGACAAGAAACTCAGGAGGAGGCTGGTGGACTAGGGGGCAAGAAACTCAGGAGGAGGCTGGTGGACTAGGGGGCAAGAAACTCATAAGGGCTGGTGGACTAGGGGGCAAGAAACTCAGGAGGAGGCTGGTGGACTAGGGGGCAAGAAACTCAGGAGGCTGGTGGACTAGGGGGCAAGAAACTCATAAGGGCTGGTGGACTAGGGGGCAAGAAACTCAGGAGGAGGCTGGTGGACTAGGGGGCAAGAAACTCAGGAGGAGGCTGGTGGACTAGGGGGCAAGAAACTCAGGAGGAGGCTGGTGGACTAGGGGGCAAGAAACTCATAAGGGCTGGTGGACTAGGGGGCAAGAAACTCAGGAGGAGGCTGGTGGACTAGGGGGCAAGAAACTCAGGAGGAGGCTGGTGGACTAGGGGGCAAGAAACTCATAAGGGCTGGTGGACTAGGGGGCAAGAAACTCAGGAGGAGGCTGGTGGACTAGGGGGCAAGAAACTCAGGAGGAGGCTGGTGGACTAGGGGGCAAGAAACTCAGGAGGAGGCTGGTGGACTAGGGGGCAAGAAACTCAGGAGGAGGCTGGTGGACTAGGGGGCAAGAAACTCATAAGGGCTGGTGGACTAGGGGGCAAGAAACTCAGGAGGCTCTGGTGGATGAGGGGTCAAGAAACTCAGGAGGCTGGTGGACTAGGGGGCAAGAAACTCAGGAGGCTCTGGTGGATGAGGGGTCAAGAAACTCAGGAGGCTGGTGGACTAGGGGGCAAGAAACTCAGGAGGCTCTGGTGGATGAGGGGTCAAGAAACTCAGGAGGCTGGTGGACTAGGGGTCAAGAAACTCAGGAGGAGGCTGGTGGACTAGGGGACAAGAAACTCAGGAGGCTCTGGTGGATGAGGGGTCAAGAAACTCAGGAGGCTGGTGGACTAGGGGGCAAGAAACTCAGGAGGCTCTGGTGGATGAGGGGTCAAGAAACTCAGGAGGCTGGTGGACTAGAGGGCAAGAAACTCAGAAGGCTCTGGTGGACTAGGGGGCAAGAAACTCAGGAGGCTCTGGTGGATGAGGGGGCAAGAAACTCAGGAGGCTGGTGGACTAGGGGGCAAGAAACTCAGGAGGCTCTGGTGGACTAGGGGACAAGAAACTCAGGAGGCTCTGGTGGATGAGGGGTCAAGAAACTCAGGAGGCTGGTGGACTAGGGGGCAAGAAACTCAGGAGGCTCTGGTGGATGAGGGGTCAAGAAACTCAGGAGGCTGGTGGACTAGGGGGCAAGAAACTCAGGAGGCTCTGGTGGACTAGGGGGCAAGAAACTCAGGAGGCTCTGGTGGATGAGGGGTCAAGAAACTCAGGAGGCTCTGGTGGACTAGGGGGCAAGAAACTCAGGAGGCTCTGGTGGACTAGGGGGCAAGAAACTCAGGAGGCTGGTGGACTAGGGGGCAAGAAACTCAGTTCAATAACTTCAACAACAGTTGCAGTCAATTGCTCACCCTTGAGGATCTCTGGGTCCACCCTGGAGAGTAGAGAACATGCCCCCTAAACCAGCCAAGCATGCCATAAGAGGTAATGATAGAGGGTTGGGAGTGGACCAGAAATGTCATCTGATAAACTAAATGGCTACTCAAATTTAGAGGATTTGCAAGTCAAAGTATAACAGCATGACTTTGGTCAAGTCATTGACGTGGATGTCTGGTGACGAATGAGGACAAGGAAGACGAATGAAGGAAGAGGGGTACCACTTCCTGGCTGGTGATGGGTACTCACTTCTTGATGAAATCCTTGAAGCACAGTCTGAGTTTGTTGTGGGCTTTAGATGGCGCCTGCTTCCCTTCAGCTATGTCCCCCAGGAACACCAAGGCTACCTCCAGCGGGCCCTAGCATTTGGAAATCAGGATGTGCACATTAGAATCACAAACAATTAAAAACAGTCATGGCTACAACATTCATGGCTACAACATTCATGGCTACAACAGTCATGGCTACAACAGTCATGGCTACAACATTCATGGCTACAACAGTCATGGCTACAACATTCATGGCTACAACAGTCATGGCTACAACATTCATGGCTACAACATTCATGGCTACAACAGTCATGGCTACAACATTCATGGCTACAACATTCATGGCTACAACAGTCATGGCTACAACATTCATGGCTACAACTTCTACAATCTCCTCCTTCTTTGTGTGCATTCATTAGGTTGCACTGTTTCATTAAGCTTGTGGACCATCTACATCCAATTTCAATAGTCATCTCTGTCTGATCTGCCTACCTTAGCCCATGGCTGTTCCCAACCTGCCTGCAAGGAAACAAGTTTATTGTCTTGCTTTATTTAGGCCCCAACCCTTGAGCCTGTCTAGTTTAGGAGGCACTACTGCTATCACCAGCATAGCAATAGGACACTCAAACTCCCCTACAACAACACAGTGGTTACAACAGACATGTGCTGAATAACTGAGGCTACATTACACCTGACTGCAATCAGGTCTGAGGTAGCATGCTCTGGATGTTTTGGGTGGGGTTGCTCTGGGGTGGGAGTGTTTTGTGGTGGGGGTGTTTTGGGGTAAGGGTGTTTTGGGGTGGGGGTGTTTTGGGGTGGGGTGTTTTGGGGTGGGGTGCTCTGGGGTGGGGGTGTTTTGGGGTGGGTTACTCTGGGGTGGGGGTGTTTTGGGGTGGGGTGCTCTGGGGTGGGAGTGTTTTGGGGTGGGGGTGTTTTGGGGTGGGGATGTTCTGGGATGGGAGTGTTTTGGGGTGGGGTGCTCTGGGGTGGGAGCGTTTTGGGGTGGGGGTATTTTGGGGTGGGGTGTAGGTGTTTTGGAGTGAGGGTGTTGTAGGGGTGTGGGTGTTTTGGAGGTGGAGGTGTTTTGGGGTGGAGGTTTTTGGGGTGGGTGTTTTGGGTGGGGGTGTTTCCAGCGAGCACTGTTTAGGTATAAGCTAAATGTAGCCAGTAGTAGGATTTCCTGCTTAGCAGGCTAGGCTTGAGCAGCTTATTACTCCACTGTGTTGGGATAAATGTAGCAGGGGCTGGTTAACCAACGTATAAGTCAATCTCAATATACTCAAACACTAGAGCAAAGTTGACCCACAGCCCGTTAGGTGCCATCTATACTGCTCTTAACAAACCATCCAACCATGGCAAGTGTTATGCTATGTCCCACAGTTAGTCGCTTCTTACGACATGCTCTCTCTAGGGCAGTGGTGCTATTCTTATCTTTGTCATTCACAAAGACCCCGGCGGAGCACTCTGGTTCTCATTCTTGTACATCTAATAAATAATGTATGAGACAGGTGTGACCTCATTCTGAACATAGCCCTCACCTGGTTGACTGTGGTACCAATACATCCTTGTAAAACCATCTGCAGTATCTTGGTATCAGGTGGTTCCTGCGACATTGCCAGTGCAAGTTCCTTGGTTTTCTTCTGTATATCCTCTATGGCAACTTCCACAGGGGACAGAATCACCTACAACAAGCAGGCAGAGTTAGTCAACCTTGCCAGAACAAGAGAGAATTTGTACAGGAAATCTATGCATGAAATAAAAACAATACAAAATATAACGGCAATATCTGAACAGGAAAATAACAAAAGCGTATTTAAGCTTTGAGGAAAGTCTGATATAGCATGGACATGAGATGTGACATACACATGAGATATGACATACACATGAGAAATGATATATGCATGAGATATGACATTCACCTGAGATATGACATACACATGAGATATGGCATACAAATGAGATATGGCATACACATGAGATATGGCATACACATGAGATATGGCATACACATGAGAAATGATATATGCATGAGATATGACATTCACCTGAGATATGACATACACATGAGATATGGCATACAAATGAGATATGGCATACACATGAGATATGGCATACACATGAGATATGGCATACACATGAGAAATGATATATGCATGAGATATGACATTCACCTGAGATATGACATACACATGAGATATGGCATACAAATGAGATATGGCATACACATGAGATATGGCATACACATGAGATATGGCATACACATGAGAAATGATATATGCATGAGATATGACATTCACCTGAGATATGACATACACATGAGATATGGCATACAAATGAGATATGGCATACACATGAGATATGGCATACACATGAGATATGGCATACACATGAGAAATGATATATGCATGAGATATGACATTCACCTGAGATATGACATACACATGAGATATGGCATACAAATGAGATATGGCATACACATGAGATATGGCATACACATGAGATATGGCATACACATGAGAAATGATATATGCATGAGATATGACATTCACCTGAGATATGATATATGCATGAGATATAATTTGGACATGAGACACAGTATACACATGCTTGTGGGCCGCTGTTGTTTGCAGCAGTACTCACATGCTTGTGGTCCGTTGTTGTTTGCAGCAGTACTCACATCCCAGCAGGGGATCACGATGTTGAGCAGTTCATGAGCTGTAGCGGTCAGCGACCCAGAGCTGACTGCTAGTGTCAGGGTCAGCAACCCAGAATTGACTGCTAGCATCAGGGTCAGCGACCCAGAGTTGACTACTAGTATCAGGGTCAGCGACTCAGAGTTGACTGCTAGTGTCAGGGTCAGCAACCCAGATCTGACTGCTAGTGTCAGGGTCAGCGACCCAAAGCTGACTGCTAGCGTCAGGGTCAGCGACCCAAAGCTGACTGCTAGCGTCAGGGTCAGTGACCCAAAGCTGACTGCTAGCGTCAGGGTCACCAACCCAAAGCTGACTGCTAGCATCAGGGTCAGCGACCTAAAGCTGACTGCTAGCCTCAGGGCTAGAGATCCAGAGCTGCCAAGACTCATCTACACCTCCACATGGTGATCCTGGATAACAGACTGCAAGAGAGCAGACTGGTTAAGGAGAAGGGATCAAAGAGAGAAGACTAACCCTGTACTCAAAAATTCTTGCTGAAGTCGGATGTGTCAGACCAAAAGGTACAAATATCACAGTCAAGCTGTAAACTACGACTCGACGCATTCTGTTCTCCAGACAACATACTACTACATATAAAGCCCTTTTCAGGGCTTAGTAGCAGGAGTTTGAGCCCATATGACGAAGAAGAAGAAACATCCCAGTAACTTCCACTATACAATAGATACATACTGGACCTCTGCTAGAATAATGAAATCGGTTCCTGAGAGCCCTATCTGCAGTAGACATATTGCAGTTTCAACCAGATTCTCACAGGGATTCTAAAGTGTATATTTAGATAAAACATGGCTCTTATGATATGATGGAGGACTCACTGTGTAGCCTGTGACTCCTGGCTGTGAGCTAAGTGGCAGCTCGCTGTACACAAGTTCTACTCCGTTCTAGTTTGACAGTCCATCAACCTTCAATCTCCATGTTATGACCTGGTAGGGATCCAATGTCAAGGTAGCCTGACATGGATACCTTAGCCTCCCTCTGTTGTTTCGACTGTAGTCTCAGAATAACGTAAACTTGTGTCTTAATCTGAGTCAAGAAATAGTTTGTGGTGATGACCTGTATGGATGGATTACATCTGCTGAAAGAGAGAGCCATACTGTAGTCACCTGACTCACCTGTTGTCTCTCAATAACGGAGACCCTGGTCTTGATGTAAGGGAAGAAATGGTTTGTGGTGAGGACAGTCTTGCGTTTGTATTGCTCATGTAGCTCTCCATGGGCCCGGCCATCCAAGGTGAAGGGCGTTGCATAGATGAAACGTTCTGTCAATATGGCAAGATACTGATAAACTACATCACTTCACATCCCCAACAACCAACAATACCAGACACCAACAAGCGTATGATCATTCATACAATCTTAGACACATACAAACAAATAACACACATACAAACAAACAAATAACACATATACAAACAAATAACACACATACAAACAAATAACACACATATTAAAAAAGAGAGTGATCACATGTTAGGTAGAAATATCATGGCATTAAACAAACAAGGACATTGTACAAATATTTGAATGAAAGAAGTGAGATATATAGAAGAAAGAGGTTATCTCAGAGAGAGTAAAGAAAACAACCCAAGTTGTCTTAGAGAAGTGAAAGTTGACACAAACATCTACAGATAATTGCTCGGTGACCACTTCAGGACTTTCAGTGGCTCTGTTCAATCGATTCTTTTAATCAATAGTCCATTTTACTGCTGCTACTGCCACTTGTCTCATTACCTCATTTACTGTTACTACTGCCACTTGTCTCATTACCTCATTTACTGTTACTACTGCCACTTGTCTCATTTACTGTTACTACCACCACTTGTCTCATTACCTCATTTACTGTTACTACCACCACTTGTCTCATTACCTTATCATCTTGTTCACTCCGTTTCATTATGTTTCTCTCCTCGCATGTCTTCACCTAAAGTCATGATTAAACCATTCATTTTACATCTTGTTTGTCATTTGTTAGTTGTTGTTATTAGTTCTTGGCACCTGATGAAGGTTTTGATTTTGTCCTGGTGTGGTCACTGTGCCATTACCTATATGTGTTTTTATCTCAACTGTTAACCTTCAGTGCCCATCCAACTTCAAGTGCCCATCCAACTTCAAGTGCCCATCCAACTTCAAGTGCCCATCCAACTTCAAGTGCCCATCCAACTTCAAGTGCCCATCCAACTTCAAGTGCCCATCCAACTTCAAGTGCCCATCCAACTTCAAGTGCCCATCCAACTTCAAGTGCCCATCCAACTTCAAGTGCCCATCCAACTTCAAGTGCCCATCCAACTTCAAGTGCCCATCCAACTTCAAGTGCCCATCCAACTTCAAGTGCCCATCCAACTTCAAGTGCCCATCCAACTTCAAGTGCCCATCCAACTTCAAGTGCCCATCCATCTTGAGCACTGAAAGGAGAATTCATGAATGAAAACTGTGTCAGACCTTTACAATATTTTCACTGTTCATTTAAAAAGACTTACTAAGTTTGTAGTTCTTGTCAAAGTAGGTGATTCTCTCCTTGTACTCGTACGAGTCAAAGTATGGCTCCACATATGTGATCTGGATATAGGCCTGCAACAAACAGACAGATTGTTTAACAAATATAGAGAATTCCAAAGTTAACAAATACAGGGACTCTCAAAGTTAACAAATACAGAGAATTTCAAAGTTAACAAATGCAGGGACTCCCAAAGTTAACAAATACAGGGACTCTCAAAGTTAACAAATACAGAGAATTCCAAAGTTAACAAATACAGGGACTCTCAAAGTTAACAAATACAGGCAGTGACTCCCAAAGTTAACAAATACAGGGACAACTAAAGTGAAAATGTTTTAGTTCACGTTTCTTGTCTCTGACATGCAACACCAATAATACAAATGCCAAATTCCACTCCACAGTCGAGTGTACTGCTTTCCACCCAGCAAAGGTTGGAAATCCCTCATAGAACAATCAAAGTATAGATTTGGCTTGATTTGGCTTTGTTCATTCTCAATCTCCCACTACCAAACCCTAAAAGGGCTTAAGTAGCAGAATGTAGACCAGAGAATGGAGTTTGTTGTGTCGTAGTTTACAGCTTGACTGCAATATTTGCACCTTTTGGTCCAACACATCCGACTTCAGCAAGCATTTTTTTAGTACTGGGTTAGCATTCCCTCTTCGATCCCTTCTCCTTAGCCAGTCTGCCCTGCTGCAGCCTATTATCCAGGATCACTGTGTGGAGGTGTAGAAGGGTCTTGGCAGCTCTGTTTCGCTGGCCCTGACGCTAGCAGTCAGCTATAGGTTGCTGACCACTGCAGCTCATGCGCTGCTCAGCGTCTTGATCCCAAAGTTTGAATTTCAGAAATAGCTTATGGATCAAGGATAGCATCAAATATTTATTCATAGAAAAACCAAAGTTTAGATTATTAAACTAGTATATATTTTTTTTTGTTGCTTTTGCCTTATTTCTGTATCCCCCAAGGTGGTGTGCGTTGCACTATGTTTTTATTTGCGCCTGTCAGCCCAGTGCATCTGACTTCGGAATAATGTTATGTAAGGGTCTGCTTCCTCCTGCATTTTCTAAGGGTGGGTTTGCTTCCCCGGAGTAACGGCCGTTGCTGTTGTGGGGATCAAACTCAGCACCTTCGAGTTGTGAGCCGTGTCACTTAACCCCTAGCCCTTCCTTCCTCAAACTAGTATATACAGCAAGCTACAGGTCCCACAGGTCAAATATAGCACATGTCAAATACTCTTTTGGTCCACGCCCAAACAAAAAAATGCAAAGCTAATAAATTTGAGTTTCGTAACATGAAATGACGGTATATGTCTATTTTAGAAGTACTCATATTTAACCCTTTGCACAAGAAATTCAAAAGTTTTGGTCCACATGTAAATATTTCTTATTCTTCGTTCATTCTCAATCTCCCGCTACCAAGCCCCGAAAAAAGCTTTGCAAGTAGCGGAATGTAGTCCAGAGAACGGAATGCTTTGTGTCATGGTTTACAGTTTGACTTTCGGTCCAACACATCCGACTTCAGCAAGCATTTTTTAGTACTGGGTTGCCATCCCTCTTTAATCCCTTCTACTTAGCCAGTCTGCTCTGTTGTAGCTTGTTATCCAGGATCATACAGGAAAGGTGAGTGAGCAAGTTAAGGTAGCAGTGAAAAAGGCAAATGCAATGTTAGGTATGATAAAAAGAAATATTAAACATAGGAGCAAGGACGTGATCGTCAAACTGTATAAAGCTTTAGTTAGACCTAGATTGGAGTACTGTGTACAGGTGTGGAGTCCTTATCATAGAGGGGACATAAACATGCTAGAAAGAATACAAAAAAGAGCGACAAAGATGATAGTGGGATTCCAGAATTACAGTTATGAGGAATGACTCAGAAAAACCGGCCTACAGTGTCTCGAAGAGAGAAGAATTCGTGGTGACTTAATACAGGTTTATAAGATGATCAGAGGAATCGATAAATTAGACTATAACAAGTTTTTTAAAATACAGCCACCTACAATAACACGAGGGCATAGCTACAAGCTGACTAAAGAGAGGTCCAGGTTAGATATTAGGAAATATTTTTTAAGTCAGAGAGTGGTGTCTGCTTGGAATGCATTGCCAGGGGAGGTAGTGGAGGCAGGGACAGTTAATGCATTTAAGAATAAACTGGATGCGCATAGCTTTTAGAGCAAGGTGATGTAAATGTAACTGGTTGTATACAGACTCTGCAGGGTCTTCTAAACCAGTATAAAGACGTTAAGTTAAGTTAAGTTAAGGGTCTCTGGTTAGCTAACCCTGACGCTAGCAGTCAGCTATGGGTAGCTGACCGCTGCAGTTTATGCGCTGCTCAGCGTCTTGATCCCATGTAAATATTTGACAAATCTATCTTAGATTGGCAAGCCACGTATGGAAATGTATGTCAAATAGGAAGAACAAGTACACATGTCTTGTGAAATATGGTGGTTTCTACGGACAGACAATATTCTGCAAGTGTTTCATTGTTTTCATAATGAAAAGGTGTGCTCAAAACTATGGAAATAACCGTTCTAAACAGATAACAAAACAAGTTGGTGAACTTGCTCTTTATGTTTCGGAGGCTGGTAAATTACATTTAGATGGAGATTATTCTGAAAATGACATAGAAAAGAAATCTGATGATCATTTGAATGATAAAAGTGTAAATTTGATAATGATCAAGCTAGATCTAGTACTGTTTATGGCCTCTTCGCATCGGTGGGAAAGAATCAGGCTACGGTATGGGGATCGTATCTCACATAATGTATAGTCAATTTAATGCATGTTGGCCTTCCATAAATATACTCATCAGTAGACAGGAATATTGTACATGACCAGGTCAGCTACTTTGAGATAGAATAATTCAAGACTGAGCAAAGTTTTCTGATGGCAATTAATCTGACTTAATGTGTCTGTTTTGTGTGCTTTTTGCTTAGGAGCGCAGTCGATAGTTTTCTGCGGACTGGGTGGCCAGGGTTCAACAAAAAATTAACTTTACCTTCTCTGGGTCCAGCTTGTCCTTCTCGACAGTGTTCGAGTCTTTAACAATCTCCACATACTCAGGCCCAAATCTCTCAATGTAGAAGCTCTGTGGAGGTAACAGAATGCAGCGAGCATTAGCAGTGACCAGGTTTTCTGTTAAGTGTATACGGGTAGATGGTAAAAGATAGGGTAAGCAGTGACCAGGTTTTCTGTTAAGTGTATACGGGTAGATGGTAAAAGATAGGGTAAGCAGTGACCAGGTTTTCTGTTAAGTGTATACGGGTAGATGGTAAAAGATATGGTTTTCATAGCGGCGTCAGACAGGTGGCTTATAGCAAGCTTGAGAGATATAGGAATAGATTGAGGGATAGAGTACAGGTGAGAGCAGGAAAAGGTTGAGGGATAGAGTACAGGTGAGAGCAGGAAAAGGTTGAGGGATAGAGTACAGGTGAGAGCAGGAAAAGGTTGAGGGATAGAGTACAGGTGAGAGCAGGAAAAGGTTGAGGGATAGAGTACAGGTGAGAGGAGGAAAAGGTTGAGGGATAGAGTACAGGTGAGTGAAGGAAAAGGTTGAGAGATAGAGTACAGGTGAGTGAAGGAAAAGATTGAGAGAACTGTAAGTCAGGTCCCCTATTACAGCTGGGTAGACTGGAGTGTGCCAGAACTGGATATTGAACTCAGCCCTCGTGCCATGACAGGAAGCCCCAAAATGGAGTGGGGTGGTTCTAATTTGCTCCTCTCAGTTAAGGACATTGAGAATGACAGATGATTCATTGTCTGGGCGGTGTCCAGAAGAGCTCTGTGTGTGACAAAGATGAGAATAGGACGATCACTACACTGAGATCAGGTCATAAGAGGCAACTAACAGTGCAGTCTAGTCCCTCTATGGTAGTAGACTCTCCAACTTATGGGTTGTACACCTAACCATTCCCACCATAGAAACAATACCCCATTTCTTCTTCTTCTTCTTCTTCGTTCTCAATCTTCCACTACCAAACCATGAAAGGGCTTAAGTAGCGGAATGTAGTCCAGAGAAAGAATGCGTTGTGTCGTAGTTTACAGCTTGGCTGCGATATTTGTACCTTTCGGTCCAACACATCCGACTTCAGCAAGCATTTTTTGAGTACCGGGTTAGCATTCCCTCTTCGATTTCTTCTCCTTAGCCAGTTTGCCCTGCTGCAGCCTGTTATCCAGTATCACCGCGTGGAGGTGTATAAGGGTCTTGGCAGCTGTTGTTCGCTGGCCCTGACGCTAGCAGTCAGCTATGGGTCGCTGACCACTGCAGCTCATGCGCTGCTCAGCATCTTGATCCCCCAATACCCCATTTAACCTTTTCCGTTCCAGAGCGTGAGATTGCGATGATTTGACTTTGTTTCACCCGGCATTGTAGGCTGTCAGCTCTAGGGTCATCGCTTTATCATATATAATCTACCGAGATAATATCATAGAAACTGCTGAACATACTGCTCTTTTGATTGTAGGAGAGTTCCAACTTCCGTTATACATAATTAGACGAAAACAATGGCGATTTTGAAATTTGTTTTAGATTTTAGAAAGGATTTCTTGTGTTATTCACTTGGGTTTTAAGATTCACCCATTTTTAAGAATGGGGGAGTTAAGTTTCTGCAACGGATTTATCTTCTTCTTCTTCTAACGCTGTCAGACGTCAACTTGAATTTGTTCGAAGAAAGCAGCCGTCATCCTGAGGCTGTCGACACTGCCATTGAGCTTGTCTAGTGTTGGCACTGGTGATGGCCACATGTGCTTTCTCTGGTCCTCGTATGTCGGGTAATTTTGCAGCAGATGTTCAGCGCTCATTTTCCCTGTGCCACACGAGCATTGGTCAGTGCCACCTATCTTCAGTTTATTGAATAGGTGGTACCTCAGTCTGTTGTGGCCTGTGCGGAGTCTGAAGACCACGACCTGCTCTCTTCTGTTCAGCTGGTAGTAGGCATCCTTTTTTGTGTAGCCAGTGTGTTCTGTTTCCCATTTGGCCATGTATCTAATAAGCCTTTTTGACTCTTCGTAGGTCACACTAGAATCTGGTTGTGGTAGTCTTGCACCTTCTTTTGCCAGTCTGTCTGCCTGCCTCCTCGTTGCCTTGGATGTTACAGTGGGATGGAACCCACTGTACCACTACTTTTTTTGGTGCGGACTGCTGGCATAGTTGACAGAGTACTGTTCTTAAATCATTAAGTTCAGCATTTTTCTGGGTTTTTAGTGCTGTGACTACAGCCAGGGTATCTGTAAATAGGACTATATGGCTTTCATTGCTTTCGCCTGTGAGCATTGCTTCTACTGCAGCCTTCAGTGCCTCTGCCTCTGCTCTGAAATTGCTTGATAATTTTCCAGTTGCCACTGACAGTGTTATTTTCTACCATTTGGTAGGCTCATGAATACCCCTGCCCCTCCATTCTGTGTTGTGTTTGTTACAGAACCGTTGGTGTATGCATGGGTCCAGTTCATGCTTGGGTAGTTTTCCGCTATGTACCTCAGGGTTATGTCTCTTCTTTCTTTTTCAGTCTGGCTGTTCTTGTTTCCAATACCTGGTATATTTTCTACCACCTCCGGAATGATATGCTGCTTCCATGTGGGTTTGCGTACAGTAGGGATGGGCTTTGGTGTTGTTACGGTGTTCATAGGGTCTTCGCTCATCTTTGCTTTGGCTATTTCTGCAAAGTTTCTCCGCTTTAGTTTCCCATTTCCAAATCTATTTAGTCTCTGATGCATTGGATGGTCTGTCAGTCTTCTGAGTTTCTCTGCTTGCTGCTGGGCCCTGCAGTCTCTTCTGTCGGTCATGGATTGCAGATTTGTAATCTTTTCAAGTTCTACAATTGGCGTTGACTTCATGCCTCCTATTATAACTCTCCTGGCTTGGTTTTGAAGTTTGCTAATTTTATCAAAGTTCGCCTTTGCTGCTGTTGTCCATGCCGCAATACCATACTCGATAACTGGTCTCACTCTTCCAGTGTACAGTTTCTTTAGTATTCTTTCGTCTGCTCCCCAGCTTGTGCCAGCAAGTTTCCTCATGATTGCCATTCTTTGTCTGGCTCTCATTCGGTTTCTCTTGATCTGACTTTTCCATGTCATGCGCCGATCAAATTTGAGGATTTATCTGAGGTAGATCTATTTAGTTTATTGCAGATACAATAATTATGTTTATAGTCTAAGTGACAGACGTAGCCATTACGGTAAACATTGATAGTCATATTAGTACGTTTTCCTGCAAATTTTTTAATTGATGTTTCTTACCAAGGGATGCCGCTAGCAGACGAGTCTATTTGCTTGTGCTACTTTTCACCACTATCACCTTCATTTTCTTGTATCTCAGAAACTAACATACACACAGTAACAACAAGATCTTTATTAATATATGTCTCTACACACACACACAAATTAAAAATTAGAGGTTCTCAAAATAAACGACGATGTCGGGGCATGTAGTGCTGAAAAATGTGCTTTTATTTTGATCGTTCGCCTTATTTTTCTAATCTCCAAGGCTGTGTGCGTTGCACTGTGTTTTTATTTCGCGCCTGTAGGCCCAGTGCATCCGACTTCAGCATGCATTTTATATAAGGGTCTGCTTCCTCCTGCATTTTCTAAGGGTTTGCTTCCCCGGGGTAACAACCAGCCGGTGCTGTGATGGGGATCGAACCTGGCACCTAAGGGTTGTGAGACGTGCCACTTAACCACTAGGCCACACCGTCCCCAAATGGGAATTTTAAAAAAAAAAGGAATCATTTCTTTTTCTTGGAATCAGTAGAAGACGAGAAGTGATCAAAGTTAATAACATCAAATGCTAGAAACAAGTCAATGATCACCAACAACATCCAATACAAAAAACAAGTCAATGATGACCAACAATATCCAATACAAAAAACAAGTCAATGATCACCAACAACATCCAATACAAAAAACAAGTCAATGATGACCAACAATATCCAATAAAAGAAACAAGTCAATGATCACCAAACTTGTTGAGGCTGGTACCAACCTCCAGCCTGTGAGAGATTTCAGGCAGTTTTGTAATCATGTGCTCTTTATAGACAAACTCTTCCCCGTTCAGATCTCCGAACTTGGCCCCATAGAAGCCAACTCGGAAGTATGTGCCAAAAACTCGCTTGCCCTCTTGGCGTGTCACGTTTGTGAAAGCCTCATGCAACTTCTGATGTACATGTGCCAGCTTTTTGTTGTCTCGGTTGTGTTCGTAGATAGGAATCATCAGTTTGTAGACTTCATTAACAGCCTCATACATGCTTCCCTGGAGAAGAGTGCATAGGTTATTCCATTAGCTGGAGATCACAAAAAAGCTATTTATAATTTCATGTCTTTCTTAACAATACTTAAATCAAATTAATTAAAAACCTTTCGCCCCATGGGGAGCACAGATCCTCAACAAATAATCGCCATGACCTTCCATCAGCTGCCAGTCGCTCCAACTCTCCATGACCTTCCATCAGCTGCCAGTCGCTCCAACTCTTCATGAACTTCCATCAGCTGCCAGTCGCTCCAACTCTCCATGACCTTCCATCAGCTGCCAGTCGCTCCAACTCTCCATGACCTTCCATCAGCTGCCAGTCGCTCCAACTCTTCATGAACTTCCATCAGCTGCCAGTCGCTCCAACTCTCCATGACCTTCCATCAGCTGCCAGTCGCTCCAACTCTCCATGACCTTCCATCAGCTGCCAGTCGCTCCAACTCTCCATGACCTTCCATCAGCTGCCAGTCGCTCCAACTCTCCATGCTCCATGACCTTCCATCAGCTGCCAGTTGCTCCAACTCTTCATGAATAGCCAGTTTTCTCTCTATTTGCATCCGCTTTTCGCCTCTAGGTGTGCCAGGGTGCCTCTCTTTCTCATTCCCATTGGCCTCCATCACGGACACTACTAGTATCCCTCCTAAAGTATCCATCTCCATCGTCTCTTATTCACCTCCTGCGTCACTGCCAGCTGGCTCGATTTGCGTCACTGCGAGTTGGCTCGACCTGCGTCACAGGTCACCATTTGTGACCATTTCAATACTGCTTTAATCCATATCTACAAGCCTACTAGACGAACTCACAAATACTGTACGGTGTACTAAAGGTGTATTTTTTTAGTATCAGGAAAACATAATCAAATAACGGAAAACAAAGTGAAGCAACAGGTACTTTGGAGTTGAAACCATTCTGCCTAAAGCCAACAGGCAGTGTAGAACTGAAAGCATTCTGTCCAAGAAAACAGGCATTGTAGAACTGAAACCTTTCTGCCCAAGGCCAGCAGGCATTGTAGAACTGAAGCCATTCTGTCCAAGGCAACAGGTATTGTAGAACTGAAGCTATTTTATCCAAGGGCAACAGGCATTGTAGAACTGAAGCCATTCTGTCCAAGGTAACAGGCACTGTAGAACTGAAGCTATTTTGATGTCCAAGGTAACAGGCATTGTAGAACTGAAGCTATTCTGTCCAAGGTAACAGGTATTGTAGAACTGAAGCCATTCTGTCCAAGGTAACAGGTATTGTAGAACTGAAGCCATTCTGTCCAAGGTAACAGGCACTGTAGAACTGAAGCTATTTTGATGTCCAAGGTAACAGGCATTGTAGAACTGAAGCTATTCTGTCCAAGGTAACAGGCACTGTAGAACTGAAGCTATTTTGATGTCCAAGGTAACAGGCACTGTAGAACTGAAGCTATTTTGATGTCCAAGGTAACAGGCATTGTAGAACTGAAGCTATTCTGTCCAAGGTAACAGGTATTGTAGAACTGAAGCCATTCTGTCCAAGGTAACAGGTATTGTAGAACTGAAGCCATTCTGTCCAAGGTAACAGGCACTGTAGAACTGAAGCTATTTTGATGTCCAAGGAATGAAAGAGCATATCTATAAGAATGTAAGAATGAGACAAGTTTAGGGATCAGTGCTGGTCTAAACTTTCTCCGTGCTCAACCTGCAACTATGGAATATCAATTTTGTTTTATCACATTTTTTTTCTTTAAAATGTCAAGGGAGTAGATGACGATTGCTTCATTATCAAAAGTGATACATGTTTACAAGTGACATGAGGTGACAATCATTAAACGAGTGACATGAGGTCACAATCATGAAACGAGTGACATGAGGTGACAATCATGAAATGAGTGACATGAGGTCACAATCATGAAACGAGTGACATGAGGTAACAATCATGAAACGAATGACATGAGGTCACAATCATGAAATGAGTGACATGAGGTCACGCTCATGAAACGAGTGACATGAGGTCGCAATTATGAAACAAGCGACATGATGTCACAATCATGAAACAAGTGACATGAGTCTCGATCATGAAACGAGTGACATGAGGTCGCAATCATGAAACGAGTGACATGGCGTCACACTCATGAAATGAGAGACATGAGTCTCAATCATGAAACGAGTGACATGAGGTGACAATCAAGACATGAGGTGGCAATCATGAAACAATTGACATGAGGTGGCAATCATAAAAACGAGTGACATGAGGTGACAATCATAAAACGAATGACATGAGGTGACAATCATGAAACGAATGACATGAGGTGACATTTGTGCCCAATGTTGTGGATTTTCATCATGCACAATTAAAACATTCCAATAAAAATCAGTGAAAGAACACACAAAGACATAGAAACTGACCATGTTGAAGGAGCTGGCTGCCTGCTCTAACAACCCAACCAGTCCATTCTCAGTGAAATACATCCCGGTACAAATTCCTTCCTCGTCGGGGGAAACCACATCATCGGAGACAGCACTCTCTTCGAGCACGTTGGGAGTGATTTTCTGTGGAAATATATATTTGAATATTATTATTACATGATTTATTCTCATTGCTGAGGAAAACAGTCTTGCCTTAGCAGTCACCATGTTCTGTGCGGACTAGGTTTTTATTTAACATACGACAGAATAAAATACCTGATGTTTTGCTGACGTTGTGGAGTGCCAGTATATTTGACCTGACCTTGACTAACATGAGGACCAGTATATTTGACCTGACCTTGACTAACATTAGGGCCAGTATATTTGACCTGACCTTGACTAACATTAGGGCCAGTATATTTGACCTGACCTTGACTAACATTAGGGCCAGTATATTTGACCTGACCTTGACTAACATTAGGGCCAGTATATTTGACCTGACCTTGACTAACATTAGGGCCAGTATATTTGACCTGACCTTGACTAACATTAGGGCCAGTATATTTGACCTGACCTTGACTAACATGAGGACCAGTATATTTGACCTGACCTTGACTAACATGAGGGCCAGTATATTTGACCTGACCTTGACTAACATGAGGGCCAGTATATTTGACCTGACCTTGACTAACAAGACAACAGTGAAGAACTGGACAACGATGTTTAAAGAAATACGTGAGTTAACGAAAGATATCCCAAGACCAGGCCAGGCACATATTGTTGCGTTAACTCACATCCTTCTTTAAACATCGTTGTCCAGTTCTTCACTGTTGTCTCCGACACACTTTTGTCACCATACACTGCCTGCATTCTGCCATGAATATCAACTGGTCGACATCCTTCAGCTGTTAGAAACCGAATCACTTCTAGCGGATAAACTATGGACAGATTTCATATCACACCCGCCATGTTTTTACCTGTCTGCTGAGGAAACTATGAGTCGGAGGATAACAAAATTTTGCAAACTTGACGGCTGGTATGTTCTGTTTACATCAGAAGTGACGTCATCATGTTCATCGTACGTATGTTCACTTGTTGTAGTTTGGTCTGGTTTCATTTGGACACGCCTCATATCTAACAATAAGTGCCAATGTATTACTGCGGTCCAAAAGGGTGGTAAAGAATGTAACGTGAGAGAGAGAGAGAGAGAGAGAGAGAGAGAGAGAGAGACAGAGAGAGAGAGAGAGGCAGAGAGAGAGAGAGAGAGAGAGACAGAGAGAGAGAGAGAGACAGAGAGAGAGAGAGACAGAGAGAGACAGAGACAGAGAGAGAGAGAGAGAGGCAGAGAGAGAGAGAGAGAGAGAGAGAGAGACAGAGAGAGAGAGAGAGAGAGAGGCAGAGAGAGAGAGAGAGAGAGAGAGAGACAGAGAGAGAGAGAGAGAGAGAGACAGAGAGAGAGAGAGAGAGAGAGACACTTCATGGCAGAAGACTCAATGGAAAACCCTCTTATATATAAGAGGTGCAACTAACAATCAAAGTCCTTCATTTTATTGTATCTCATCCTCCTCATCATCATCCCCATATTATCATCTTCTTCACCATCATCACTGCCATCATTATCATCATAATAATAATCATCATCCTCCTCTTCATCACCACTTCATCCTCCTCATCATCACCCCCTCATCCTCATCACAATTTTACTCATCACCATCTCCCTCCAATTTATCATCATTATCCTAATCATCAACATCCTCCTCCTCATCATCACCACCCCCTCCTCCTCCTCATGACCATCCCCCTCCTCCTCTTCCACATCAACACTTCTCCAACATCCTCCTCCTCATCATCACCCCCTCCTCCTCATCATGAACATCCCCCTCCTCCTCCTCCTCATCATCACCACCCCCTCCTCCTCATCATGACCATCCCCCTCCTCCTCTTCCACATCAACACTTCTCCAACATCACCACCCCCTCCTCCTCATCATGACCATCACTCTCCTCCTCTTCCATATCAACACTTCTCCAACATCACAACCCCCTCCTCATCACCACCCCCTCCTTCTCATCATGACCATCCCCCTCCTCCTCTTCCACATCAACACTTCTCCAACATCACCACCCCCTCCTCCTCATCATGACCATCACTCTCCTCCTCTTCCACATCAACACTTCTCCAACATCCTCCTCCTCATCATCATCACCCCCTCCTCCTCATCATGACCATCCCCATCCTCCTCTTCCCCATCAACACTTCTCCAACATCCTCCTCCTCATCAGTACACAAAAGCTAGCTTCAGACCAGTCTGATCAACCTGTGTACAATCTCCAACAAGTCAGTTCAAGCAGACAAACCTCGAAGGTGACACATCCCACAGGCAGGTATGGTCTGTCCTCCAGCATGTTCAGATACTCCGCCACTAGCCCAGCAGCATGGACCAGACACTGGGCAGCCTCCGCATGGTTACCTCTCTAAGTGACACAAGAAAATTACATGAAACTTGTGATTTGCGTACACCCTTCAACAACATTTGTGTTCGGACAACAAGAAACACTGAAAAACCTGGATCGTTTTTTTTTTTGTGCGTTCGCCTTATTTCTCTATTCCCCGAGGCGGTGTGCGTTGCGCTGTTTTTATTTTGCGCATGTTGACTCAGTGCATCCAACTTTAGCATGAATTTTATGCTTCCTTCTACATTTTCTAAAGGTTTTCTTCATCAGGGTAATTGACAGGTGCTGTAATGGGGATCGAACCCAGTACCTTCGAGTTATAAACCATGTCACTTAACCACTAGCCAACCCCATCCCCTGAAAAAAAACTGGATCTGAATGAAACTATATATATTTTTTGCTGTTGTTTTTTTATTTGTGCATTTACCTTATTTCTCTATTCCCGGAGGCGGTGTCCATTGCACTAAGTTTTTATTTTGCGCCTGTCGGCCCAGTGCATCCGACTTCTGCATGCATTTAATGTAAGGGTCTGCTTCCTCCTGCATTTTCTAAGGGTTTGCTTCCCCGAGGTAACGGCCAATGCTGTGATTAGAGAGCAAACCCAGCACCTTCAGCTTGTGAGACGTGTCACTTAACCACTAGCCCACACCGTCCCCTAATTAAAGTATTGAATTCACAAAGTTGTCTTCTTCTTGTCCTTTGTTTTACTCCAGATGGAGCATAGAGTCACCATTTCAGCTGGCCTCCTTTAGGTCGTCAACACCAAAGTACTTTACAGTGGTGGTTTCTCTAGCAATTTGTTTTACATGATGAGGTTGCCATCCCCATGCACAACTCTCTTAACCCTTTGAGCCCATGACACCCTTATATTGGGGGGTGGGGGTGTGTAAATACCCCATTCCCCGAGCCATCCGTTTGCCGCTGTGATGGGCGGACCACTATTTGTAGGCGTTTTGTAGGTGTATTCTAGGCTGCACTGCTTGGATCTTGGTCATAATATTGTTACGTCTACATGTCGAAGACGGATGTGTCGGACCGAAAGGTGCAAATATCGCAGTCAAGCTGTAAACTAGCGACACAGCACATTCCGTTCTCCGGACTACATCCTGCTACTTTAAAAGTCTTGTTCAGGGCTTGGCAGCGAGAGATTGAGAACGAACGCAGAAGAAGAAGTTACATCTACACCATACATACATTTCCAGAAATAACAAATATGGCACACAAAAATCGAAGCGCGACTTCACAATGATTTTGAACATTTACGTGACGAAAATGGGTTTTGAAAATTCATAAAATGGCCATTCTAAAAGGCTAACAACAGAACAAGTCATTGAATGCAATTTCAAGGAGGCTGATAAATTGGATTTAGATGGTGATTATTCTGAAAATGATCAGTTGTTATTTGAACAACAACATATGTGTGATCAGATTACCATTTGTCCATTGATTAGGATCAAGCTAGATTTGTTCCTTGAAGGATCAGACTACGGTCATGGAGGGGATCCCACATAATGTTTCAAGTAAATTTGATGAATATATTCCCCCCTCTACTGAAGTACGAACATTGGAAATTAGCAGATCAGTCAGTTTTAGATAGAAGAACTAAATTAGAGCACATAGTTTTGTCTTGGTAAATAGCTTTACTCAAATGTCTACTGGGATCAAGGTGCTGAGCAGCACATGAGCTGCAGTGGTCAGCGACCCATATCTGACTGCTAGCGTCAGGGCCAGTGAACAAAAGCTGCCAAGACCCTTCTACACCTCCACGCGGTGATCCTGGATGACAGGCTGCAGCAGGGCAGACTGGCTAAGGAGAAGAGGGAATGCTAACCCAATACTACAAAAATGCTTGCTGAAGTCGGATGTGTTGGACCGAAAGGTGCAAATATCGCAGCCAAGCTGTAAACTACGACACAACACATTCCGTTCTCTGGACTACATTCTGCTACTTAACCTTAGGCACGCTACATAATTAGTGACTAAATTTGACCTAATTAATTTTCTTAATTAGTCGCTGTGGTAGTCGTCTTTCAAAATTTGTAACTTTTATGTTTGTTTGTCAATAAATATGTTTTTCTCGTGTGTAGATACACAATAGCATAACGAACATGTGGGTGTTATTGTTTTTGTTGTATGTTTGTTAGTTTTTGAGATTTAAAAAGATGAAGTTGAAAATTTATGAAAATCTCGGGAAAAATTTGGACTCGACCACTAGGCCTAGTCGCTTCGATAGAAAACCATGGAAACCACAACAACGTATCGATACTGTGTTTACAATATCTACACAACTGTTAGTTTCCAATTCAAACGTAGTTCTTTCATTTAAACAAACAAAATAAACAGATCTACGCGATAAAAATCTTTCTCAACAACCTACTTCCCCTTTCGCAAAAAGTTGGCTTGCTCCAAACGGCGTATACAAAATTAAAACTGTTCAAAAGCCATTTGTAATCGCACATACCATACTTTAACCGGCAAAATATCGTGTATATATGGAGGGCGTAGTCAGCAGTAAAAAATGGCTGTCAGGAGTGACTCCGTTCAAAAAAAAAAATTTTTTTCCGCACACCGTTTTTGCAGGCCGAGCTGGTTCAAAGAGACAGGACATTGGAGTGCTACAGGTTAAACCCTTTCAGGGTTTGGTAGTGGGAGATTGAGAACGAAGAAGAAGAAATGTCTACATTGTGCGAATTTTCTCAGGAGCACAGGGGAATGGGATTTTACGGACCAGGTAGCCAGGGCTCAAAGGGTCAAGTGACCTTTGACGACATGTATGGAAGTACAGCTGTTCTATTCTTTCTTCACTAATAATGAGCCCTAGGATCAACTCTAAGAAGGGGGGTACCCCACGGAATAAAGATCATTGTAACCTTCCAAGCATATGGTATAAGCCAAATATAGAGGGCTTGTGCATGGGTTAGCAACCTCATCATGTAGATACATGACTGCTTCAGAAACAATCCCTGTTTTGGCACAGACTTCCTGTAAAGAGCCAGCTTGTAGTAGTTGCCCTATGCTTCTTGTGGGGCTAAAAGAAGGCAAGTACTAAAAGAGATATTATTAAATGGATACTCATATGTATCAATAACCATAACCCTATCCCGTATGTTATTACGAGAGACAGTCATTAAACAACATCAAATTTATTCATAACATTTTGACAAGAATATGAACAAGAAATTTGTTGTGCCTTATTTTTCTACATAGTAACCATGATTGGAAATACACTTTGTCCTCTAGCCAGTGGAAGCACTCAAGAAAAAAGTCTTTTGGTGTGACAGTCAACCAATTTTGTCCAGTCTCCATTACCTCGTTGGGACCCATCTGCTACACACTTTCTTATAATCGAGGTCATCATGGACAATTTTGAGTGCAGCTCCAGAACTCATGGTGAAATCTACAACTATTTAATCAATAGCGACTCATCTGTTGCCACAGACTAGCTGGTCAATCTGCTGTTTCCCTTTGTCAGTAGCCACGCTTGTTGACCCCCAGGCTGTGGTTCATCAATGACATTTTGTCTACCGTTTTGAGATCCTTCTACCGATACTCTCCGCTGACTCAAACAACTGTCTCTATACGGAACCTTCATCCTTCTGTAGATTTCAGAAGGTTTCACACGTTCTGACCACAACAAAAAAATAACGCCTCGTTGCTCTTCCACAGCGCAAGTTGACAGTGGGGCGGCCATGTTGTTTATCTATATTGTGGATGCGTATACTGCTGAATTGTCACAACCCCATCTTAGAGTCTTGCTAAAGAGCCCTTTTGTGTGCTGAAATAAGGTTTCCCATTGTACACTCTTCCATGTACTTTATAATAAAATTCATGTTACTTGATGACTGTCCTTTGTATCTTCACATCAGATAAATGATTCCCATTGTGGCCAGGACAGAGCCAGTACTTGACTGGTTTCTGTCAGGAAGGTGAAGAGATCATCAGACTTCCCCTGGACTGGTTTCTGTCTGGATGGTGAGGAGATCTACCAACTTCCATAGCATTATCATCTAGTCCTGTCCTGTCTCCTTTCAAATCCATCTGAAGCATAGGGCAACAACTGACGCTGACCCCTTTCAGGAAGCCTGTATTAGTGTTCCTGCAATGCTGGTTTCTGTAGCAATGTTGCTTTCATAGGTTGTACAGCCCTCTTTAGTTTGCTTGTGGTGACAATCTTGAAGGGTTGGGTGGGCTTATTCTTGCCAACCTGGGCACCACTCTGTTGATTGTCATCCAGTGTACACAGGATAGGGGGTGTACAAGGTCTAGGGATTGTACACAGGCTAGGGGTTGTACAAGGGCTAGGAGGTGTACACAGGCTAGGGGTGTACATGGTCTAGGGGGTGTACAAGGACTAGGGGGTGTACAAGGACTAGGGGTGTACAAGGACTAGGGGATGTACAAGGACTAGTCTGTGTACAAGGACTATGAGGTGTACAAGGACTAGTCTGTGTACAAGGACTATGAGGTGTACAAGGACTAGTCAAGTGTACAAGGACTATGAGGTGTACAAGGACTGAGGTGTACAAGGACTAGTCTGTGTACAATGGCTAGGGGTGTACAAGGACTAGCTGGTGTACAATGGCTAGCTGGTGTACAATGACTAGCGGGTGGCCAAGTTGTTATCATACCTGTCTCTTAACGAAAGGGACAGGGGTTCAAGTCTCAGTAATGCATAAATTTGTTTCAATTAAGGCAAAATAGAGACCAAACCTGCACACTGGATAGTGACAGCAATGACAAGGGGCCTTTATTCCTCAGCCATATAAACACACACACCCCCCCCCCCCCCCCCAAAAAACATTCCCATCCCAATGAGAATAAACAAATGGCATAATGACAGTATTTTGGTATGGTCCATCGTCCAAGATTGACGGCTGCTTGATCATCAACAACAAACAGTGAGCAAGGCATTATAATTCAGCAGACGTCACATTGACAGACAAGACATCTAAGAACTCTTTCTGCTGTCTGACATGCTCACCTTGCTGTGGTCTCGAGCCATGTTCTGTAACCAGGTCAGTCTGAGGTCAGGAGAGTTTTGGTAGCCCTTGGCTATTCTGTACATAAGGTCTAGCAGCATCTCTGGGTCCTCAGCAAACTCCTTCATCTTGACCGTGTCGGACAGGATCATATGGAGGTTGAATACAAGGTCTCGAACCTGAGACATGAGTGGAACAATTAATGCAAGTCACAGAGAGGCATCCAAGCAGGGTTTTTCCTATTTGGCTGAATGCTTCTTCTTCTTCTTCTTCTACGTTCGTTCTCTCAATCTCCTGCTACCAAGCCCTGAATAGGGCTTTGCAAGTAGCAGGATGTAGTCCGGAGAACGGAATGCGTTGTGTCACTAGTTTACAGCCTGACTGCGATATTTGCACCTTTCGGTCTGACACATCCATCTTCGGTAGGGCTGAATACAAATAAAGGCCTTTAACTATTTGACTGGATATTGATAAAAATAGAGGTCTTTAACTTCTTCTTCTTCGATCAACTGATGCTATGCTTCTAGTCCGGTGAGGTTCACGAAGGAGACTGTGCAGGTCCTCCACAGCTTTTCGAGCATGGTCGCTCCCCCAGGCTAGACTGTCTCTCTTTGGTTTGCATAGGTAGGGCAGTTCTACAGAATATGTTCTGGTGTTTGCTTTGGTGCTCCACAATCGCACATGACGATGTCTCAGACCCATTCTGCAGAGGTGGGCCTTGAGTCTACAATGTCCCATTCTGAGTCTGAAGATCTTTGTCTGTCCATCTCTGACAAATTTGTCTATGCAATTTCACTGGATAAAGATACAAATAGAGGCCTTCAACAATTTGACTGGATATGGATACAAATAGAGATAACTATTTGACTGGATATGGATCAAATCGAATATAAAGCTAATGTGAAAGCAATGAAGGATACTAGCATATCACAAAAATTGTTAGCGAAACATTGAAAGTTAGAGAATAAGTTTCAGTATTAAGTGATTAGAAAAGACTAATCACCTATGGGTGTGTCCTGAGTGCAGTAATGTCAGCCCTGCTAATCAGTTGTTGTTGCCCACAATGAATAAGTTTACTCTTTTGTGCGCCCTAAAAATTGCATTAAGTGGTGGACTGTATTTGCTTTCCCCACATCCCGAGCATGCCAATGAAGGTGGACCTGGGTCCTCCAGGTGGTTGTGCTATGCTTAGCTTCGTCTGCTTGTCATTCACTACTACGGGGATCATGTCGATCCCTCACTCGCTAGTCAGACTGCCAACAAGAACAGCTCATTTACCGGGGAGGACTCCGAGGAAGTCGAGGCGAAAGTCTTGGCCAGCATATTTTGCCTGACCCTAACATGTCTGATCAATACGTTGTGCCTGACCTGATGTTACTCTTCCTCCCTAGTGCTAATCAGTAAACTCAGTAAATCGTCATCATAACAACAATCATCATCAAGTGCCCCACACTCAGTTAGGCAATCTTGTCTTGTCACACTTGCTTAACCCTATTAGTGTCTGTTTATCAACTTGACTGCTGATAATTTGTCATACCATGCCGCAGTCAAAGAAAAATTGACACAATCTGCCTCAATTTGTATTATTCATGAACGACCAAGCACAGAGACCGTACAAAAATCCATTTTTTAATGCTGAATAGTCACGTCCATCTACACATGTTTTTTTAGTCACTTTGGAGCCAGCTGATTTTTGAATTAAAGGTGAAGAAGAGTGTTGTAAAAGATCTTTATGAGGTAGATCTGTTAATACATTTATTTAGATGTAATAAATATGTTTGAATTGGAAACAGTTGTGCTGATATTATAAACACAGTAACGATTCTTCGTTGTGGTGTCAATGGATTTATAGAGGACTGACAGTCTCTATCAGTGAGTCCAAATTTGTGCGTTTTGTTTTTAATAAGTTATCACCTTAGTCTTCTAGTATCTCAAAAACTAACAAACACACAATAACAACAACAACACCAACAAGTTCTTTATTAGTTTATGCCGCTACACACAACAAAATCATATTAATTGACCAATAAACAGAAAGGCTACAGGCTTTCAAAGTAACCTACCATCATGAAATACTAAGTTTTGAAAGAATATGAAAAATGTGTGCTGTATGGTTAAGGATCAGGTTGGAATGTCCAGAATCTTCTCTACGTCTTTCTTTGTCTGTGTTTACCCCACAAAATAATGGAAGTTGTCACAATGTGACACAGACACATTGGAAAAATCAAATCAATACTAAAGAGACGGAATGGTAGATAGTAGCAAAAAGGTGGATGAAGAAAGAACCATATAAGCATGACATAAAAGGTGACTCAAGAGGGATGTGCTTGGATCAATCAAAAGAATTTCAAAGTTAAAACAGAATTATACGAACCAGTAAAAACATAATAGATGACATTATGACTTTTTCACTCAACTTTGCCATTTGCATACCCAATATATCCAGTCTAAGTTGATGAATGAAATTAAAATTTTCAACTTGATAAACAATCACAAAAGAATCGAGAATGGTTGACGACATTCAAAATTGGACAGCTCTTCATTTTAAAAAGCTCCACTGAGACTAGCCTACAAAAAGATCTTTACTAATGTGCATAGTTTTTAGAGCAAGGAAAATTTAATGAAACTGGTTGTATACAGACTCCACAGAGTCTTCTAAACCAGTATAAATATGTTAAGTTAAGTTAAGTTTAAAAGCCCAAAATATGGCCATGTTGACTGCAGTAGCTTAGAATTCAAAAATGTATGAAGATGGTAGACTGGAAGACCAAGGATTCAAGTATGTATGCAAGAACAAACAAACTTTATAATTAAAACAGATAGATAGAAAGAGATAGTACGAACATCTACATATGTCTGAGAGGTTTAATAAAATCTAGGTTTTCACAATGGCAAGAAAAGACACACTATAGAATAACGTTTTATTGTGGAAGATTAAGAATATATATCGATAGAAATGGGTTGAAATGCACATCCAGGACATAAGCGAAAAGAAGGAAGAAGAAATCATCTGAGAAGGAAGCAAAAGAAAGAGAAGATTGCAGGTTTGAAAATACAGCCAAAGGAGATATCTTCAAGCCAACATAGAACTCATGGGCTCATTGCTTTGTGACTTAACAACTGGGGGAGGTAATAGATGTGACAATAGTGGTCTGTATCTCAGGACAGCTGTAGATGGAAAGAGAGAACGAGGGAGGACGTGTTGCTGGACTTACTTGCTCCCTGAAAGATGTATTTTCCAAATCTTGGTCTGCCTCAGCGTATGTGAGTATAGTCTTCAGAGATTTCCGTAAAAATTCTTCATTAAATGTTTGATTCTGACCAACCAGCGAACTCAGTGACATCGTGACCTGCATCTTCACGCGGGCAAAGTTCTGAGAAGAACAGAAATATACAACAAAATGTTAACAGAGCTGATCAATGCCAGGTTAGCTGACCCATACCAGGTATTAAATGATGGGATACAACAATGTTAACAGAGCTGAACTATATCAATGATGGGATACAACAATATTAACAGAGCTGAACTATATCAATGATGAGATACAACAATGTTAACAGAGCTGACCCATATCCAGTTATCAATGACTTTATGCTGAAAATGTTTATCAATGATAGAAGTGTGTACCGAAACCATTGAAAAATAATGCCAGGATTAACTCCCCTGACTTACGACAATTCAGGTTAACAAATTGAGGTTAAAGCTCTGAAAATGGTCATAAGAGGAATAAGTGGTTGGTATAAGCCTGGCCATCAGGATTCACATGTTCGGCCCCGGTAAAACCTAGGTCTTTTCCATTATGGGGTAAAATTTAAAAAACAGTGTGCTGTGACTGCCAGGACAAGTGCCCTTCACTTAGTGTCATTCAAACTGGCGGTGACAATCAATTTCTGGCACAACCATCTGCCCTTTGGAGTGGTGTTCCATAGCCTAGTGGTTAGTGTCACAGACCACGGAACAAACTTGCATGTGTTTTGGTTCATGAACCATAAGGTCGCACCCCTATGGGAAGTTACCCCATTTTAAAAAAACTTATGGAATTTAAATGCACTGGGCCATAAGGTACAAAACACTACAACTGACTCCACCTTAGGGAATAATGATTTTGACAAATAACTCCTCCTTAGGGAATATAGTTTATGGCAAACTCCACCTTAAGGAATAAGTTTATGACAAACAAACAACAACGAAAACGCACAACTAACAAACATTGTGACAATCAACAAACTTCTTTTCCATGTTGCTCATTGTGAAGTATAGAGCACCACTACAGAAAACTGCTTACAGGAAGTCTGCACCAAAACACTTTATGTGCCCTTGTTGTTTTTTTCTTTAGCAATTTTCTTCACATGATGAAGTTGGTAACACCATGGCTTCTGACTGGAGGAGTGGGGGTGCAATGGGCTCTCAACCAACCATCCCCGAACAAGAACAATGAAACAGCAGTGGGCTCTAACCAACCATCCACGACAAGAACAATGAAACAGCAGTGGGCTCTCAACCAACCATCCCCGAACAAGAACAATGAAACAGCAGTGGGCTCTAACCAACCATCCACGAACAAGAACAATGAAACAGCAGTGGGCTCTAACCAACCATCCACGACAAGAACAATGAAACAGCAGTGGGCTCTAACCAACCATCCCCAAACAAGAACAATGAAACAGCAGTGGGCTCTAACCAACCATCCACGAACAAGAACAATGAAACAGCAGTGGGCTCTAACCAACCATCCACAACAAGAACAATGAAACAGCAGTGGGCTCTAACCAACCATCCACGACAAGAACAATGAAACAGCAGTGGGCTCTAACCAACCATCCCCAAACAAGAACAATGAAACAGCAGTGGGCTCTAACCAACCATCCATGAACAAGAACAATGAAACAGCAGTGGGCTCTAACCAACCATCCACAACAAGAACAATGAAACAGCAGTGGGCTCTAACCAACCATCCCCGAACAAGAACAATGAAACAGCAGTGGGCTCTCAACCAACCATCCCGAACAAGAACAATGAAACAGCAGTGGGCTCTCAACCAACCATCCCCGAACAAGAACAATGAAACAGCAGTGGGCTCTCAACCAACCATCCATGACAAGAACAATGAAACAGCAGTGGGCTCTAACCAACCATCCCGAACAATAACAATGAAACAGCAGTGGGCTCTAACCAACCATCCCCGACAAGAACAATGAAACAGCAGTGGGTTCTAACCAACCATCCACGACAAGAACAATGAAACAGCAGTGGGCTCTAACCAACCATCCCCGACAAGAACAATGAAACAGCAGTGGGCTCTAACCAACCATCCACGACAAGAACAATGAAACAGCAGTGGGCTCTAACCAACCATCCCCGAACAAGAACAATGAAACAGCAGTGGGCTCTCAACCAACCATCCCGAACAAGAACAATGAAACAGCAGTGGGCTCTAACCAACCATCCACGACAAGAACAATGAAACAGCAGTGGGCTCTAACCAACCATCCACGACAAGAACAATGAAACAGCAGTGGGTTCTAACCAACCATCCCCGAACAAGAACAATGAAACAGCAGTGGGCTCTAACCAACCATCCCCGAACAAGAACAATGAAACAGCAGTGATATACCATTTCAAACAAGAGCATAAAGGCTCTACAACATGAACTCACGTTGCCAAGCTCAAAGTTTTGTCTCATGAGCAGATAGAGTGAGGCTGAGGCCTGAGATCTAGTGGCTCCAATGGGTGAGCTGCAGTGTCGCAGCAACCGCAGGCAAAGCTCAGCACACTGTTCTGTCTCCTCTTCAAACAACAGGTCCAAGAACTAAACAAAAAAACAGCAAATATTTAAAAAAGCATGTAATGAATACAGGCTAACATTCTTCCTCTTCCTTGACTCTTTCATTTATTTAGTGTAGGATATGTCATGCCACCTTACACAGTTGGACTGTCTGCCATATGTATGCCTTTTGGTTTATAGCATCTGGTATGTCTTTTTATTCAGGTTAACTCTCTTTGGTCTTTGGCTGTCCTCAGATTATCTGAAAGCATATCATTCCAGAGGTGGTAGAAAATATACCAGGTATTGGAAACAAGAACAGCCAGACTGAAAAAGAAAGAAGAGACATAACCCTGAGGTACATAACGGAAAACTACCCAAGCATGGACTGGACCCATGCATACACCGACGGTTCTGTAACAAACACAACACAGAACGGAGGGGCAGGGGTATTCCTGAGCCTATCAAATGGTAGAAAAATTACACTGTCAGTGGCAACTGGAAAATTCTCAAGCAATTTCAGAGCGAAGGCAGAGGCACTGAGGGCTGCAGTAGAAACAATGCTGACAGGCGAAAGCAATGAAAGCCAGATAATCCTGTTTACAGATGCCCTGGCTGTAGTCACAGCACTAAAAAACCAGAAAAATACAGAACTTAATGATTTAAGAGCAGTACTCTCTGTCAACTATGCCAGCAGTCCGCACCAAAAAGGGTAGTGGTACAGTGGGTTCCATCTCATTGTAACATGCAAGGCAACGAGGAGGTAGACAGACTTGGAAAAGAAGGTGCAAGACTACCACAACCAGACTCTAGTGTGACCTACGAAGAGTCCAAAAGGCTTATTAGGGTCAGATACATGGCCAAATGGGAAACAGAACATACTGGCTACACAAAAAATGATGCCTATTTCCAGTTGACCACAAAAGAGCAGGTCGTGGTCTTCAGACTCCGCACAGGCCACAACAGACTGAGGTACCACCTATTCAATAAACTGAAGATAGGTGGCACTGACGAATGTACTTGTGGTACAGGGAAAATGACTGCAGAACATCTGCTGCAAAACTGCCCGATATACGAGGACCAGAGAAAGCACATGTGGTCATCACCAGGGGCAACACTAGACAAGTTCTATGTACCGACAGCCTCAGGATGACCGCTGCTTTTTTCGAAAAAATAAAGGTTGACGTCTGACAGCGTACGAAGAAGAAGAAGAAGAAGAAGATTATCTGAAATAAGCTGGTGGTCTTTTCTTCTCCAAAATGAATTACCACCTAAGTCTTACAGGTTACATACACCAAGAGAATTTTGGTTTTAGTACCTTAGACTCGCACCTTTTCTATTCTCCTGTTGGTGGAAACTGTCCAGTAGAAAATAATCGAGAAGGAGCCAACCTGATGCTGTTAGAATCTCTGTGTTGCTACTGCCTTGGTGGAATTTAGATAAAGAGTTGATCCTCAATTCCACCCCCTTCTTTGACAGCATTTAGGACCACAGTAGCCAATACTATTAAATGTATATAATAAACAAGGATGTGTGTCTGTCATTGCAAAGTAAAAGTACACTGATGATGCATCCGGGTTTCAGCTTCTCCAAATTTTTAAAAATTTTTTTCAATATAAAGTTTTAATTTACGTTGAAACCAAAATGATACAAAGGAAAAGCTTATACAATTATTGTAAACATTTACAACGGCAGAATAAAGACATATGGATTGGAGCATCACTGCACAAATTGTGGAGGCAGAAAGAAAGAAGTGAGGAATGTTGGAGGGCACAAAAGTAAATACTTGCAAAATTATCCAGGCAACATGAGGTACCCCAGCTAGTAATATATAATTTAAATAATACTAAGACATATTGATTTAACAACAACAACGGGGAGGAAGACTAACATCTGGTCAGGCACAACCTACTGATCAGACATGTTAGTCAGGGTCAGGCACAACAAACTGATCAGACATGTTAGTCAGGGTCAGGCACAACATACTGATCAGACATGTTAGTCAGGGTCAGACACAACATACTGATCAGACATGTTAGTCAGGGTCAGATACAACATACTGATCAGACATGTTAGTCAGGGTCAGACACAACATACTGATCAGACATGTTAGTCAGGGTCAGGCACAACAAACTGATCAGACATGTTAGTCAGGGTCAGGCACAACAAACTGATCAGACATGTTAGTCAGGGTCAGATACAACATACTGATCAGACATGTTAGTCGGGGTCAGACACAACATACTGATCAGACATGTTAGTCAGGGTCAGACACAACATACTGATCAGACATGTTAGTCAGGGTCAGACACAACATACTGATCAGACATGTTAGTCGGGGTCAGACACAACATACTGATCAGACATGTTAGTCAGGGTCAGACACAACATACTGATCAGACATGTTAGTCGGGGTCCAACACTGTTTGCAGCAAGGGCGAAAAGCGCCAATCACGTGAAGTTCAGCCGTGTGAACTAGATCGTGAAATACGACACAGGTTTAAGTGTAGTGCTATTCATATAGCTGATGTCCATTCCAGGATAATCGAACAGATGTAAACACAAAAATGGAATGAAATAACCAGTCCAAACGGAAAACTACAACACATTTCCATGAACACAAGTGTAAGTCATCGACTAGTGTGAATTCCAGTCAAATGCGTGGTCTGGCGACATCCAAAATGAACTAAAACAGCAGAGCAATGTAGACATGCTGTCGGTTATGGTGCCATCTTTGCTGCAGTAGTGAGCCGCACACAGATCAAGTTAAGCATAGCACAACCGCCTGGAGGACTGCAGTCCACCTTCATCAGTATGCTCGGGTTGTGAGGAAATCTACAACAACCAGCCACTTAACGTCCTTCGCAGAAAAGAGTAATCCTACTCATTGTGGATGGGGAGGAAGACTAACGTCTGATCAGGTCAAATATACTGATCTAAAATATACTGATCTAAAATATACTGGTCTAAAATATACTGATCTAAAATATACTGGTCTAAAATATACTGGTCTAAAATATACTGATCTAAAATATACTGATCAGACATGTTAGTCAGGATCAAGCAAAACATACTGGCCAAGACCCTCACCTCGGCTTCCTAGTAGCCCTCCCTGGAAACGGGCTGTTTTCATGGAATTCTGGCTAACGGGGTTAGGGACCGACATGGTCTCCGCAGTAGTGAATGACACACAGATGAACCCAAACATAGCACAACTACCTGGAGGACCCTCGACTACTTTCATCAGCACGCTCGGGATGTGAGGAAAGCTACCGCAATCTGCCACTTAATGTCCTTTTCAGGGCGCACAAAAGAGTAACCTACTCATTGTGGGCATTCACAAACAACAACGTATTATGGGAAGTGGTCATTAGGGCAGAGGAGACCAAACAAATACTTATGATGTCTTTAACCTTAGGCACGCTACATAATTTATGAAAAAAATTTGACCTAATTAATTTTCTTAATTAGTCGCCGTGGTAGTCGTCTTTCAAAATTTGTAACTTTTATGTTTGTTTGTCAATTAATATGATTTTCTGGCGTGTAGATACACAATAGCATAACGAACATGTGGGTGTTATTGTTTTTGTTGTATGTTTGTTAGTTTTTGAGATTTAAAAAGATGAAGTTGAAAATTTATGAAAATCTCGGGAAAAATTTGGACTCAACCACTAGGCCTAGTCGCTTCAATAGAAAACCTTGGAAACCACAACAACGTATCGATACTGTGTTTACAATATCGCCACAACTGTTAGTTTCCAATTCAAACGTAGTTCTTTCATTTAAACAAACAAAATAAACAGATCTACGCGATAAAAATCTTTCTCAACAACCTACTTCACCTTTCGCAAAAAGTCGGCTTGCTCCAAACGGCGTATACAAAATTAAAACTGTTCAAAAGCCATTTGTAATCGCACATACGATACTTTAACCGGCAAAATATCGTGTATATATGGAGGACGTACTCAGCAGTAAAAAATGGCTGTCGGGAGTGACTCCGTTAAAAAAAAAAAAAAAATTTTCCGCACACCGTTTTTGCAGGCCGAGCTGGTTAGAAGAGATCGGACATTGGAGTGCTACAGGTTAATAAGGAAAATAATAAGTAAGAAAATGAGAAAAAGAAGATAAAGGTGACGATGCAAGTAAAAGAAGATGTACATGTAGTGGTGGTGGTGATGGAAACGGTGGGGAGGTAGGTGAAGATGGAGAGGGGTAAGAGTTTCTGTCCCCTTGGTATCACATCATTACCCTTGTAACAAGGCACAGGAGATTAGAAGGCTTGCTAATGTCGACACCAATATCTGAAATTACCTTTGTAACTAATGCTCTCTGTGCGGAGAACAGGTGCTGGAGAACTGCGGAACTTTGGTTGAGTGCCAACATGTGTAACAATACTCTGAGAGAGCTGCCCAACAGCGGCTGAAGTATCTCAGAGTTCTGAGCTATCTGAAAGAAAAAACAAAACAAAAAACCAGTCAGAGTGCTAACTATTGTTTTAAAAAATAATTAAAATTGAAGGTTTAGATCAACCTTTATCGCACTAGGGGTGAGATTCTTAGCTTGGAAATCAAATTTCCGTTATTCATAAGGGCAAGAAAACTAATCAGGCAGAGTCATCGTTTTATTATGTATAAATTTCTAGGTTAATTCTATAAAAACGGTTGAACATTTGAGCAGCATCTGAATTTAAAAATAGACCACTTCTGTCAGTTTAAATTTCAAGTATGAAAATGGCTTGTTTGATTTTCAGGAAAATTTTTGTATCATTTATTCTCTTTGTCACTCGGATTTGAGGGTGATGAAGTTAAGGTGAACTGATTTTTCTGAGATAGATCTCTTTAATTGGTTTATGTAGGTAGATGTAACAAATATGTTTGTAGGGGAAATTAACAGATGTGTCGATCTTGTAAAACTTCATTATCTCTGTGGCAATTTCAACAAATTGTCAGCACTGAGTTTAACCTGCAGCACGCTACATCTTTTTTTACGAAAAATGTGCATCTCGCTATGGTAGTCAACTTTCAGAATTTGTAACTTTTCGGTTGATTTGTCAATTAATATGATTTTCTTGTGTGTATAGAGACACAATTGAATGACGAAAATGTGGGTGTTTTTGTTTTTGTTGTGTGTTTGTTAGTTTTTGAGTTAAAAAAGATTAAGTTGAAAATTTATGAAAATCTCATACAAATTTGGACTGGGCCGCTAGGCCTAGTCGCTCTGATAGAAAACCATGGAAACCACAATAACGTATGGATACTGTGTTTACAATATCGACACAACTGTTAGTTTCCAATTCAAATGTAGTTCTTTCATCTAAACAAACAAAATAAACAGATCTACTCGATAAAGATCTTTTCCAACAACCTACTTCACCTTTCGCAAAAAGTCGGCTTGCTCCAAACGGCATATGCAAAATTAAAACTGTTCAAAAGCCATTTGTAATCTAACATACGACACTTTAACTGGCAAAATATTGTGTATATATGGATGACGTATTCAGCATTAAAAAAATGGCTGTCGCAGGGTGTCTCCGTTCAACAACAAAAATGTTCAACATTTTCCCCCTTCATCTTCTTCTATCACAGAAACTAACACACACACAACAAAAACAATAACACCAACAAGTTATTTATTCATTTATGTCTCTACACACATCAAAATCATATCAATAGACAAATAAAAAGGTTACAGGCTCTAAAAGTCAACAACCAAAGTTAAATGTGGTGTGCTGAAAAATAATACAGCAACAGGGGAAACTGTACCAATTTTTTATGTTGTGTTGTAAAAATTAAATTAACTAACCAACTAATTAACTAACTACTAAATATGTTTTTAATGTGGTTCAAGGATCAATGTTGGTAGATTACGTAGTGAAAATACTTTGGATGTTTGTTTGTAGGAATTATACTTAAAAATAACCCAGTTCAACACTCATTGATGCATGAAATACTCATTGAATCCTTAAGAATGTTTCTCAACATTCTCTGGCAAAAGACAACATCTGTTGCTTGACAATGCATTAGTGACAGCATTCAACAGATACTATACTACCCATATATGGTTGCAGCATTCTATTTGGAAGAGGGCTTGATAGCCTAGGAAGGCAGCTCCTCTAGAAGGGCAACTCTGACTTCAAACTGCATGTTGTCTTGCAGAAGATGTATTGAATTACAAAAGGCTGCCGGGCGAAAGCAACGGGAAACTACCACCGCATTGTTTATCCCTAGTTTAATCATGCACTGACAAAACCTAAAATAATTCAGAAATGGCATTTCTAGGGGTTCGAAACAAACAGATAAATGTAACACATGATGAAAAGAAATGAAGGCAAATGATCATCAACTGCATTCAGCGAGGCACCCTGATCCTATTTGGCAGAATATGAATACCTTATCAAATGCACTATTCAACACTTAAGCAATTATGTAGTAAATATAGCGTAGAGTCCTAGTTTTATGTATGTTCTAGTTTTATGTATGTTGTAGTGTTATGTATGTTCTAGTTTTATGTATGTTCTAGTTTTTTATATGTTCTAGTTTTATGTATGTTCTAGTTTTATGTATGTTCTAGTTTTATGTATGTTCTAGTTTTATGTATGTTCTAGTTTTATGTATGTTCTAGTTTTTTGTATGTTCTAGTTGTATGTATGTTCTAGTTTTATGTATGTTCTAGTTTTTTGTATGTTCTAGTTTTATGTATGTTCTGTCATTTCTCCAGACCTGAATGATCAACTCCAGGCTGTCCAGGCATATCAAGCTGACCTCAGCCGCCAGACTACTCTCATCCTGGCTCTCTAGCTCATGCTCCTGTGGCCTGACACTGTTGAATACAGGCACATACAACAGTTAGTGACGGACGGTATGGTCTACACAGAGAACATCTTGTAAGAGGTGACTCTAACAAGATAATACGAACACATGAACATCGAACCACTGCCCCACTGATAGAGTGTCATATGACTAACAATATGGTCTAACTCTGCTTGGGTAGAAGACCCTCAACATTCACACAGACAAAACAGGTGTGGAGTAACATTATGAGTTTGACAGCAAGATCTAAAACAATAGCTTATATATGAGGCGTGTTCAAATGAAACCGGACGCAATGGCTTTATTACAAACATGAAAGTTACATCGTCTGGTGTGACAGAATTAAATATAGCAATTGTTATGAAGCAAACATGCCACAAGGTTAGTTAGAAAAAGTCGCCATAGGCATTCAGACACCTATACCACTGCTTGGGTAGATGTCGGATGCCATCCGAAAAAAATGACTTTTGTTGCCCTTTGAACCACTTGGTCACCGAGGACTTGACGTCTACATCGGAGTCGAATCTTTAGCCCTTCAGAAATTTTGTTTAGGGTACAAACAAATGGAAGTCACAAGGGGACATATCAGGCTATAGGATGGGTGTGGAATTACTTCCCATCTTGTCTGTGCTAACGCTTTCTGAACAATGTTCGAGATATGTGGACGCGCATTGTCGTGCAACAGAATCACACCACGTGAAAGCATGCCGGGTCGTTTATTCTTGATTGCTGTATGCAGCTTGTCTAGTGTGTCATTGTCGTGCAACAGAATCACACCACGTGAAAGCATGCCGGGTCGTTTATTCTTGATTGCTGTATGCAGCTTGTCTAGTGTGTCATTGTCGTGCAACAGAATCACACCACGTGAAAGCATGCCGGGTCGTTTATTCTTGATTGCTGTATGCAGCTTGTCTAGTGTGTCATTGTAGCAGATGGCATTGATGTTCCTGCCAGGCTCTTAAAGTCTACCAACAGAATTCCCTCATGGTAACAAAAATGCGTCAGCATAACCTTACCAGCGGAAATGTGTGACTTGAATTTTTTTGGTTTCGGTGATCCGGGATGTTTCCATTGCATGCTAGCAGTTTTGATGATCCGGGATGTTTCCATTGCATGCTAGCAGTTTTGATGATCCGGGATGTTTCCATTGCATGCTAGCAATTTTGGTGATCCGGGATGTTTCCATTGCATGCTAGCAGTTTTGGTGATCCGGGATGTTTCCATTGCATGCTAGCAGTTTTGATGATCCGGGATGTTTCTATTGATTGCTAGCAGTTTTGATGATCCGGGATGTTTCCATTGCATGCTTGCAGCTTTTCTGCTCGGCTCAAAGTGGTGGCACCACGACTCATCACCTGTCACTATGCGCAAAAGAAACGAATGACCCTCCTCTTCGTATCGCAGCAAGTGGTTCAAACTCCATCCCATGCTTTCTTCCTTATGGTGGTTGGTCAGCAACTGAGGTACCTATTGTGAACCCACCTTCCAATACTTCAGTTTCTTGCTAACCACCATTTGAATTGTCTCTAGCGACACAGCGAATTCCTCTGCTAGCAAATGTAAGCTCCAGCGACAGACCACCCGAATTGCTGCATCAATCTTCTGACGCAACAATATGCACATGACCTGGTCTCGGAAGATCTTTCGTTAACTCACGTTCTTATTTAAACATCGTTGTTCAGTTCTTCACTGTTGTCTGCGATGAATGTCAACTGGTCGACATCCTTGAGCTGTTAGAAACTGAATCACAGCTCACTGATCCACTCTGGACGGATTCCGTATCATACCCGGATTTTGCAAACTTGACTGTTGGTATGTGCTGTTTACACCAGAAGTGACGTAATCATGCGCCTCGTGCGTATGTTCACTTGTTGCAGTTCGGTCGAGTTTCACTTGAATCTGCCTCGTAGTATATTTGACAGATCTAAAACAATAGGTTATATAGTGGGTTTAACAGATCTGAAACAATAGTTCTTATAGTGGGTTTAACAGATCTAAAACAATAGCCCCTATAGTGGGTTTAACAGATCTAAAACAATAGTCCATATAGTGGGTTTAACAGATCTGAAACAATAGTTCTTATAGTGGGTTTAACAGATCTGAAACAATAGTCCCTATAGTGGGTTTAACAGATCTAAAACAATAGTCCCTATAGTGGGTTTAACAGATCTGAAACAATAGTCCCTATAGTGGGTTTAACAGATCTAAAACAATAGTCCCTATAGTGGGTTTAACAGATCTGAAACAATAGTTATTATAGTGGGTTTAACAGATCTGAAACAATAGTTCTTATAGTGGGTTTAACAGATCTGAAACAATAGTCCCTATAGTGGGTTTAACAGATCTGAAACAATAGTTCTTATAGTGGGTTTAACAGATCTGAAACAATAGTCCCTATAGTGGGTTTAACAGATCTAAAACAATAGTCCCTATAGTGGGTTTAACAGATCTGAAACAATAGTCCCTATAGTGGGTTTAACAGATCTAAAACAATAGTCCCTATAGTGGGTTTAACAGATCTGAAACAATAGTTATTATAGTGGGTTTAACAGATCTGAAACAATAGTCCCTATAGTGGGTTTAACAGATCTGAAACAATAGTCCCTATAGTGGGTTTAACAGATCTGAAACAATAGTCCCTATGCGACACAAATAAAAATGTAAATAAGTGGTTTTCTTGTAGAATATGATGGTGCTCTATGAAGGTCATATCTTAAGTGTGTACAACCAGCATGTTACTAGAACCACTAGTATTCATATTCTTTACAAGATGCTGAAAAAGACTGAATACTTATGAGTTTGCTTGGAGGTTCAAATGTAAATCTTCTGATTAATTCAAAAAAATTAAAATTCTGTCTTACAAGTTTATTCTGATTGCTGAGGTAGTCTAGGTGATCTTAGACTGATGGCTACGAGTCGTTTCACCCCTGCTGTTGCCACCTCATGTGCTGGCTATGTTTGTTTATTGCACTCCCAGCAGAAAAACAACATATCCCTTAGTGGGGAATCGAATTGGCTGTCCTTCTTGTCAAACCCAGGCATTGAAACCATTCGGCCACACACTACTTTGATTCATATAACGGCAATAAAAGTAAGTTCTCATGTTTAAAAACAACAAACAAACATGAGACCTGTCAAAAAGCTCCACTGAGTGTCTCCACTGTACCTGATCCTTGCGCCACCTTAGTCTGGAACCACCATTCTCGGGAGCTATATTAGGGGGTGGAGTTTGGGAACCACCAAGACCTGGACAGAAACAGGATCAATGTGAGTTTAACTCATTTACCTGGGCATAATAATGTAACACATCTTAAGCTGTAGGGGCAATGCATAGATGGAGCTAAGACATGTTTTAATATTTAAGAGAGCTTAGACATGTTTTAACATTTAACAGAGCTTAGACAAGTTTTAACATTTAACAGAGCTTAGACATGTTTTAACAGAGCTTAGACATGTTTTAACAGAGCTTAGACATGTTTTAACATTTAACAGAGCTTAGACATGTTTTAACATTTAACAGAGCTTAGACAAGTTTTAACATTTAACAGAGCTTAGACATGTTTTAACATTTAACAGAGCTTAGACAAGTTTTAACATTTAACAGAGCTTAGACAAGTTTTAACATTTAACAGAGCTTAGACATGTTTTAACATTTAACAGAGCTTAGACATGTTTTAACATTTAACAGAGTTGGGTGGATGATAGGTAGAGCTTAGACAACCATTTTTCTTCCTTTTTCGTGGGATTTGAGTCAGTGCAGCTGAACTCAGTCCTGCCAGAATGTGAGTAACCAAAAGCAAACCAAGTACGTTTTTGTCTTTAAGTGCACAGGTGGGAGTTTAGCTAATTTTAGGTAATCTAATGTAACACCAGCCCTGTGTTCACACGAGCCGGTAGCGGTGGTAGACGGGTAGACTTGTTGCCACCAACAAACCCGCGTCGTCTGGAAACTCCGCGAACAGGATGGGGATAATGGCAAGCAAGCTGACGAAAACACTCGCATTTTGAAAATCACGCGATCTGGGGAGCAGATCTAAATATAAATCCCGGTGGAGAGACGTGGCGGACACTTTAGACATCACTTTGGAAAGAGACGCTCAGTAGAGGGCAGGCGATGGAGATCTGCAGTTGAGGCAGATTTGAGTTTAGAACCACATAGAGAGAACACTTCACTTCAGAGAGAGAACACTTCACTTCAGAGAGAGAACACTTCACTTCAGAGATAGAGAGAGAACACTTCACTTCAGAGACAGAGAGAACACTTCACTTCAGAGACAGAGAGAACACTTCACTTCAGAGACAGAGAGAGCATTAGATTACTTTGGAAAGAGGCGGTCAGTGGAGAGCAGGCGACAGAGATATGCAGTTGAGATAAACATGCAGCAAGCAAGGTAACTACCCTCATATGATGTCCTGGTCGTGATTACAAGTCATCAGTAGCTTATAGAGGCAGTCTTCCAGTCATCCCATTCATCATATTGATGCAGTCCCATCCGATCATGTCGACATCGCCTTCATCATGTGAATGTAAGTTGTCAGTCACAACTAAAGGCAGTTTTCCAGTGATCCCGTGGATGATATTTGATACAGTCTATCCTGATCACGTCGAGACCACTTTGATCTACCACCAACAAAGAAAAACAAGACCACGGACATCATACCTGGGTTTAGAACCTACGAACTTCACCATCAGCGACAATCCACAACAAAATTCGATCATAGCAGGCCAGATTAGGAGAGGAAAAGATCCGGGAAATAACAATATCAATAAGGTTAGGTTTAGCGGTAGGAGTGTTTTAGATAAGCTTGTGAGAGAAAGAATTTTAGTTGTTAGAGAGTTTATGTTGGCGGTGTTACTGGAATAAAGAATCTGTTGTGTTGTGTTTATATTTTGTGTTACTGGAGTTTGTTTAGAGTGAGTAGAGAGTGAAATAGAATAGAGCAGACCACTTTACCGTCTGTGACAGGGTTCCATCAAATCAATTGGCTCTGGTACAATAAGCATATTCTGAGCCTGAATACACATTACCTAGAGCATCTAGATGCTTATAGATATCTCTGACTAGAAGATTGACTGAATTTATTGTAAGGTTTCCTAGAACATCTCATTGTTGCTCAAAGCTCTCCTTGATGAGAAGAATGACTTTATTTAACCAGGAACATTTAACTGCTCAGAGCTCTCCTTGATGAGAAGAATTACTTTATTTAACCAGGAACATTTAACTGCTCAAAGCTCTCCTTGATGAGAAGAATGACATCTGGAGAACCAGGTCATATCACCCAGAATCATGATAGGGACCCAGAATAATGAGAAAGACTTCATATCACCTTAACTTTAAACATTTCTGTCCAAGCACAGTTTATTTATTTACAGACTCTACTGCACTTATTGGTGATCAAACTCTTTCAGCACATGAGGAAAGGTGTATCAACTTTGTGTCAACCTAAAAAATAATCGATTTGTTAAAAACCTATGCTCTACAAGGAGTTGACAAGGTTTTCTGTGAATGAATGCTTACTCATTGCTACATTCTGATAATTTTACTTTAGCTCTAAGTCTCTTTACCATTGTGGGCAATATTTTGGAAGCTCAAGTTTTGCCACAAACAAAAGCAAGAGGTTGACAAGTGTAATCCCAAATTAAAGTGACAGGTGAGAATTCTACCTGCTAAAATAAAACACTCACCTGTAAGTGACAACTGAGAATTCTGTCTCCGTCTGAGCATCATTTCCGTTCTAGCATTACCAGTTCCCAAAATGGCCTCCTCTAGCCTTGACTTCATATCCACACTCTTCTTCAGTGTCTGTTGCGAGCACTGAGTCGCCACTCGTTTACCCTGGCACAAAATACTTCAAGTCAGCCACTCAGTTTTTAATGATTTCCTGAAATTATTCTTTCAGTGGCTTTAGAATTATCAGTAAAACAGGCAGCAACTGTGACTAGTAGATCTGGCACATTCATATGCTGGTTGTTTGTTTATGTAAACAGTTTAAAACTGACACATTTATGTAATGGATGTTTATGTAAGTTAAAACTGATACATTTATGTAATGGATGTTTATGTAGACAGTTTAAAACTGATACATTTATGTAATAGATGTTTATGTAGACAGTTTAAAACTGATACATTTATGTAATGGATGTTTATGTAAGTTAAAACTGATACATTTATGTAATGGATGTTTATGTAGACAGTTTAAAACTGATACATTTATGTAATAGATGTTTATGTAGACAGTTTAAAACTGACACATTTATGTAATAGATGTTTATGTAGACAGTTTAAAACTGATACATTTATGTAATAGATGTTTATGTAGACAGTTTAAAACTGATACATTTATGTAATAGATGTTTATGTAGACAGTTTAAAACTGATACATTTATGTAATAGATGTTTATGTAGACAGTTTAAAACTGACACATTTATGTAATGGATGTTTATGTAAGTTAAAACTGATACATTTATGTAATGGATGTTTATGTAGACAGTTTAAAACTGATACATTTATGTAATAGATGTTTATGTAGACAGTTTAAAACTGATACATTTATGTAATAGATGTTTATGTAGACAGTTTAAAACTGACACATTTATGTAATGGATGTTTATGTAAGTTAAAACTGATACATTTATGTAATGGATGTTTATGTAGACAGTTTAAAACTGATACATTTATGTAATAGATGTTTATGTAGACAGTTTAAAACTGATACATTTATGTAATAGATGTTTATGTAGACAGTTTAAAACTGATACATTTATGTAAAGGATGTTTATGTAAGTTAAAACTGATACATTTATGTAATGGATGTTTGTTTATGTAGACAGTTTAAAACTGATACATTTATGTAAAGGATGTTTATGTAAGTTAAAACTGATACATTTATGTAATGGATGTTTGTTTATGTAGACAGTTTAAAACTGATACATTTATGTAATGGATGTTTATGTAGACAGTTTAAAACTGATACATTTATGTAATAGATGTTTATGTAGACAGTTTAAAACTGATACATTTATGTAATAGATGTTTATGTAGACAGTTTAAAACTGATACATTTATGTAAAGGATGTTTATGTAAGTTAAAACTGATACATTTATGTAATGGATGTTTGTTTATGTAGACAGTTTAAAACTGATACATTTATGTAAAGGATGTTTATGTAAGTTAAAACTGATACATTTATGTAATTGATGTTTGTTTATGTAGACAGTTTAAAACTGATACATTTATGTAATAGATGTTTATGTAGACAGTTTAAAACTGATACATTTATGTAAAGGATGTTTATGTAAGTTAAAACTGATACATTTATGTAATGGATGTTTGTTTATGTAGACAGTTTAAAACTGATACATTTATGTAATGGATGTTTGTTTATGTAGACAGTTTAAAACTGATACATTTATGTAATGGATGTTTGTTTATGTAGACAGTTTAAAACTGATACATTTATGTAAAGGATGTTTATGTAAGTTAAAACTGATACATTTATGTAATGGATGTTTGTTTATGTAGACAGTTTAAAACTGATACATTTATGTAATGGATGTTTGTTTATGTAGACAGTTTAAAACTGATACATTTATGTAATGGATGTTTGTTTATGTAGACAGTTTAAAACTGATACATTTATGTAATGGATGTTTGTTTATGTAGACAGTTTAAAACTGACAACAAAACTAGTCACTGCTTCAGTTAGTGGTAGCCAACTCTATGTACAGACCAGTAACAAAGCATCAGGACACAACCTCATCGCCAGAAGTAGTCCCCACATCAAATCATCGAGAGCTAGTGTTTCAACCTTTTAGCTTCATGTGGAAGAATGGAGAGGAGGGGGGGGGGGGGGGGGGGTTTGGTGTGTGTGTGTGGTGTGTGTCCTGTTGCCCGCTTGGATTATGACTGTCGAGTGCCATTCTTTTGTTACCAGTTTTTTCTATTCCCAGGTAATGGATTGGATAATACTAAGGTCTTATAGTATTTCTAGCATCATTGTTTCAATCATTACATTCTCTATCACAAACTCTGCAATCTTTGGCAGAGGTACCAAACCTTTGAGATGAAAACAGGAGTACCTCTTATCAGCCACTGTCTTCATGACTACTATTGGCTGGGTGATTTGCCAGATCACAGAGGACACCCCTAAAGATGGACATGCAGATGATATTGCACTATTTACCACACTGACACCAACACATTCAAGAGAGATTTGAAAGGCTAAGTGCATATAGCCAGCCAACTAGTGGGACTGAGCTTTGATATCAAGAAGAAAGGCTAAGTGCATATAGCCAGCCAACTAGTGGGATTGAGCTTTGATATCAAGAAGAAAGGCTAAGTGCATATAGCCAGCCAACTAGTGGGACTGAGCTTTGATATCAAGAAGAAAGGCTAAGTGCATATAGCCAGCCAACTAGTGGGACTGAGCTTTGATATCAAGAAGAAAGGCTAAGTGCATATAGCCAGCCAACTAGTGGGATTGAGCTTTGATATCAAGAAGAAAGGCTAAGTGCATATAGCCAGCCAACTAGTGGGATTGAGCTTTGATATCAAGAAGAAAGGCTAAGTGCATATAGCCAGCCAACTAGTGGGATTGAGCTTTGATATCAAGAAGAAAGGCTAAGTGCATATAGCCAGCCAACTAGTGGGATTGAGCTTTGATATCAAGAAGAAAGGCTAAGTGCATATAGCCAGCCAACTAGTGGGACTGAGCTTTGACATCAAGAAGAAAGAAGTCATATCGCTGACTGCAATTAACCTCCCAATGATATCAAGAAGAAAGAAGTCATATTGCTGACTGCAATTAACCTCCCAATGATATCAAGAAGAAAGAAGTCATATCGCTGACTGCAATTAACCTCCCAATGATATCAAGAAGAAAGAAGTCATATCGCTGACTGCAATTAACCTCCCAATGATATCAAGAAGAAAGAAGTCATATCGCTGACTGCAATTAACCTCCCAATGATATCAAGAAGAAAGAAGTCATATCGCTGACTGCAATTAACCTCCCAATGATATCAAGAAGAAAGAAGTCATATCGCTGACTGCAATTAACCTCCCAATGATATCAAGAAGAAAGAAGTCATATCGCTGACTGCAATTAACCTCCCAATGATATCAAGAAGAAAGAAGTCATATCGCTGACTGCAATTAACCTCCCAATGATATCAAGAAGAAAGAAGTCATATCGCTGACTGCAATTAACCTCCCAATGATATCAAGAAGAAAGAAGTCATATCGCTGACTGCAATTAACCTCCCAATGATATCAAGAAGAAAGAAGTCATATCGCTGACTGCAATTAACCTCCCAATGATATCAAGAAGAAAGAAGTCATATCGCTGACTGCAATTAACCTCCCAATGATATCAAGAAGAAAGAAGTCATATCGCTGACTGCAATTAACCTCCCAATGACATCAAGAAGAAAGAAGTCATATCGCTGACTGCAATTAACCTCCCAAAGCTTTTGCTAGATAAATCAATATATGGAAGTCTTTGCAAGCTAGCACAAACATCAAGCTAAGAATATACAAAGGTTGTTGACCTTCTGTGGTTCTATATGTTTCTGCTGAGTGTTGGACGGTAACAGGTCAAGAAATACACAAATTGTCATCTTTTCATGAAACTTGTCAGAGTCATTATTGATGAACACTATCACTGATCAAGATCTACTTGCGCGAGCAACAAAGACAATATGCCCACAATAACAAGATCAGCCATGTCCTGGCACCATTATAACAAGATCAGCCATGTCCTGGCACCATTATAACAAGATCAGCCATGTCCTGGCACCATTATAACAAGATCAGCCATGTCCTGGCACCATTATAACCAGATCAGCCATGTCCTGGCACCATTATAACAAGATCAGCCATGTCCTGGCACCATTATAACAAGATCAGCCATGTCCTGGCACCATTATAACAAGATCAGCCATGTCCTGGCACCATTAGAACAAGATCAGCCATGTCCTGGCACCATTATAACAAGATCAGCCATGTCCTGGCCCCATTATAACAAGATCAGCCATGTCCTGGCACCATTATAACAAAATCAGCCATGTCCTGGCACCATTATAACAAGATCAGCCATGTCCTGGCACCATTATAACAAGATCAGCCATGTCCTAACACCATTATAACAATATCAGCCATGCCCTGGCACCATTAGAACAAGAGCAGCCATGTCCTGGCACCATTATAACAAGATCAGCCATGTCCTGGCACCATTATAACAAGATCAAAACTATCCTAACACCATTATAATAAGATCAGCCATTTCCTTTCACCATTATAACAAGATCAGCCATTTCCTGGCACCATTATAACAAGATCAGCCATGTCCTGGCACCATTATAACAAAATCAGCCATGTCCTGGCACCATTATAACAAGATCAGCCATGTCCTGGCACCATTATAACAAGATCAGCCATGTCCTGGCACCATTATAACAAGATCAGCCATGTCCTGGCCCCATTATAACAAGAACAGCCATGTCCTGGCACCATTATAACAAGATCAGCCATGTCCTAACACCATTATAACAAGATCAGCCATGTCCTGGCACCATTATAATAAGATCAGCCATGTCCTGGCACCATTATAACAAGAACAGCCATGTCCTGGCACCATTATAACAAGATCAGCCATGTCCTAACACCATTATAACAAGATCAGCCATGTCCTGGCACCATTATAACAAGATCAGCCATGTCCTGGCACCATTATAACAAGATCAAAACTATCCTAACACCATTATAACAAGATCAGCCATGTCCTAACACCATTATAACAAGATCAAAACTATCCTAACACCATTATAATAAGATCAGCCATATCCTAACACCATTATAACAAGATCAGCCATGTCCTGGCACCATTATAACAAGATCAAAACTATCCTAACACCATTATAATAAGATCAGCCATTTCCTTTCACCATTATAACAAGATCAGCCATTTCCTGGCACCATTATAACAAGATCAGCCATATCCTAACACCATTATAACAAGATCAGCCATGTCCTGACACCCTTATAACAAGATCAAAACTATCCTAACACCATTATAACAAGGTCAGCCATGTCCTGGCACCATTAGAACAAGATCAGTCATATCCTGGCACCATTATAACAAGATCAGCCATATCCTGGCACCATTATAACAAGATCAGCCATATCCTGGCACCACTATAACAAGATCAGTCATATCCTGGCACCATTATAACAAGATCAGCCATATCATGGCACCATTATAACAAGATCAGTCATTTCCTGGCACCATTATAACAAGATGAGCCATATCCTGGCACCATTATAACAAAATCAGCCATATCATGGCACCATTATAACAAGATCAGCCATATCATGGCACCATTATAACAAGATCAGTCATTTCCTGGCACCATTATAACAAGATCAGTCATATCCTGGCACCATTATAACAAGATCAGCCATATCATGGCACCATTATAACAAGATCAGTCATTTCCTGGCACCATTATAACAAGATGAGCCATATCCTGGCACCATTATAACAAAATCAGCCATATCATGGCACCATTATAACAAGATCAGCCATATCATGGCACCATTATAACAAGATCAGCCATTTCCTGTCACCATTATAACAAGATCAGCCATTTCCTGGCACCCTTATAACAAGATCAAAACTATCCTAACACCATTATAACAAGATCAGCCATATCTTGGCACCATTATAACAAGATCAGCCATTTCCTGTCACCATTATAACAAGATGAGCCATATCCTGGCACCATTATAACAAAATCAGCCATATCATGGCACCATTATAACAAGATCAGCCATATCATGGCACCATTATAACAAGATCAGCCATTTCCTGTCACCATTATAACAAGATCAGCCATTTCCTGGCACCCTTATAACAAGATCAAAACTATCCTAACACCATTATAACAAGATCAGCCATATCTTGGCACCATTATAACTAGATCAGCAATGTCCTGGCACCATTATAACAAGATCAGCCATGTCCTGGCACCATTATAACAAAATCAGCTATGTACTAAGAAAGACACCCAACATCACCAGAGCCATCATGGTATGGACTCCAGATGGAATGCAAACAAGAGGCAGACAACTTGGCAAAGAAGAACAGAAACTGAAATTGTAGTTATTAATCATAGCTTTGATATAGTACGAAGGAATGTTTCAGGTCTGGTGAAGTGGAGATAGTTTTCTGCTGCCCTTGATTGACCTCTCTGTCAGTTACCAAATGGATAGCAACTGTTAAGGTCTCAAACCTCCAAGAGTTGACATAGATCTACTGTCCTGCTCATGCTGGAGTTCAGGGCAATGAAAGAGCTGACATCATGGCTTTACAAGTTCCCATCATGGGCATATTAGTGATGGATAGAATTACATTTTGAAATCAATCAATGGCCGCCTGTTAGATGAGGACACCGCAATACATGAAACAGCAATCCACAAGTCGCAAAGTTTCGACATTAAACTAGGTTCGAGAGGAGTATGGCGCATGAGAGGACGGAGCAAGAGAGTGTACAACCAGCGAGCTACAGGGACCATCAGCATCCAGATTATGTGCCATTTGCTGAGAGAGACTAGGCACTTATGGGTATACCCGGAGTGCAGTGACGTCGATTCTTAGAAACAGAAACAGCCAGTTACCAAAAAAAAAGACTTTGCATTTGAACCCGTAACCTTCTAGCCAGTGTATTACAATCAAACAACACAGCCATATGGAAGAGCGAAAAAAAAGCTTTAGTTTCTTTTAAAAATGTACAACATTCATCAGTTGTTTTTGTGTTTAAACTGCAGTAAATATAACAACAAACAGAATGAAATGATAATTCAGGTTATAATTGTGTTCAATTCAGGATTGTGAATCAAACATCAAATGTAGTTTAACATTTACATATCATATTAGAAGAATTCTTGCTTATATCCTTCATAAATGTTTGACTTGAAATATAATGAACAATATCCTCATCTCTGAGTTGGAGATCTGAGGCAAATCAAAAGTCTGTCAAATATATCTTATCAATTAATTTAAAATCCTACCAATGTGATTAAACCCTACCAAAAAGATAAAAAATCCTACCAAAAAGATAAAATTTCACTATTAAGGTCAAATTCTATAAAAATAAAGTAATATACCATCCATTGAAAATCAAGCCCTATCAAACTAAATCAAATCAATTGTAATCCTTACAATGAAAGTCAAATCCCATCAAATAGTCACATTTTAACAGTAAGGTCTTGCCCTATCAATGTCTAACACATGGTCTTGATGACAACAGAAACATAAATGCTCAACAGAGTTACAAGAATGCATAGCAATACCAAACATTTGGTGGAAAGAATTAAAAAAACTAAAAGAAAACAAAAAGTTCTCTAAAATATTTCTCATCACACCAAAAATTAAGTAACAACGCATGGCAATAAACTATGCATTGAAGCTGTCACCTTTCTAAAACTCATAAATAAACAAAAATGTACATTAACAAGACATATAGAGCGAATGAAGCCCACTGTCCCATACTATAGAGAAATCTGATGCAGATTGTCAGTATAAAAACTCAGTTCAAATGCTCACTTGTTTCCAAACTATCTTCAATTTATAAATGCCATAGGTGTTCCATTTGGACACATGCAGGCTCCTTTACAGGATATTTAAGAGATATGTCTCATTCCAAGCTGTATTAAATTATACATAAATTATACAATCTCCAGTTAATGATGTTGAAAACGATTCTGGCTTTGTAATGATAAGCAATGATACAATGAACGGTGCATCAAAGTTACATGCAATTTACCATAGTCATGACTAACGACATTCTGGTATGTGCTTTACAGTATCCTTTACACAATGTATATGTATCTTTACTGTGCTTACATATGAGCATGCCTTTAATAGTTCATCTACAAAAAGGAAATTCACTTTCGGACATGGAATATGTTTGATGTTTTCGACTAAACCGACAAAGCTAAAAGAAATGATAGAAAGCTGATCAGGTTTTGTCTGATTGTTAAGAAGCAAGCCCCATCCTTCCCCTGTCCATGCCAGGTGCCCATTTGCCCCTACCTGCTGGCCTGGTGTATCCTCTTTGCTGTTGGTTCTTGCGAGCAGGTTGCTCCCTCCACGCAGAAAATCCACGGACTTGCGCTGGATTCCTTCCCACAGCTGTTCGTGCAGCGACTGCGATTTGGGCAAAGTGTGGCTTTTTGGACGTGCTCCGGAGGTGCTGAGTCCAAGGGTAGGACTAGGACTTCCGCGGTCCTTCTCATTCCACTCCTCAGGGGTCTCATCTGACCATGTCCTCCACCACAATTTGTCTAAAAAGGGCACCGCCCATTTGGCCTGGAGGGGGCAGGGGCAGTGGTGGGTGGAACAAGGAGTGTAACAAATGACCACTTGTAACATTTCTGGATTGTTAACAATCAAATTGAAATCACAAAAGTAATAATTAGACAGAAACTGTCAACACGTTTCCATGCAAGTTTTGGTACAATTAAGCATTGATTTGGTCTATTGCGAGTTTTTAACTAAATAATTGATATTAAACTTATGTAAATATGTGTTGTTCTTGTTGATCTTATGTTTCCTACAAAGCATAGGGCCATCACTGCAGATGGTCCCTTACAGGAAGTCTGTACCAAAGTTTGGATATGTTCTTGCAATAATTTTTGTCCCATGTTGAAGTTCATATACCCCATATACAACCCTCTTTAGTCATCTTTTACAACATGCCTGGAATGTTGAAGTGATCCTATTAATTACTCCCCAGAACTCACATGGGTGAAAATATGTGCTTGGTTCATCTTCTTTTATGCATGCTAGATTTGTGAAAATGGGTTGCTTTTGTTATGTGTCCTTTATAACAATAACTGAGATTTATAACAATATGTGCATGATTTTTTACCATATTGCTGGGATTTATAACAATATATTTGAGACTTACAACAATAAGTATGAGGCTTCCATAACAAATTGTGTGAAATGAATAACAATAAGTGTGGAATTTATAACAGCAGGTGTGGGATTTATCACCATATTTAATGGATTTTTAACAGTAAATGTGGGATTTTTAGCAGTCATGTATAATAGTAAGTGTGGGATTTATAACAATATGTATGGTATTTATAACAATATGTATGGGATTTAAAACAGTAAGTGTGTGATTGATAACATTATATATGGAATTTATAATAATATGTATGGTATTTATAACAATATAACAATATGTGTGGAATTTATAACAATATGAATGAGATTTATAACCTTAAAATATTGGATTAACAACAACATGTGTAGGAATTATAACAGTACATGTGGGATTTATAACAATATAAATGGAATTTATAACAATCTGTGTAGGATTTATAACAATTAGTGTGGGATTTATAACAATATGTGTGGAATTTATAACAATATGTGTGGAATTTATAACAATATGTGTGGAGATTATAACAGAATGTGTGGAATTTATAACAGTATGTGTGGAATTTATAACAGTATGTGTGGAATTTATAATATGTGTAGAATTTATAACATTATATGTAGAATTTATAACAGTATGTGTGGAATTTATAACAGTATGTGTGGAATTTATAACAATATGTGTAGAATTTATAACATTATATGTAGAATTTATAACAGTATGTGTGGAATTTATAACAGTATGTGCAAAATGTATAACAATATGTGTGACATTTTTAACAGTATGTGTGGAATTTATAACAACACATATGGAATTTATAACAATCTGTGTGGAATTTATAACAGTATGTGCGAAATTTATAACAATATGTGTGACATTTTTTACAGTATGTGTGGAATTTATAACAATATGTCTGGAATTTATACCAATATGTGTGAAATTTATAACAGTATGTGTGGAATTTATAACAGTATGTGTGAAATTTATAACAATATGTGTGACATTTTTAACAGTATGTGTGGGATTTATAACAATATGTCTGGAATTTATACCAATATGTGTGGAATTTATAACAGTATGTATGGGATTTATAACCTTAAAATATGGGGTTAACAACAAGTGTAGGATTTATAACAGTACATGTGGGATTTATAACAATATATATGGAATGTATAACAATCTGTGTAGGATTTATAACAATCAGTGTGGGATTTATAAAAATAAGAATGGGATTTACAACAATAAGTTTGAAAATATAACAATATTTATGGGATTTATAACAATATGTGTGGAATTTATAACAACATGTGTGAATTTATAACAGTATGTGTGGAATTTATAACAATATGTGTGGAATTTATAACAACATGTGTGAATTTATAACAGTATGTGTGGAATTTATAACAATATGTGTGGAATTTAAAACAATATGTGTGGAATTTATAACAGTATGTGTGGAATTTATAACAGTATGTGTGGAATTTATAACAACATGTGTGAATTTATAACAGTATGTGTGGAATTTATAACAATATGTGTGGAATTTAAAACAATATGTGTGGAATTTATAACAGTATGTGTGGAATTTATAACAGTATGTCTGGAATTTATAACAGTATGTGTAGAATTTATAACAATATGTGTGGAATTTATAACAATATGTGTAGGATTTATAACATATATGGAAAGAAAATGTAGTGGTTGTTGGTGAAATCTTGTTAATTGAATAAGTATGGTTTGGAAATTGTCAAAAAAATAATCCTAGTATGATCAATGGAAATGTGAGAAGCATTTAGTCAGTGGATTAGTTGGTGCAGTTTTTAGTCACGCTATCGTGATACAACAATGAGAATGTCACAATAATTCAAGTCTGAACTCCAAGCAAAGATCAAATGAGGTTCTACATGAGAACAGTAGTGTACTGGCATAAACAGATCTTTAACAAGGAATGTGCAAAGAAAAAGATGAAAACAGTTAAACAAAACAAGTGCAATGAATTTGATTCATCTGCTGTACTTTGCGAATGCCCACAATGAGTAGATTTACTCTTTTGTGTGCCCTAAAAAGGACATTAAGTGGCAGGTTGCAGTAGCTTTTCTCACATCCCGGACGTGCTGATGAAGGTGGACCAGGGTTCTCCAGGCAGTTGTGCTATGCTTGGCTTCAACTGCGTATCGCTCACTACTGTGGGGACATGATCCCACACCTTGTTAGCCAGGCTGCCATGATAACAGCCGTTTCCAGGGAGCACCGCCGGAAAGCCAAGATGAGTGTCTTGGCCATTATAGTTTGCCTGACCTTGACTAACATATCGGATCAGTATGTTGTGCCTGACCTTGACTAACATATCTGATCAGTATGTTGTGCCTGACCTTGACTAACATATCTGATCAGTATGTTGTGCTTGACCCTGACTAACATATCTGATCAGTATATTGTGCCTGACCTTGACTAACATGTCTGATCAGTATGTTGTGCCTGACCTTGACTAACATATCTGATCAGTATGTTGTGCCTGACCAGACGTCAGTCGTCTTTCCTTGATTCATCTGTAATAATGATGTTAACATAACTTGTCTATTTTCATGTGATATTTTTCTTTGTCTTGTCCTTGATAAAGACCAATTTAGGTTCAAACATCAGTACAAAATTGTGACATGTTTGTTGCAGTTCTCATGTAAGACTGAATTGCTTGAATTTCAGCCAACATTGGTGTTGAGTTTTAGTGTACCCTTTCATACATTCAAGCATAATTAAACCTTTTTAGAAACTCAAAGAAAAAGTATGAAGTTTTCAATTGGTTACAGAGTAGAAGCTTTCTATCCATGTAAATGTCACTTCTATCTAGATGGACATGTTGGTTGGTTATTGCACCAGCAGCCAGATGGGCATGTCAAATGATGAATGTCATGCTGGAGATTTCTTGTTGCCAGCTTGCTATATTTAACAGTAACTTATAATGATAAAGTAAGATGGCCGCGCCTTAACTGTTGCGCTCCGGTGTTTGTGTCATTTTCCGATGTTTGGTGGTTCTTGTTCGGATTATATTTCACAACTCCTTCACAAGGTGGAATCAGGTAATTTATTATGTAGAATTGATGTACTTTCGATCAGTTATCCTGTTTGTTATGCTGCATTTTGTGCATTTTATGCCTGGCTTAAGCCGTGGGAGACCAGTCCATGATGGAGTTCAACGTTCCGCTTAACTGCACACCGGAATTCAGTGCAGGTTACCACTACTCAAGGACCTTTCTGCTCGGATTGAAGCCGACTTCCTCCTGCCCGCCTCTCTCTCCACCAGAGGTTACACGATACCTCTCCCAATCTCATATTCTCAGCATAGCAAGGGTCACGCTGACGAAAAGGTAGACACAATCAGAAGCCTCGGCGGCGGGACACGGAAAAATAGGGAATTTGACACAGACAGACACGGAAAGCCTGACACAAGCATTAGTTTAATACACTTCTCGCGGCCCCCGTCCCAAGGCAGCGGAGTACTCAACTCGACCTGGAGAGTATGTAGGAATTTTGATCGACGCGCTACGCATGAACACAGCCTCAGCAGTTGGACATGGTAGTGGCCGATCGACTCAACGAGCCTTTGACGCCTCCGTGAACATTATTATTATTAATTTCTAATGTGTGTACTATCACCAATATAGATGGGTTTTATTTTCCCTAAAGTGTTTTATCACAAATTATATAAATATGTAATACAATGTCAGACTTTTTACACACACTGTAAGAAACACGGAAATGAGAAGGCAGATAGACTGGCAAAAGTGGGAGGCAGCAAACCCCACATTGACGACAGAGCTACATTTGAAGAAATAAAGACAATAATATAATCTAACTTCAAAGACAAATGGTACAGAGAACAGTCAGGATCCGATATAGCTGAGCCAGGATCTGATTTAGCTGAGCCAGGATCTGATATAGCTGAGCCAGGATCTGATATAGCTGAGCCAGGATCTGATATAGCTGAGCCAGGATCTGATATAGCTGAGCCAGGATCTGATATAGCTGAGCCAGGATCTTATATAGCTGAGCCAGGATCTGATATAGCTGAGCCAGGATCTGATATAGCTGAAGCAGACCACTCTTTGCCCAGAAGAGATCAAGTGACGATATTCAGACTGCGGATGGGGGGGTCACTACAGACTGAAAAATCATCTGTTCATGAAATTAAAAATAGGAAACACAGACATGTGCCCACGTGGGAAGAACAAACAAACAGTGGAACATGTTCTGCAGGTCTGCCGGCTCCACGAGAAGAGCAATTGCGAGATAAACTGTATAGTGACAACAGAAACCTGAGAGGGATTAATTCTCTGTAAACCTCAGCCTTAAAACTCAGAGACTACCCCAGCAATGGGAAACAGCAGCATTACAGTTTGTTTTTTAAAAAGGATTTTTAAAATATCATTATTAGAAAATATCATTATTAGAAAATATTATTACAAAATATCATTAGAAAATATTACAAAATATCATTATTAGAAAATATCATTAGAAAATATCATTATTAGAAAATGTAATTATTAGAAAATATTATTATAAAATATTATTAGAAAATATTATTATTAAAATATTATTAGAAAATATCATTATTACAAGACAACCTGTTCTATTCAATTTTGATCATAAACAGATGCAATAATTCAAAGCGGCGTGTGTGTGTGTGTGTGTGTGTGTGTGTGTTGAGAGCGATACTTTTCTCTTAACCCAAATGTTATAATATCTGAACCACCTGCACGAGGACACAGCAACAAAATGACAAGAGGCTAGCTTAGTTGATGCATAAAGGCCAAGGTAGTCTGCGCATTACAGATACGGCCATCAGGGATAATGTGTTAGAGACCCCATTGTACTTGGACAGCTTATTCTGCTAGTGCAGTGCCGAGCTCCATACCTCACTGCCTTATCTTCTATAAATGTAAATCAGGTGCCAATTTACAGCTGGATAGATTGAAGCACATTCAGACCGGAGATCATCCCCGGTTCACTCGTCACAAGCTACAGATACTCTAACAACTCTGCCAGTTAGACACTCTAGCATTATCTTCCTGGTCCAAAAATAGCCTGACACAATGACTGCATTCGTTACTTCTGCATATAAATGATTCTTGATATCCAAGATTCAATAACAACAAGCAACGATCTCCGCAAGACCGAATGAAGAAAATAAAACAACAATATCTGCAGTGAGTAAAATGTGCCTGGTTATGCAGCAGGGATGTATAATGAACATGGCCACAGAGCTAGCCTCTAGCATGCCACATGCTGTAAGATAGCAGCCAAGAGAAAACATAGTTGTATTAACACATACACACAAGCACATATAAAAGAATATCACAACATATGACTTCAATGGATCGTAATGGAATGTACAATTGATATCATGTGCACGTATAACATAAGGAAGTTAACTACAGCATAGTTATGATAAAGTTGTAGTTTTCTAATGAAAACTCTTAGCTAAATGTTGTACGCAGACAAAAAGAAATGTCAGAAAATATAATTGTTACCAAAAGCAGAAAAATGAATCAGCTATATGGGTTGTGTCACTATGTGACAGTAAAACACAATTTGTTTTTATGTGTGATTTTGAGTGTGATTACAGTAGGGGATGTTAACCTTGGAGGTTTATCTTTCTAGGGAAGGGACAGAGATGACACAGGGGACTTCCTGGCAACTCTCACAAAATGTATCCAAGGGGGACTTCCTGGCAACTGTCACAAAATTGATCCAGGGGACTTCCTGCGACTATCAAAAAATGTATCACAATTATTTTCTCATTGGTTCACTGATTACCCTATAGTCTGAATATAATGTTATATTTTTATATTTTTTTCAGTAATTAATGGGGATGTCTGATGATGAACGAACAAAGAAAAAATAGACTAAACAAAACCACTAGTAGATTTGCTACACAGATCAGTTTTGTTGAATTCTGGAAGTCTCCTCACAGGTCAGAATGCCCTCGTAACATATTTTTTTTAAACTGTAAAAAAAAACTGTTCAGATTTGGCCTAGATATTGTCTCTGAGTTGGGTTGCATTATATTTGATAATATTGACTGTCCATGTTGAACACTATTCATGCTTAATGGCTGTACTATATGCAAGGCTGTTATATATTCTAGCCAATACAATTAGTAAGGGGTGGGCAGGAAACATATACAATTAAGATGGTCGGAAGTGTGAGGATACAAAATGTAATAAATTTCTATCTACACTGTTATTTACGATAACAAAAGATAAATCAGCTGTTATTTGCACACATATACATGATAGACTTTATATACGTACAGCAGGTAAAGAAAACATGAACAAATCAAAATATTTTCAAAATAGAAACAATGGTAATCACAAGCAGGACAAAACACGATCTCCGGGCAAGATAAAAGAAACAATATTTAGGTGAAGACAACATCGCAGAAGAGGACGGAAAGCTTATAAAAGAATAAAGGACCAATCCTCACAAGCTGAACCTGGACTGGAGAAAACAAATCTCATAAACTCCCCCACAAATGAAACCTACTCAGTTCAGTTCAGGTGCCATCTCCGCATTGAGGGTTGGCTGCAATAGATCTCCAGTGTACTCTATCTCCTGCCGTAATTGTGCAATCTAAGAGGCTTTTTCCAGTCCATCTCCTGGTGTTATCCACCCACTTAAAGCGTTGTCTGCCTCTTGAACAACCGCCTTCCACCCTACCCTCCAGTATGGTCTTCAACAAGGAGGTATGTCTTGTTATATGACCAAAATAATTGTCTAACCCTAATTTTGGTCATTAATTCTCTTTTCACCCCCAACCTTTCCAATACCTCCAAATTTGTTTTCTTCTCTTTCCAAGAAATGCAACCCAATCCTATATATCCATATTTCGAAGGCTTCAATTCTCTTTTCAAACTTATTATTCATTGTCCATGTTTCCCAGCCATAAAGTAGTGACAAGTACACATAACACCTGACAATTCTCATTTTCAAAATCCAAATTAATTTGTTTGGATGTCAGTATGTGTCGCATGTTGTCGAATACCATCTTGGCTTTACCTATTCTCTTTCTGATTTCTTTTTCACAGCAGCCTTCTTCCGTTATTACTAATAAATAGAAACCTACTAATAAATAGAAACCTACTAATAAATAGAAACCTACTAATAAATAGAAACCTACTAATAAATAGAAACCTACTAATAAATAGAAACCTACTAATAAATAGAAACCTACTAATAAATAGAAACCTACTAATAAATAGAAACCTACTAATAAATAGAAACCTACTAATAAATAGAAACCTACTAATAAATAGAAACCTACTAATAAATAGAAACCTACTAATAAATAGAAACCTACTAATAAATAGAAACCTACTAATAAATAGAAACCTACTAATAAATAGAAACCTACTAATAAATAGAAACCTACTAATAAATAGAAACCTACTAATAAATAGAAACCTACTAATAAATAGAAACCTACTAATAAATAGAAACCTACTAATAAATAGAAACCTACTAATAAATAGAAACCTACTAATAAATAGAAACCTACTAATAAATAGAAACCTACTAATAAATAGAAACCTACTAATAAATAGAAACCTACTAATAAATAGAAACCTACTAATAAATAGAAACCTACTAATAAATAGAAACCTACTAATAAATAGAAACCTACTAATAAATAGAAACCTACTAATAAATAGAAACCTACTAATAAATAGAAACCTACTAATAAATAGAAACCTACTAATAAATAGAAACCTACTAATAAATAGAAACCTACTAATAAATAGAAACCTACTAATAAATAGAAACCTACTAATAAATAGAAACCTACTAATAAATCAATAATTAACTCTACAGAAGTTTTATGTAGATCCAAGACTACTGTCAACCTCTGACCAAGAATAGACCAATGAAAAGATACATTCTAGTGACACTGGCTCCCATGAAACACATCATGCACGTATGTGTTGAGATATGACATGAGAGAATATTAGAAGGCATATGAAATGATGAAATCAGTGCTAAGATAACTAAACGATGGTAGCCAAAGAAGTGTCATGGCTACAGTCTTAGCCAGAAAGATCTAGAGAATCCAGCGATAACAGGAAATATACAGGACAAGCAAGATGCAGACGTAGGAAAAACAGTATTCTTAGTTCTTAGTCGATCTGTACTTCTACAGGGGGGCAGGTGACACTGTGCAGGTCCTAGCTGGCGTGAGCTAAATGTAGCCAGGAGGAGGTAGTCCTGCTCAGTGGGCTAGACTGTAGAAGTTATTACTCTGCTGCGTTGGGACAAGTGTGGTGGATGGTATGAATGCTTAGAATGCATTGCCACAGGAAATAGTGGGGGCAGGCTATGCATTTAAAAATAAACTGGATGCATATAATGATTTTTAGATCAAGTTGAGATGAAGAAACTGGTTGTATATAGACTCTTCACGGTCTTCTAAACCAGTATAAAGAAGTTAAGTCAAGAGAATGCTGAGATGGTTTAACATGCTGGATGTACATACAAGTCTCTGAAGTGTTGGAACGCTCAAAGGCAGGAGGATGAAGAGGGATTTATCATCAACCCCACGAGACCTGACACATAATGATGATGATTTACACATAAGGAAAATCTATACACAGTAACCAGGAAGAAAAACTAATGTCTGGTCAGGCACAATATACTGATCAGACCTTGTTAGTCAGGGTCAGGCAAAATATACTGGCCAAGACCCTCACCTCGGCTTCCTCGTAGCTCTCTTTGGAAATGGGCTATTTTCATGGCAGCCTGTCTAACAAGGAGAGGGATCGACGTAATCCTCGTAGTAGTGAGCGACACGCAGATGAAGCCAAGCATAACACAAGTGCGTGGAGGACAATGGTCCACCTTCATCAGCACGCTCGGGATGTGAGGAAAGCTACTGCAACCCACCACTTAATGTCCTTTTCAGGGCGCACAAAAGAGTGAACCTACTCATTGTGGGCATTCGCAAACAAACAATACACAGTAACCATAATGACACAATATGGCTCTGCTATATGTGGGTGTTAGCTCGCTCAGTCTAATCTATCTGCCAAGATGACAACAGACTACAACAGACTACATCAAATCAAATCTTATTCTCATATGAGCTTATCACATGAAGAAAGTTTTCAGACTGTTTTCAAAGGCAGTAAGACCATTTTCCTAGTAAACAAACCTCTAATGACAAACAACTTCTGCCTAGAATGTGGACAGCCAAAGGACATGGAAGCAGCCTGAAACAAAAGCATGCAGAAGACGGATGTACTGTGTCCCTGGGAGCAGAACACAGTGCAAACAGTGTGCGCAGGCACATTATAAAGACAAGACACAAAAATGATAGATGAAGCCACTGATATTCATGTCTGAAGGTGAACGACAAAGAAGAAAGGCACATGAATGCTCAATCTATGTTTCCACAGCCACACAAAATGCTAAAACTTTGTTATAATGGAAGAAAGTTATTGTTACCGCAGGCTCAACATTCGGTGGTATGAAGTCACTAGAAATGGCAATAAGCATTAATATTTTCACAGCAGCAAAGGTTGCTACATACATCAAATCTTGTAGAAATGGCTTCAACATTTATTACATATTTTTAAAGAGTTTTTAATAAAATAAAAAACAAACACGACCGACCCACTGGAAAGTGTGCCAGAAGTTTATTTAATTAAATTTTTACTCATTTTTTTCTCTATCTGTGATGTTTTTTTGTTCATTCCGTTCACTGGTGAAGATCTGTTAGCAAAGTTGTTATACGTTTATGTAAAACTGTTTTATGCAAAAAATAAAACACATAAGCCATTTCAAGTGTCTCAGACCACACAGATTCAACTAAACACACACTAAAAATAAGAATATATTACAAGTTAGAATTTCAAAACTAAAAGTTCTAATTAAAAAACTGACAAATAAAAAAATGCATGACAAACATGTTATTGACATATCCACAAAATAACTGTTGGTGCATCTACATGACAAAAATGGTTGAAAAGGTTAAGGTGGTGTCACAGGACACTGCCATCGATGATGAAGTATTAGACACTTTATTTGATGAGGTCTCAACCGGTTTTGAGCTAGCGTGACCTGTACCAGCCATCTTTACTACCTGGTCTTCCCTAACTCTAAGTCAGGTACCAATTCACAGCTTACAAGAAACGAGGATTGAACCTTGTACCTCTAGGCAAGTGCCTCAACAACTCTGCTTTCAGAGGTTCATAAAAATGGTTTCTCTAAAATTGTCTTGCAACGCCAAATGCAGACAAACAATCTCCCCACATTTTACTTTCATAACAAAAATATTAAAACAGATTTCATTATTTTTGTTTAAATATTTCTGCCTGATATTTATAACAATTTATCTTGTGAAAATAAATGTCTCATGATTTAACAGAGATGGCCAGAGTAGTCACAAAATAGGCTTGGTCATCGGGGATGATTACACTGAATTTATTAGCTTTCATAAGGTTAAGTGACCAGTTCCCTACCTAATTGTCTTGCCTTCTCTAACTTGATGAGGCAGGTACCAATTTATAACTGAGTAGACTGGAGTGTTACATGACTAGGTTATATACACAATCAGTTTTAACATGAAAGGCAAGCGTGCTTGCTGATACACCACTTGGAAGGTATATTGTGAAATTTCAAACGACAATACAATATGTAAGACCAGCAGCTTACATCACAACATCAGGATGCAAACACAAACACTTTGATAAGATATCAAACATTCAGGTGGGTTAGGATTCATTCAACATATCATGCTGCGACAGCGATATTTAATACTGAAACAAACATGACCAAATATAATCTTCATTCTTAGAACAATGAACAATCTTATCTTTTCAAGATTGTAATGTTATGCTTAATAAATGTTTCAAAAACCAAATATGGAATGCCTCAGTTTGAATTTAACAAAACAATAAATTCATGATTAAAGTTATTCATTTCTAATCCCTTATGATTATTGTACTAAATCCAATCAGGCAAAAAGTACACTACCTTAATCAACATGACAATGTAATCAGTTATGTTTACAATTAGTGCTAAAATATCCACACAAAAATCCTTACAAAGTTATATATTCATGATACATAATATTGGTCAGTTCAGCTTGAACACAAACACACAACATCCTGCATTCATACATTTCCACATTTTTACTTTCCCAATATTTGTTTTACAATATCACAATTCTAAAACACATTAGTTTAACATTTTTTATTAACCTTTAGCACTCCATGACGTCACGAAAAATGTGTTTGAACCGAATTAAATTACATTTATTTCTCGCTAGTTACAAAATTTGTAACTTTTCTGTTTGTTTGTCAATAAATATGATTTCTTGTGTACACAAACACAATTGAATAAAGAACTTATGGGTGTTATTGTTTTTGTTGTGTGTTTGTTAGTTTCTGAGTTACAAATAAGTTTTACAAATTTAGGAAACAAATTTGGGCTCGACCACTAGGCCTAGTCGCTTCGATTGAAAACCATGGAAACCACAACAACGTATCAATACTGTGTTTACAATATCTACACAACTGTTAGTTTCCAATTCAAACGTAGTTCTTTCATTTAAACAAACAAAATAAACAGATCTACTCGATAAAGATCTTTCCCAACAACCTACTTCCCCTTTCGCGAAAAGTCGGCTTGCTCCAAACGGCGTATACAAAATTAAAACTGTTCAAACGCCATTTGTAATCGAACACACGATACTTTAACCGGCAAAATATCGTGTTTATATGAAGGACGTAATCAGCAGTGAAAAATGGCTGTTGAGAGTGACTGTTCAAAAAAAAATTTTTTTTTATGCACACTGTTTTTGTAGGCCGAGTTGGTCGGCTAGCACTTGACCATGGAGTGCTAGACAGGTTGTGTGTTTGTGACAATGCCAAACTGTCCAATAGCTTGTTTATGTGTTTATCAACATTCTATTTTTAGATTTAATCACAGCCTCTTGAATTTTGACCTAAATTCCTTACAAACTATTTTTGTAAATTGAGCTTGTTAGTGAAATGACTCACCTTGTATTCAAAATTGGACACAGCCAGAAACAAGAGCTCTAGCAGACTTGCCAGTTTGGCAATGGGGAGTTCCGACCACCATGACTTGAGCAATGACTGTTTGGCATTCTTGAGAACCCACAGGAAACAAAGTAGAAGATTGCGACTGGAGTCCAGCCCAAGTGGAGTTTTGCGAGCCTGAAGATGGAATACCAAAGTACAATAATGCTAACATTAACTTTCAGTAACAACATTAACATTCTCTTGATGATTGACAATTCGCTGTTAAGCTACAAGTGGGGCATAATGCCACCACTACAGTTGACCCATTTACAAGAATTCTGTATCCCAGCATTTGCAGTGTTTTTAACATATTCCGGACCAATGACCGATATAACGGACTGTTATTTAAACTCTAGAGGACCATTAACCGATAAATCGGATTTTGTTTTGTAGAGTCGTGATTCGGGTTTTGTGTTAAGCAAACTACTTAAAAATTACAACCAGAACTAGAACAGCTTCCGTTCGTGACATTTGAGTCGAGCGACGTGTGATTTGGTACTGAATAAATGATATATTTGTGTTTTGAAGTAGCTTAACTGTTTTGTTGATTCCTAAAAAAAAATGGCAACGCCCACTGCTTCTACTAGACCAAAACGATATAGTGCAGAACAAGCTATAGCTGTGTTTCAAAGCTTATTAGTTAGTGATTCTGATACAGAATTAGACGATTCAGAGGATAGCGTTTACTACAGTGATAGTACTAGTAGACCTAGTGCTAAGAAATCAAAACGGTCTGGCTTAGGGTTAGTTGGTGGTTGCTTCCAGTCAGGGACTATCAGTGCTCCTGAATCATCAAGCAGCAGCGATGAGACTGATGTAGAGGATATAACAGGTACATCTAGAGTTGATGGTGATGGAAATAATGGTAATTCTGCAAGGAGAAAGGCAAATTCCATACCACAGAGGACTACTAGGCCTGGTGATGGGTGGCGTGATGCCTAAAATAATGGAAGTTGTGAATTTTTTTATATTTTTATTGATTTTGGTCATTGAGGAAAATTGTACATAATTTCAACATATTTGGAGATAAATGCATCAAATAAACAGTGTTTTGAGGGACTTTGGATACTATTCTGCAAAATTACCAGACAAATTGAAATCAACAATTCAGGCCAATGAAAAATGATGGTGAGTTACAATATTTTGACTTATAAATTATATACCCTTTACATTTTTTTTTTGGTACAACATAATAATTTTTTTCAAATAATGAAATATCAGCAATTTACTGATATTTTCATTTTCTGTACCCATTTTTCTTTACAATGATACATAATGAGTACTATATTTGTCTATGCTATGGTGTGGAATAGTCAGTTGTAAAAGGGATGCAGTGAAATTTTGCTACAGCTGAAAATTAATTTGGTCCAAACCTAAAAAGAATCAAGTCCTGAAAGAGTTAATAGCAATGATTTTACATGATGAGGTTGCTAATCCCATTCAAAATCCTCTTTAATTGCATCTTACAACATGCTTGCAAGGTTACAGGGGTCCTATTATATTCAATGCAGATACCACTTGGGTGATAGAAGCACATCTTGCATATAAATAAAAATTGTTTACCTCTACACACTTGTAAGGTGGTAGACGATAAATCTACTTAGGGTTATCTCATCTTTAAAGTTGATAAAAACATATATAGGTCATGACTCAGTAACCACACCAGGACAAAAACATATATAGGTCATGGCTCAGTGACCACACCACGACAAAAACATATATAGGTCATGACTCAGTGACCACACCAGGACAAAAACATATATAGGTCATGACTCAGTAACCACACCAGGACAAAAACATATATAGGTCATGGCTCAGTGACCACATCAGGACAAAAACATATATAGGACATGACTCAGTAACCACACCAGGACAAAAAAATATAGGTCATGGCTCAATGACCACACCAGGGCAAAAACATATATAGGTCATGGCTCAGTGACCACACCAGGGCAAAAATATATATAGGTCATGACTCAGTGACCACACCAGGGCAAAAACATATATAGGTCATGGCTCAGTGACCATACCAGGACAAAAACATATATAGGTCATGGCTCAGTGACCACACCAGGGCAAAAACATATATAGGTCATGGCTCAGTGACCATACCAGGACAAAAACATATATAGGTCATGACTCAGTGACCACACCAGAACAAAAACATATATAGGTCATGGCTCAGTGACCACACCAGAACAAAAACATATATAGGACATGACTCAGTAACCACACCAGGACAAAAACATATAGGTCATGGCTCAATGACCACAAAAAGACAAAAACATATATAGGTCATGGCTCAGTGACCACACCAGGGCAAAAACATATATAGGTCATGGCTCAGTGACCATACCAGGACAAAAACATATATAGGTCATGGTTCAGTGACCACACCAGGGCAAAAACATATATAGGTCATGACTCAGTGACCACACCAGAACAAAAACATATATAGGTCATGGCTCAGTGACTGGACCAGGACAAAAACATATATAGGTCATGACTCAGTGACCATACCAACACAGAAACATATAGGTCATGGCTCAGTGACCACACCAGGACAAAAACATGATGTAACCTGTATTACGGCCAGAAGTCCTTCATCAGGGACAGAGAACAAATAAAAACAACTAATAGATCACAGCAGAAACCAAGACATGACGTATGAAGACAATACGGTTTGGACTGGCAGCCATTACCAGGAAGTGGCCAGAAATGTGCTAGTCACACTATGCCAGGTATGAAAAAGAGTAGACCAAACAAGAGATAGTCAATATGATTATGCATCTAATGAATATAACTGAAAATGGGCACACATAGACGTAGACATATATAGATAAAGGCCCAGTGATCACAACAGGACAGCAAATAAACAAAACAAAAATAATCATACAAAAACTACATAAAGGCCCCCCTTATTGATAAAAAACAGAGGGAAACACAAACCAATCATTAAAAACAAACAAGCATCAAGGGATACACATATATACAAATTTAAAAAAACATATATGTACATACAAACACATATAAAAAAAGGATGTATAAACAGAGTAATAACAGAGACATATAAAGAGAAGGAGGTATGGACTTATCCGACTTAAATGTCTTGCCAGCACTGTGTTACAGCAGTGAAACATGGCTACTAACAAAAACACTAGAGAACCAATTACGGGCAATGCACGCCTCACTTGAACGCTGTCTGGCAGGACTGACAAACAGGCAACAGTGACAAAGGTGGCCTTTACAACAGCGACATCCAAAGAATGTCACAAGTCAAAGAATTTCAGCAGCATATAAACCATTCAAAACATCTATGGATTGACCACATCGCAAGGAAGGACGAGCGCTGGAGTTCCAGAACAATTTTATTTTTTTTGCGTTCGTCTTTTTTCTCTAATCCCCCAAGGCGGTGTGTGTTGCACTGTGGTTTTTATTTTGCGCCTGTCGGCCCAATGCATCCAACTTCAGCGTGCATTTTATTTAAAGGTCTGCTTCCTCCTGCATTTTCTAAGGGTTTGCTTCCCCGGGGTAACGGCCGCTGCTGTGATGGGGATCGAACCCAGCACCATCTGGTTGTGAGCCGTGTCACTTAACCACTAGCCCACGCCGTCCCCCAGAACTATTTGATATAGAGACCTATTTCCTGATCCTCTGATGGGGCTACAGACGTGACAGAAATGTGTGTGACCGCTGGTTAGGAGCACACTCAAATCTCACCTGATATACCACGACGACACTTTGCCTTGCAGCAACAAGCGTGGTGGTGTAATGTGTCCCAATGCTACCCAGACAAATTCTGTGTCCTTCCCGAAACCAGTTTTAGAGATACCAGAAGGGTTTCACGTGCGAGTCGTGTTACCTAATCTACACTATTATTTGCAGCAGCTGCAACATGGAATACATTGGGGAGACTGGTCTCAAACTGTACGCCCACTTCCGCCTACACCTCAATAATATTTCGAATAGCTCGGCTCTCCAGTCACAAACCATTTCAATGGTCCTGGACACCAGGGTAAGGTTTATGTCAGAGTCACTGCCATCGCCTACTGCTCCTCCGATGATCAACACCAGTTTAAGCTAGAGAACCGTTAAATCTTCCTTATGGGATGCCATAAACCTCCTGGATTGACTACATTCCATATGTTGTGTGCAGGCTTTCTTTTGCATTCCTCTCTTCCCCTCTTCTTTTTGATGTTAGATGTTTTAAATAGTTCTTTGTCTTTGATGAAAACCTTGTGGCCGTAACATGAGTTTTGTTTTTATCCTGTTGTGGTCACTGAGCCTTTACCTATCTGTTTCTATTGACCTCTGACCTTCAGTATTCTTGCAGATTTATTGGGGGTTTTTTCCCCCATCTTTATAGTGAGATACAACTGCCTATCATCCACCAACTTTATTCACAATCCTTGAACTGAAACAACTTCTACTCCAATAACACAATGAATTCATTTTATGAACCAACCTTGTTCACAATCCTTGAACTGAAATAACTTCTACTCCAATAACACAATGAATTCATTTTATGAACCAACCTTGTTCACAATCCTTGAACTGAAACAACTTCTACTCCAATAACACAATGAATTAATGTTATGAACCAACCTTGCTGCCATCATTGGAATCCTCGTATGCCTGAGCAATAGATATTGAGGAGTGAATGCGACTGACCACGTTAGAACCTGCGATGGCCATGGCTATCCTCTGGTTAATCTTATCTCCTTCTTCATCCATACCAAATGCACCAACACCCTGCAAGGAGACATCCAACATTTAAAGAAACAGTCATTCAACATAGCAATAAGTTTCATCAAATGTGAGAATATATGAGGGGCTGCAATAATAATGAATAATGGACGAGAGACAAGGTTACAATTCAGTTCTGTATGAGAATAATAACACATGTAATGAACAAACAAAAACATCACAAATTAATAGGAATATCAATGCTGAGCTCACAATCTGTGTTCTTGGTGTCTGTCAAGTTTGTGAATAAGTGTCATTTTTTGAGCTCACAATCTGTGCTCTTGGTGTCTGTCAAGTTTGAGAATAAGTGTCATTTGTTGAGCTCACAATGTGTTCTTGGTGTCAGTCAAGTTTGAGAATAAATGTCACTTATTGACCTCACAATCTGTCATTGGTGCCAGTAAAGCTTGAGAATAAATGTCATCTATTTAGTAGGGTTTTCGTGTATGTCCTGAAAACTAAAGCTCGTAGCAGACACAGAATATACAAGTGAAAGACACAAACAGATGGCCACAAACAGTTGATTGACGGAGAACAACAATGAGTGATAAATATAACATGTCTAATTTTGAAGGCATGTCTTTGATCTTTTCAAGTTTGGAAGTCAAATAATATTAACAAATCATGTATCCGTTATTTTATGAATACCATTAGGTGTACACAGCCAAGATCCAGGGTTAGTGTCACTTACCTTTATCTTACTCTCAAGTCCTGGGTCATGCAACTGGGGCAAGGCTTCCATCACTATGGCAACCAGAGGCAAATACAGGGTGGCCAGTCGACTCTTCACTTCAGGGTCAGTGTAGCGAATGTCAAGGTCGTGGTTATATAAGATGTTTCGGATCACACTTATAGCCCTTTGATGAATCACGGGATTACTGAAATAATGCAAGATGATCATTTAATCATGTGCTCCTTGGATTAATTAAAGTTCCAATCTAGTTTGATTGTTCCAAATACTGTCATATCTAGGAGTGAAACTGATGTAACAGATTTCAGATGTAGAATGTGACATTAACTAGTTCAGTTGTAGAATGTGACATAAACTAGGCCAACTATAGAATGTGACACAAATTAGTCCAACAGTAGAATGTGACATAAACTTGTCCAACTGTAGAACACAAACTAGTCCAACCATAGAATGTGACATAAACTAGTTCAATCATAGAATGTGACATAAACTAGTCCAACCATAGAATGTGACAGAAACTAGTTCAACTATAAAATGTGATATAAACTTGCCCAAAAGAAGAATGTGGCATAAACTAGTCCAACAGTAGAATGTGATATAAACTAGTCCAACTGTAGAATGTGACATAAACTTGTCCAACAGTACAATGTGACAGAAACTAGTTCAACTATAAATGTGGCATAAACTATGCCAACTGTAGAATGTGACATAAACTAGTCCAACTGTAGAATGTGACATACATTATCTTATACCAAATAAATAAGAAAGAACAAACACCAAAGAACAGATCTACCTTCATGAGACCAGGAATTAGTTTGACACAGCTGTATGTCACCTGTTTAGCTTCATGTAGACCAGGGAAATCTTTGGATTTCATGCCACCTCAGAGGAAGAAGCCAGAAAGAGGTTGTCTCAGCACAACCCCAAGAAACAGTAACCAAGTCAAGGATGACTGTGCTCATTTGCTACCACAAGTCGTCTGCTGGTCACATCGTTCCCATTATTTGCACATGAAATACATATTTTTCTAAAAATATGTTTCCTAAAACAAAATTGCATAACTATTAAAAATAAAACGAACGTAACCCATTGCATTACTGCCGTAGGGGTGTGAGGGATTAGCGATCTCACATTTCAAAGACTCATCTATATGAGGGCAGTAGCCATCTCCTATCCCTCGCCGCTTTTACTTCCCGGACCGAACCGGTACCCATTTAAGGCTGGGTCAACCCGGAAGCCATTGCAGTCTGAAAATCACTTTCACCTCAACTGTGGACTGAACCCAGGACCACTCAGATGCGAAGCCAGCTCACTAATCACTGTGCTATGCGGTTCCACAACATACCTATAGAAGAATTCAAATGTGCTTACCCATAATCAAAGGAAACGGTCAGGTCGGAGAGCACAAGTCCAACAAGATAATGCTGGCTACGGAACTGTAGACTCAGGTTGTAGAAGTTAGCCCTGGACCGATCCACCTAGAGACAGTAACATACATTACTGTAGACAGTATCAAAAAATGCTGGACATGGAGTAGAATTACTGAAAAAATACAGTTTAGCATGATCAATACTTGCATCAAACATTCCTCTTCATCTTTCGTTGTTCATCCTGAAGAGGACAGTTTCTTACATTGTGTCACAGTTTACAGCAAGGCTGCGATATCTGCACTTTTTGGTCCAACACATCTGATTTCAGCAATGCATTTTTGGGACCTGGATTGCCTTCCCCCGTTGATCTCTCTTCTCTCAGGCTGCACAAGTGCAATTTGTTTCCATGTGTACCACTTGGAGGTGAAATATGGCCTTGGTCAGTTTTGATTTGCTTACCCTGATGAAAATAGCCGACTATGAGTCGAAGGCTGCTGTTATTTCACATCTGCAGCCTTCGGCCCGCATCAAACACTCAAAGCTCAGTTGATGTCAGATTTTGTTACTTTGCTTCTTGTGTTTCCAAATATTATCAAAGGAGATTCAGGCACACACACAACAAGTAAACATAGCCTTACCAGTGTTGTACTGGAAGTGACTGAGCTTCAGCACACACAACAAGTGAACATAGCCTTACCAGTGTTGTACTGGAAGTGACTGAGCTTCAGCACACACAACAAGTGAACATAACCTTACCAGTGTTGTACTGGAAGTGACGGAGCTTCTGGAACTGATGCTGCTTGTAGGAGAGTGGAGACCGCTGGGTGTTAAGGGTGTGCCAAAGGCCAAGTTGAGAGGCAGGAAATGCTCATGGCTGCAGATAATGCGCAGGAAGTCTAAACGCAGAAGCATCAGGCTGGTTGGGTCGGACAACTGTTTCATCTTGTAGGACATCTGTTGAAAGTAATCAAATGCACACATTTCTGGCAGGACATTTGACTGAAGTGCTCATAACAAGTTTATAAACAAAACATAAAATACATTTCTCATATTGTCAGGATAATTAGGCATACTACAGCATTGTAGGTATAAAAGATGTTGAAGATGAATGAAGAAATAACAACAGGGTCATTAATGGAAGAAAACTACCAAGAATATTTTTAAAAGTCATATATAGAAATGCTAGGAACTGTACATGGACAAATGTGGAGCATTTCTATTATTATTGTAGTCTGGGTAACATCTAACCAGTAGCTATCTCTACATCTAGTGTCAGCTGTAAGCAACTTCAAGGTCATCTATCTCTTGTAGGGATGATCCAATCTCAGATCTATCTCTTGTTGGGATGGTGCAATCTGAGGTCATCTATCTCTTGTTGTGATGGTGCAATCTCAGATCTATCTCTTGTTGGGATGGTGCAATCTGAGGTCATCTATCTCTTGTTGTGATGGTGCAATCTCAGATCTATCTCTTGTTGGGATGGTGCAATCTGAGGTCATCTATCTCTTGTTGTGATGGTGCAATCTCAGATCTATCTCTTGTTGGGATGGTGCAATCTGAGGTCATCTATCTCTTGTTGTGATGATCCAATCTGAGGTCATCTATCTCTTGTTGGGATGGTGCAATCTGATAGCCAGTTTTTTCCCTAATAATCTCTTGATGTTTTTCTACCACTTATTCTTCCTCTGATCCCTAGGTAAACAAGTTATTCACTTTTATTATTGCTGTACCAGACATGAGCTGTTTCTGTACCAGACATGAGCTGTTTCTGTACCAGACATGAACTGATGCTGTACCAGACATGAACTGATGCTGTACCAGACATGAACCAATGTTGTACCAGAAATGAGCCGATGCTGTACCAGAAATGAACTGATGCTGTACCAGAAATGAACTCATGTTGTACCAGAAATGAGCCGATGTTGTACAAGACATGAGCTGATGCTGTACCAGACATGAACTGATGATGTACCAGACATGAACTGTTGCTGTACCAGACATGAAGTGATGCTGTACCAGACATGAACTGATGCTGTACCAGACATGAGCTGATGCTGTACCAGATATGAACTGATGATGTACCGGACATGAGCTGTTGCTGTACCAGACATGAAGTGATGCTGTACCAGACATGAGCTGTTGCTGTACCAGAAATGAACTGATGCTGTACCAGACATGAACTGATGCTGTACCAGATGACATGAACTGATGCTGTACCAGATGACATGAACTGATGCTGTACCAGATGACATGAACTGATGCTGTACCGGACGACATGAACTGAATCTGTATAAGAAGATGGTTCATTTGTGGAGGTGATGGGGGTGTGGAAAAGAGATGGGTTTTTAAAGAATGGGCTGTTTTTAAGGGGGACTGGAGGGGGGAGGGGAGATGGGCGGGTTGGATTGTGGAGAAAGAGCAATTTTGTCACGGAGGGGATGGTGTGGAAAGGGTGAGAACCTTTAGTTGTTACACTGCCGCTGTTTCTTTCCTATTGTAGAGTTGAACTGATGGGCAGCTAATATAGCATGTTTGTGGTGGTATCCTTTCAGTGCTTGACTCGCATGTGACATTTGCTGTTTTAAACGTACGACATATCTGTGACATTTGCTGTTTTAAACGTACGACATATCTGTGACATTTGCTGTTTTAAACGTACGACATATCTGTGACATTTGCTGTTTTAAACGTACAACATATCTGTGACATTTGCTGTTTTAAACGTACGACATATCTGTGACATTTGCTGTTTTAAACGTACGACATATCTGTGACATTTGCTGTTTTAAACGTACGACATATCTGTGACATTTGCTGTTTTAAACGTACGACATATCTGTGACATTTGCTGTTTTAAACGTACAACATATCTGTGACATTTGCTGTTTTAAACGTACGACATATCTGTGACATTTGCTGTTTTAAACGTACGACATATCTGTGACATTTGCTGTTTTAAACGTACGACATATCTGTGACATTTGCTGTTTTAAACGTACGACATATCTGTGACATTTGCTGTTTTAAACGTACGACATATCTGTGACATTTGCTGTTTTAAACGTACAACATATCTGTGACATTTGCTGTTTTAAACGTACGACATATCTGTGACATTTGCTGTTTTAAACGTACAATATATCTGTGACATTTGCTGTTTTAAACGTACGACATATCTGTGACATTTGCTGTTTTAAACGTACGACATATCTGTGACATTTGCTGTTTTAAACGTACGACATATCTGTGACATTTGCTGTTTTAAACGTACGACATATCTGTGACATTTGCTGTTTTAAAAGTACGACATATCTGTGACATTTGCTGTTTTAAACGTACGACATATCTGTGACATTTGCTGTTTTAAATGTACGACATATCTGTGACATTTGCTGTTTTAAACGTACGACATATCTGTGACATTTGCTGTTTTAAACGTACGACATATCTGTGACATTTGCTGTTTTAAACGTACGACATATCTGTGACATTTGCTGTTTTAAACGCACGACATATCTGTGACATTTGCTGTTTTAAACGTACGACATATCTGTGACATTTGCTGTTTTAAACGTACGACATATCTGTGACATTTGCTGTTTTAAACGTACGACATATCTGTGACATTTGCTGTTTTAAACGTACAACATATCTGAGACATTTGCTGTTTTAAACGTATGACTTATATCTGTGACATTTGCTGTTTTAAACGTATGACTTATATCTGTGACATTTGCTGTTTTAAACGTATGACTTATATCTGTGACATTTGCTGTTTTAAACGTACAACATATCTGACACATTTGCTGTTTTAAACGTGCTACATGAGTACATATCTGAGACATTTGCTATGTGCTTTTTAAAAATATAGATTTCCTTAATCACCATCCTATTCTTTGTGCTCCAGCAGAAGCATGCAGTCACCTCTGCAGTTGAGCTTCTTGCAGGAAGCATACAAAGGATGTATTAGTTTTTTCAATTGTTTCTGTAGATTGTTTTACATGGTGAGATTGCTAGCCACACCCACAACTTCAAGCCATCTTATATGGTATACATAGGGAACGGCGTGGCCTAGTGGTTTGTTGGCACGGCTCACAACCCGAAGGTGCTGGGTTCGATCCCCATCACAGCACCGGGCGTTACCCCGGGGAAGCAAACCCTTAGAAAATGCAGGAGGAAGCAGACCCTTACATAAAATGCGTGCTGAAGTCGGATGCACTGGGCCGACAGGCGCAAAATAAAAACCACAGTGCAATGCACACCGCCTTGGGGATTGGAGAAATAAGGCGAACGCAAAAAAAAAAAAAAATATGGTATACATGATATAGTACAGTGATGGGTGCTGAGTTGTTCCGTCAGGGTCAGGCAGAACAACATACCAACCTTAACCCCACCTCAAGCCCATGCTGTGCTTCTGGAAAACAAGCTGTTTTACAGCAGCCTGGCCAATGAGGTGAGTATCAACACTGTGACCCCCATGTGGTGAGTCTGCTGAAAAACCTAGCGGTGCACTACCAACAGGATGTGCCAGACTGACCTTTTTTAGTACGTCCCGAGAAATAAGAGAAGTCAAAGCAACCTGAGATAAGTCATTGACGGTGACCAACCACATAGTGCAGTGGTCCTATTCTTTCTTCCCAAGACAGCAGCCCTTATGGGCAAGAATCCATCAAATTTGTTGGTTAAAGTAACGGTCTATCTAACAACTTTATCAGTCACTCTATATGTGTAGGTCCAACACTGCATTTGGCTCCAGCTATTGGAGAATAGCGATCCAGTACTTTCAATGCGGCTTTATAGTACTAGTTTTTACATAGTGAGGTTGTCAACCCAATGTACAACCTTCTTTATTCTATCTCATATGACATGAAAGGGAAGACGGTGGTCCTATTGTTTGCTCTGAGAACCACTGAGATGAGCCCGACAACTTTAACAACACCTATTTATCAGATATTCCCACTAAATAATTCACAAATAAGAGCTTCTTCTTCTTTCTCTTGGATCCTTGAGATAAGACCGATAAACAGTCAGGGACCATAAGACTGATGGTATCTTCCATGGCAACATCAACTTCCCTTCAAATGTGAGGCACAGATATTGAAGTGAATACATGCCTTTCTGAGGCATATGAATGAAACTAACAGAGGTCTCTAACACAATACAGTCGACACTCACGGCTCAACAGTACAACACAACACAGTCGACACTCACGGCTCAACAGTACAACACAACACAGTCGACACTCACGGCTCAACAGTACAAAACAACACAGGCGACACTCACGGCTCGACAGTACAACACAACACAGGCGACACTCACGGCTAGACAGTACAACACAATACAGGTGACACTCACGGCTCGACAGTACAACACAATACAGGCGACACTCACGGCTCGACAGTACTCTCGAATCAGGTGAAATACGAAGCCTCTGTCCATTAATGACAGAAGGTCATGGAGGAAGAATGCCAGGCTGGTGTTGAGTGTTTTGATCAATGGTGGTTCCTGAAATGTGAGAGTACAGACAATTGTCAAGCCTGACATTTGATAACATGCGGAGTTAACTAATTCCATGGTTATTCTTTTGTGTGCCCTGAAAAGGGTGTCGAGTGGTGGGTTGCAGTAGTTTTCTTCACATCCCAAGCGTTCAGATGAAGGTGGACCAGGGTCTTCCAGGCGATTGTGCCATGTTTTATCTGCATGTCGCTCACTACTACTGGGATCACATCGATCTCCCACCTCCTTTAGTCAGTCTGTCATAAAACAGCCTGTTACCAGGAAGACCTGTATATTAGTGAGGTGGGGGTAATGGTCAGTATATTTTACCTGACCCTGACTAACATGTCTGATCAGTATATTTTACCTGACCCTGACTAACATGTCTGATTAGTATATTTTACCTGATCCTGACTAACATGTCTGATCAGTACATTTTACCTGATCCTGACTAACATGTCTGATCAGTATATTTTACCTGACCGTGACTAACATGTCTGATCAGTATATTTTACCTGTCCCCGACTTACATAGTCTGATCAGTACATTTAACCTGAATCTGACTAACATGTCTGATCAGTATATTTTACATGACCCTGACTAACATCGTCTGATCAGTACATTTTACCTGAATCTGACTAACATGTCTGATCAGTATATTTTACCTGACCCTGACTAACATAGTCTGATCAGTACATTTTACCTGAATCTGACTAACATGTCTGATCAGTATATTATACCTGATCCTGACTAACATGTATGACCAGTATATTTTACCTGATCCTGACTAACATGTATGACCAGTATATTTTACCTGATCCTAACATAGTCTGATCAGTACATTTTACCTGAATCTGACTAACATGTCTGATCAGTGTATTATACCTGATCCTGACTAATATGTATGACCAGTACATTTTACCTGATCCTGACTAACATGTATGACCAGTACATTTTACCTGATCCTGACTAACATAGTCTGATCATTACATTTTGCAAGACCAGACATTAGTCTCCTCCCCCCATCCACACAAGGGTATACTGGACCTTATTACACTGCATCCATTAGTTATCATATTTCAGTCAAATCTGTTTGCATCAGGGATGAAGTGTTAGAGCCTTCAGTGCACTAGACCCCAACTTTGTGAGGTGGAGTGGGGCCAGTTCCCTTCCCAGGATGCCAGCCAGGTGACATAGTGCACATTGTGGCAAACAAGATGTGCTTCCTATTTTCTGAACATGTATGATATGTTTGTGCTAACAATTAGTCTGGCATTCGCTAATAGAACAAGATGTCGATCCTGGCTACATCAAAGTTCTTGCCAACTGCTACACACATTGCTCTACCACTTTCCATCCCCTCCAGCACTCAGTTGTGGTTCCAATACAAAAAGGGGTCCACCAGGGAGATCTATCTCACCGAACTTCTTCTTCGTGTGCTTGAAATCGGTCATTAGTTGTTACGGCTGGAAGGACTTTGGAATCAATGTTGATGGCAGATGCCTCAACGATTATTGATTCATGCACGACATGGTGCTGATCACAAGAGTTAGCAGCAGAAGTCAACTTTGTGTTAGAGACGCTCAGCAAAGAAGGAAGGAAAGCGAAGCTAGAAATTAATATCTCCAATATGAAATCATGCAAAACTTGTTCATCCATTGTGACCCAGTCATCCTCGACGAGAAGAACTTGGAAGACGTCGAGGATGACTGGATACCTCCTCAACCAGAACTAGCAAGGCTGTGCCAGGATCGGACCTTACACGCTTCTCTCTTCAACTCCCAAGTACTCGCTGCTATCTGCTACGCTGCTGAAACATGGACACTTACAAAAATAATAAAGAGAACAAATTGTAACTGACCCAGACCTCTCTTAAGAGAGGCATGGTCCGCCTTACTCTCCGCAACCAGCACATGCAGAACCTCCACAATTCCAATCTGCGGCAAGTCAAGCGATGCAGTTGTTTGCACAAACAAGGCAAAACAATGGTGGGCAGGAAAACATACCCAGAACAAAGGATGAACGTTGGAGCACTTCGACAGCAGTTTGGTTCTCTCAAGGTAGAAAAGGACCGCGGAAAGACCTCAACAAAGTGGGTCTGACTCCCTTGCACTCCATTACAACATCCATGAATGTTAAAAGGCAAGCTTGTTATCCATTAGACCTCCATAGCCCAGGATAGAGATCGCTAGAGACAAAGTTCGGACGACGTGGGTACACCGACCCCCAGAAGAGGGTCATCCAATGAGTAAAGTCTGTGCCTGTTAGAGAAATCAATGTGTCTACACCAGGGTGGGCCAACATTTTCAACCCATAAGGTGACAGATAATCATTTATATATAAACCATCTCACTATTGTGAAAGCCAAGAGCAACTGATATTCATGAGATTTCTTTGCTGTACCAAAACTACCTCATGTGGAACAATTTAGGAGAATGGCTGCTGGCAAAATAACCTTACTTTTCATGAGACATTTGTTCACATTCAGCATGATAGGACCCTTCATG